>OZ010584.1:14956962-14969462 GCA_963932145.1 Acanthosepion lycidas
ATCCAACCAGATTGAAAGAAGACTCTTTTGCCCATGAAGTTCCCTTCTCGGCTGTGGCTGGGGTCCTTCCCCTTTACCAAACCACTGTCTATGATGCTTAACATTTTGATAAAAGTACCATTTTTTGTCGCCAGTCACAAGTCTATCCAAAAAAGGTTAAACAAGTTGGTGAGAATGGAGAGAAGAGCAGATGTCAACTCAGGATTTGAGGTTGTTTTCAGACAATTCATGAGGCACCCATTTTCCAAGTTGAGGAACTTTTCCAAGTTGTTGAAGATGACTATGAACAGTTGTATGGTTTGAACTGAGAACCACTGCCAATTCCTCAACTGATAAAGCAGGATTTTCTTCAAAGGCTGTTCAAGAAGCTTTTCATCAAACTCAACTGGATGTCTGGTTCGATCTTCATCTTCAAGGGTGAAATCTCCACCTCTGAATTTTGCAAACCATCTTCTGCAAGTTCTTTCATTCACACATTCCTCTCCATAAACTGAGTGAATGTTTCTAGCCACTTCGGCTGCTGAGTTTCCTTTCTTGAACTCATAAAGCATTATGTGCCTCAAATGATTCTTGGGTACTTCCATGTTAGCAGGGTTTTAATCAAACAAAATTTAATTTTATTGCTCTCTGAAATAAAATTTGATCAGTTTAAATGCAACTAAACATAAAAATAATGTTCAGCACCATTAGACATTATAAAATACTCTTTAAATTTCGTTCATTTTAAAAAAAGGTAAAATTAGGACAGCACTTATGAGATGACCTTATATATATATATATATATATATATATATATATATACACACACACACACATACAAAAATAATTTTTTTATATATATATATATATATATATATTATACAAAAATAAATTTTATATATGTGTGTGTGTGTGTGTGCATAGCCTAGTGGTTAGAACATTTGCTTTCTTACCATGAGAGCTGGCTTTGAATCTCACCATGGTTGATTTGTTAGGAGATATCCTGTTATTGGGTTGGATTGAGGTTGGTCCAAGACTGTGGCACCTTTGGAAAGTGCCTGAAAACCACACTACGGGTTGACCCAAGCCTTGTGAGTGAAATTGGGTAGACAGAACTTTTAAGGGTGTCGTTGATAGCTGTGCTAGCATGAAGCCACAAGTCATAATGGCCAAGTGCTTGAGCATGCTGGCCTTGTTCAAATTGTTGATCACGCTAGATAATACACTCCCAGAAACTGTAACTGAGCTCTGATCGGCATAGTTGCAGTATAAATCACAGGTGGGTTCTTTGGGTGTTGAACAAACACATATGTGCCTTAGCGAGCGTCTGCAATAGTGATTGGCTAGCCGCCCTAGTAGACTGGTATCCTCGAAAGAAATTTACATAATATCTTACATTAATTGCACAACTCAAGAGTTTCATGATGAAGCAATTTTCAAGTGCTGGAATCTTATATTTATTTATTTTTATTTTTTGAGCTGACGAAAGGGTTTGCTTTTAAAAAATTTTTCTGGTTCACACGGAATATTATTGGAGTTAAAATATTTGAATGAAATGTAGTTTAATTTTGAAATTGGATTTAAGCCCAGATTAACATTTTAGATTGTAAATGAGGTTGGAAATAATAAATACAAATTCTAATCTTAAACGCTGGTTTTAAAAAGGTAAGTAAACAAAAAGAAGGGAGTTGGAAAATAAAGGGGGCAACTCGCTCGTATACCTACCTACATGTACTCATTTTATCTGCCTTAAGATGATTAAGGGAAGTAATCAGTAATAAATTTACTAACTTAAGTTGATTTACCTCCCTTTATGCACACACACACACACACACACACACTTAGAAATCTTAAGTTATGAGTATAAGAAACTATATACTCGCTCGGAAAATCTTCGAGTATATTAATTTGCAAATAAACAAGCCAACAACAAAGGAAAAGAAAAGAAGTTATAAAAAAAAGAAGAAAGAACCAAGAACATGTACGTCAACCGAAAATAATCGTCACGCATACGAGTTCAAGGCCCAAAGAAAAAATCCCCGATGCGAGTACCCAAAACAACTAAATAAAGTGTTCAATACAATGAGTAAGACAGACCTAGCTAAACCTAGAGAGCCAGACAAACCTACCACGGTTTCACCTAAGCGGATCGTCAGGGAAGGGTTTTCTTTTATATATATTAAATTTCCTCCACTATCTGTAGCGGGAAGGGAGGTAAATCAACTTAAGTTAGAAATTTATGACTGATTACTTCCCTTAATCATCTTAAGGCAAATAAAATATTTATTTGCATTTAGACAATTACTTCAAGCAAAATGTCTGGTTTAGTGATCAGTTCCTTTACTCCTACATTCCTTAGATTGCAGTCTTATTTGTTCAAGCCGTTCATGTGAGGCACTCAGATATCTTTGTCTATTAAGTGATTGTCATGTTTCAAATTGAAATAGGGTTTTTTTTGCTAATCTTTTTCTTCCAAAAATGTATTTCCATTTCACTGAGATATTAAGCATAAAATTTTAACATGAAAAGATATTGGGCACAAAGCAATTTATTTAATAACAAGGAATAATCACTGAATCGTTGAACTTCTATAAAATATATATATATATATATATATATATATAAAGGAATAAGATTAATTAAATGTTTCCCTGGCTTCTATCTTAGTTGTTAATTCTTTATCTCCACTTTATTGAATTTTCATTGCATCTCAATATTAAAACTTTCTAACAATTGTCACCATCTTGGATGGTAGGTGTACACAAGTAGGGAATAAAGCACAAAGTCGGTAGGTGTTGATAACAATTGTTTACATAAGGTACTTGATATGTAAGCAATATTTGTTTAATGTTTCATTCTTAATGAAAGACAATTTTTTTTTTTTTTATTATTTTCATAGTTTTTATATATATATATATATATATATATATATACACACATACACACACACACACACACGACAAGCTTGTGTAACTGGTTGGCAGCATAGGTTTTAGGAGAGATAGTGAAAAGACAAAAAAATGGACAGAAAAGAAAATTGTGGAGAGTCATGGTCATCAATGTCCTGAAGGGATGCAGTACGTAGAAGAAAAACTTAAAAAAAAAAAAAAAAAAAATCATTCCACCTTAAGTAAGGTGATAATGCCACTAAGATGCAAGGAGCTACTGAGAGTGAAAGAAAACAATTAAGACATTAGTGAGGAAAAGAACAATGAAAGAACAGGATTCAAAACAGAAGATGTCAATTGATGTCACATGTAAATTTTTGAAGATCATAATTGACAAAAAAGCAAGAAGCCAGAACAGAGTTCCAATCAAGTGCAAGAAAAGAAACTATTAAAATAGAACTTACCGTTATATCTAACAACTTTAATAGAAAAATAATGAGACCTAACAGCCAATCTAGTATTATGCTTAAATTCATGAAGTCTGTGTACTGACAGGGTTTCTCTTCCATACCCAAGGTTGGGTACACTTAGTCTGGAATCAGTTTGTGTACTAAATGCAAATGCTGGCAGGATTTAATTATCGTATCCCAATTTTCCCCACCCTCAGCATAGTGATTATTTTCTGTCACTGTTTTTCGAATGTACTTGTTTGATTTTAACCTCAGTTTTAATAGTGCTGCCTAAGAAAGCAGGTACAGAAGTTTAAATATTTGGGAATCGTTTTCATAAAGGATGGAAAATCTGAAACTGAAATAGAAAGGGCAAAAATGTCTTCCAAAAGTTAAGCTAAGTATTAAGAAACTGGAAAATTTTATTAGAAACAGAAAATGCTGAACTGCTATGAAATAGCAATCTTTTTGTATGGCAGTAAATGTGGGACAAACTCACAGATGATGAAAAAAAACTACAGGTAACAGAAATATGGTTCTACAGGTTTGATTTCTACTTAACAGCCCATGTTGATAAAGATTTTGAATTGTGGTTGCTATGGGTATAGTTTGATGTTATATGTGGATCTGTGATAGTTTTAGTTAGATAAAGTTTTCTTTTTAATGTTATTGGAGAAGGATACTGAGAATACTATGGGTGGAACAAGTAAGCAACAAAGAAATTTTAAGGAATGTCATAAGTCAAACAAAAAACTAACTTGAATGATGCTGACAAAAAAAAAAAAAAAAATAAAAAATGTGCTTTCCGTTACATTTTTATTTGAATTTTATGAAATTTTTGACGTAGTTTTTAAAGTTGGAATATTTGAAGATTAATTTTTATTTTTAATAAAAAGTAGCAAAAATAAAATAGATGTTGTGTATGTGTACTTGTATATAAAAAATTTATATATATATATATATATATATATATATATATATATATGGGTGTGCCAAAAAGTTGTCAGTGGATCCACTTCTAGAATCTGACCAAATGGTTTCTAATACATTGACTAGACTGAAAACGTGTCATTCCATGGTGTTTGACATATGACAACTCTTTGCCACCTTATGCACTGAGTATTTTCTGGGTTTAAATAACCTGCAAAAGGTTGATAAACTGTAAAAACAAAATCAATCTAAAATGTTCATAGAAGGGTAATCTTACCTGCTACCAAATTTGGCAAATAATTAATGTTTCAATTTCAAGGGAGGTAACTTTTGTCTGTAATCTTGTATCAAATCAAGCACAGCCATATTGAAGACATTTTTTTTTTTTAGCTTACAAAGTAAGCATGCTGGTTCAAATAAGATTTCTGCCAGGAATTTTTATGTATTCTTTCATGTGCTGTAGCCCTTCAGGATGTAGGCGATCATTACTCTTCACAACTTCCTAACATTTTTTTACCATCCATTCACAAAAGTTGGTCAAGTCGGTGACCCTCTGTCCTTTTTGCCTTTGATGTCCTGTGAGTATTAAATTCACCAAGCCCACCTTCTTTATTATGCATCCCAATAATTTTCCTTAAAATTTCTTTATTGCTTACCTGCTCCACCCATAGAATTCTCATCATCTTTCTCTAATAACATTAAAAAGAAGACTTTATCTGAGTAACTTGTACCCAAAACCACCATAGATCAATATATAACATCAAACTATACCCTTAACAACCGCAATACAAAACCTTTATCTGGTCTTAAGTAACTCTATAGTTGTTGATGGGCAGTTAAGTAGCTAATTTGAATTTTTTTAGTAACTTATTTAAAAATTATTTTTTTTAAAGTACCTGTTCATTTAGAATTATAGTTTTCAAAAACATAATGATTGGATAATTACGCAATTACAAACATTTAATCAAAGACAAGTATTTTTCTTTCTTGAATGATGACAGGATTTTGATTGCTTTGTAAACAAGTAAATATGACACCATGACTGGTGTCAGATTGACTGGCAATCTAATTTTTTTTTTTTTCTAAAGAAAAATATTTTTCATGTAAAAACAATGCAATACCACAAATTTTCTGGATTGTGTCACTTATAGAGTATAGTGTGAGAGGTGAAATTGTAAGCTTGGTCATTAGGTACAGTCTTACGTCTGTTTAACTTGAGTGTTGTTTTCATTTTATAAAGGAATTGTTTAAATGAGGTTTATTATAGGTTAGGTTTGTTTTGATCAGTCATATAACACTTTCAGATAAAGGTGATGATGACACCTGTGATAAGGTAAAACAATGGTCAAGATTCCAGAACATGGAAAACGTTCCATTGAAGGTGAGACAAGGGCTGGGATGGAGCTTCCTGTCTCCCTCTCTGATAGTTATAATACAGGGCCATTATTTTGATTGGACCAACAATCATGTTGGGTTCTTGGTGTCTTTCCTTCTTCCTCTTTGAGGTGTATGACACAAGACCATTGGTCAAACATTATTATTGGCTAGCCAATACCATTGGCCAAGCATTATTGTTGGTTAAGCATTATTATTGGTTAGCCAATCATAGCACTGCATTTGGGGTTGGCATCCCCATAAAAGGAGTTGTCAAAAGAGTAAAAAAAAGATCAAACTGGTCTCACCATAAGTAGAACACTCACTCTGCCAGATGACTGTGGTGCCTCAATCAGTTAAAGACCTGTTTTCTGAACTCTCCTGATCAACTGCCTTCATCAATAATTATTTTTATTTAAGGGTTTTAAATTCCATTGTTCCTTTTCTTTCATTATTGCTTCTCGATAAGATTCATTTTAACTTTGTCATTCCTCTTTCAGTTTCTCTTTTGAAAAAGATGTGCAGAATCTAGCCCCTTAAACAAATTTTCTTATAGTTATGTATATGTTCATTGTTGATGATAAGTTAAACAGACCTAAGACTGTACCTAAGTGTTTTCATTTGATAAAAGAATTGTTAGTTGAAATAATGAGTGACACAAAGTGAATCTTTAAAGGTCAGGTTTGTTTTGATCAGGGATATGACATACTGTCAAATGGAAATGACAATGACATCTGTGATAATCAGGTATAATGACTGTGAGATTCCGGAACATGTATAATTTTCCACTGAAGGTGGACAGATGCAATATGATTTTGATTAACCCAACAATGAGGGAAAGACTGGGTTTTAGTTTCTCACCTCCCCTTCCGATACATATGACACAAGGCCATTATTCTCCTTTTTAATGTATATGATACAAGACCATTTATTTTGTCATTCCTCTTTCAAAAAGAGATGTGCAGAATCTAGCCCCCTTGACAAATTTTCTTCTAGCTTTGCATAAGTTCATAGTTGATGCAAGTCTTAAATACATAAAAGTTTAATTTTTTTAAAATCTGTATGGGCTATGAACTTTTGCATACTATATGCAAATCTAAAGCCTTGGCAAATTATTTTATGGTTATGCATAAGTTCAGAATTCATGCAAAAAAAAAAAAAAAAAAAAAAAAAAAGCATATGCAAATCTAGCCACTTGGCATCAGTGACCTGTTTTTATCATAAAAAAAAAAAAAAAAAAAAAAAAAAATCACCGTCTAAGGCGTATTCACAAGAAACAAGAACATCAAATTAAATTCATTCAACCAATGGCCAAAGAAAGTCTTTGACACTTTTTATTATTTATTAAATCATCCAAACAACCAAAAATCTTATAGCAATGAATTGAATAATTTTCTAAATATGCCTAAAAGATATGTACATGTTGTTACCATTTCCAATGAATAAGAGAGACAATTATTAACTCGACCCCCACCCATCCCCAAAAAGATGGACATGTCTACGGAACAGATAAGGCATAGAACGCTCTGAGCTTCAAAAAGGCAACAGTACTGTAGAAACAACCTGAAATGTTCATAGGATTTAAGAGAGACTCTTTTAAATGAAGGAATTTACTAAAAATGGGTTGATAAGTTGACGCCAAGAGATGCGGCATGTGTAGATTGCCCAGTTGAATTTAACAATGACAAGTTTTCATCTTTAAGTTTGGTAGAAACAGTTCTGTTACAGGTAAACAATTACTTCAAAAACTGAAGCCATTCAGTCGTTCATGGTCACCTGCATCAACTTGGAAAGGAGTCTAATACTTTGACAAGGGGTCCCTAGTGTTTCAATTGATTTAACGGCACATCAACTCTTCATGGGACATCTCTAATGCTGAAATTAGATTTTCTTGGGAGCTTAGAAGTAATAAAAATAGGATATATGTTATTTTGCTTTCACAGTTGAATACATCGTAGATGATACTCAGCTTTTGCACATATACATATTTTTGTAGACATGATTACTAGAGGCTATGTGATATGTATTTTATGTTAGAGTTTTGTTGAATATCTGCCTATTTCTCTGAGATGAGGTATTATGATTACTTACATTATCCTCATCTTCATATTCTTGTTTCAGCCATTGTATGCTCTGGCCTTCTTCAGGTGATTGTAATTTCAAACCAAACCCTTTATAGCGTCCACCGGGGTAGATTGTTCTAGTTCCACTTGCCACGCGTCTTCCGGATCTCTCAGTTATTTCCCTTTAACTTAACTCTTCAAGTTTTGGTTCACCTAAAACATACATGGCCCAGTTGATAAAGACGTTGGTTAGATCCAGTGATTAGACACAAAGAGTTGCGAGTTCAATACCAGGTCACAGCAGTGGTGAACCAAAACTTGGAGAATTGAGTGAAAGGGAAATAATCGAGACATCTGGAAGAGGCATGGCACCTGGAACTAGAATAATCTACCCCTGGTGAATGAAATAAAGGGTTCAGTTCAAAAATTCCAATCACTTGAAAAAGGCCGGAGTGTACAACAGCCAAAACGTTGTGAATATGGCGACGAGGATAATAATGTAAGTAGTTTTGTTGAAGTTATATTTTCGAATACAGTTTGATTAAGAAATTGTTGAATACTATACGGATTCATGTTATGTAAGTGTTTTTTTCCTGTTGGTCGTTTTGTTTAGTGGCATATCAACATCTATATGGGTTATTCAATGCCTAAATCTAAATAATCTGAACACAATGTTATGACTTCAACTAAATATATTTCGAATGCTGTTTTATGCCTTCAACTACAGATAAAATGTATTGCTGGTTATTTTGCTTTAAAAATGTATTGTTGGTCATTTTTTTTTTTTTTTTTTTTTTTTTTTTTTTAGATAAAAATGTATTGATAGCATTTTTATATTTTCATAGCTTTTTATCTTTGGTTTTTGTGGTGGAGAGGGTTCATTATTTTTTCTGGGACCCTAACAGGTGCTATCACCTTGGGTTAGGGTAGACCTGGGAACAAAAGCAATGAAGAAGTGGTTCCATGCTCCACAAAATCTCCAGTCTCCCAATCAGGGTCCTTGTTGCCAGATGTAGTTTTTCATCATACTTTGTTTTGGCAGAAACCAATCATTAAACAAGAATGCGCATCTGTACATTCCACATTTCGGGACTTATTATTGACTAGTGATTAAAAATAATAGATACTTTACAAGAATATGAAACTATGCAGAAAGTGGCTTCATGAAAGTGAACAGGATAATGCACAATTAAAAATAGACCTCAATCAAACATACAAAATATTTAGTATTTAAAAGAATTGTATTAGTGTGGTCCACCCTGAGGTGTTACCAGAGTTATAAAGACATCATCTACTGCTAGCAGTTAGAGAAATTTAAACATTGCTTTGACGGAAATGACAAACATTTTGATCAGTGTCAATAGAGTGTTCATAAATAATGATAATGCATAACCCCATACAGTAGAGTTGTTTTAGTCGTAACATTTTGACAGATATATTCATACTTCTTCCTAGTGTTGTCTAAAGTTTCAAGATGAAGCATTATTCCTTTAAATTATTCTTGTATCACCAGCCTTATATCAAAAATTAATGTGAAGCTAATACAGAGGAGGGAGAGTTCTGTAATTTTTCTTTGAATTCTCAAAGGATAAGTCTTTGACGATTGATTCAGTAAACTTATTAAGCAATGTTGTTCACACTGAGGACAAGAAGAAACAAAAGCGAAGTGCCGTCAACTGACCAGCAGATGCAATATACACTAGAGTAAGGCCCAAGAATGTATTGGCTGAAAATGTCATAACAAAAGCAAAGATGAAGAGAGAGAGAGAGAGAGAGAGAGAGAGGAAAGAAAAAAAAAAAAAAAAAAAAAAAAAAAAAACTTGCATTTGAACCGTCAACAGAAATAACGTTTAATGTCTGTATATAATGCTTCATTTTGGAAATAAAAACTTTTACAAAAGAATTAGTCACCTTAAAACAAAAAATATCTCTTAGTTGATTATTGTTCAAAGTTCAAAGTTTATTTTTATATTTTTCTACTTTGTTGGGGCAGGGCAGGGGAATTAATCATTAACTTTTTTTTTTTTTTTTTAAACTATCTTATCCCCCCCCCACAAACCAACACTTATTGTTGGTACCAAGGATGAGATGTTTTTTTTTAATCCAACACTCATTGTTGGTGCTAAGAGTAAGATAAAATCCTCTTACCCAGAGACAAGAGATGATTTTTTTTTTTTTTTTTTCAAAGCCAGAATGTCCTGGTGCCATCAATCTTCGAGTTTAGAATTTTTCTCTACAGCAACCAAGCTAAACCAAATGCACAACAAGGTTGTCTTTGAATACAGCAGCAACCAATCATCAACCCTGCACCCCCCCACACCACAAACCTAGAAGAGGGGAAGTATGGGACTTCCTGCTGGATGAGAACAAGTTTTGAGGAGGTGGGGGGGCTTCCTAGTCAGCAGACAAGCAACGCCAGAATCCTGTTGGCACTACTGCTGCTCCTATATTCATTAATTTAGCTTGGAACGTTCCTTACTTAGCCGAGAGCTGTAAACTCGGGAGACCAAATTCCAGGAATCCATGTATCTGTCCATACACATTGCTATACATTTCTGGAATAAAAAAAATATATACAAATAAATAAAAGACTGAAAAAAAAAAAATAAAATAAAAATAAAACTCATACACATGATCTCATGCAAAGGAGGTGCTGAAAAGTTCACAAACTGACTCACTTCCCAAAATATGAGCAAACATACATAAGATTTCTTTTTAATTCCTCCCTGGTTAGGCCAAGAACTTTTCACCACTCATTATTATTATATATATATATATATATATATATATATATAAGTTTCTTGAATATCCATGGCCTTGAATAATCATTCGAGGCTCGTGTAATTACTTAACTCTGACTGGTTCTTTTATGATTGATTAATTACTGCTCGATCTTGTGACTCATCATCTAAAGGTTATTTGCAGACAATTTTTGTATTCCATTTGACCCATCTCGTATGGCTAAACAACTCACTGATTTTGAGGATCAAGTTACCATACTTTTCAAAGAAGAATATTTGATGTGGCGATTGACGAAATATGCAGAAATTCTTCCCGAGTACCCTGGATATAAAAACTTCAACCATTATTATAGTGGATATTGCATATAGTGGTATTTGAATTAAATACCCTACTTTTATTTTAAACAGTGTTTATTATGGCATGCACACGAGAGAAATCTTAAGAAAAACATGCCCTCTCTAACAAGGATCGTACATGTGTGAGCCTTTGTAGGAGAAACCATAATTTCATCTAGTGCTCTTTACTCCTCAGGTACAGAGAGCATCAGTGTTCAGCAAGGTTCTTTTTTCCCCTTTTTTAAGGGCATTACCACAAAGGAGGATGCAGGTTCTATCTCTATCAAAGAGTACATTTTCTTTAACATTTCTCGTATGCATAGGCTAATAGGTGTAATACACACAAATAAAAATGGGGTGCCCATTCCAAATGTGATTACTAATAACATTCAAAGTAATAAAAAATGTTGGATTAAGATCAATTAATTCTTTAAAGATATATATAAGTTGACATAGAGGTCATCAACTAGTGGCAACAGTGTTTCATGCTTAAACGCAATCTTCAGGCCTGAAGACTGCATTCAAGCATGAAACAGACACTATCCCTGATAGGGATATTAACCCATAAATATAGCAAAATTGACAACTACATATATATATATATATATATATATATATATATATATATATATATATATATATATATATATTCCAAGAGTATAGAATCCAAGTAGAACTCAATGTCCAGGACAGAGTAAAAAGATAATATAAAAGGCACAAACACTAATATTCCATGGTTATAATTTATTACATTGGAATTGGAATCACGATCCAATTCATCAGATTTCTTTTTGAATTTGTATGTCTGATGAATTGGATAGAGATTATGATTCCAATGTAATAAATTATAACTATGGAATATTAGTGCTTGAGCATTTTATATTACACACACACACACAGTGCAATGGGTACATTGTCATCTAAAATATGCAAAAGTGAAAATAACACCGACATCTCGTTTTAACAAATATATTTACCAAAATTACACAAAAATTTCTTGAAATACTAAAGAGTAAATTTATTCAATAAAATCACCAATGGCTTCAATCACAGCCTCCAGACAACTTCAGAATCTCCTGCAACGCTTCTGGAGGGCTTCATTGTTTAAGTTGGTAAATGCTGCCATAATCCTTGCCATCAGTTCATCTTTGGTCTTACAAGGAGTTTTGTTGGTCTCTTGCTCAACTGCAACCCCCTTGATTATTACATATAATAATCAAGGGGGGTTGCAGCCGGGGAAGTTAGGTGGGAAGATGTGATGTGGTCGCATGAAATTGTCTGATAGCCATGATTGGGTTCTCCTGCTTGTGTGGCATAGTGCAGAGTCCTGTTGCCAGACATAGGGTCTTCCAGCAGCCACCCTATTGGTCTAAGGTAACACTACCTCCTCAAGGCATTTGATGTAAGCCTCCGTGTTAAGTCTGAGGCCCTTACCAACAAAATTCGGGAGTTCCTTTGTTATTAGAACGATCAGAGTGAGTTTTCTGAGGTGCTGTACCTTCATAATCACCATTAAACCCATCCAATGCTTTCCAAATCCTCTGAAATGTTTGTATTGTAGATTCCATCATGAATGCCAAGCAGTACAGCATGCCATTTCCAAATTTCTGACAAAGTGAATTGTGCCATGGTGCTCCTTTTCTCAACTGACCCTACTATACTGTGCAGTTGATAAAAATCAACAAGAATGCACAAAATTAAAAATATAAAATGGTAGTTTATGTATTGCATTCTGCATAT
>OZ010584.1:14974462-15256962 GCA_963932145.1 Acanthosepion lycidas
ATAGATATAGAGATAGAGATAGATATAGAGATAGAGATAGATATAGATAGAGATAGATATAGATAGAGATAGATATAGATAGAGATAGATAGAGATAGATATAGATAGAGATAGATAAGAGCTCTCAAAGTTCAGTCATGTGTGAAATAAAATTACATAATCAAGCACCACAAACCTATATTCCAACCCTACATGTATTTCTTATGACTATAAATATTATATTCTGTGGATGTGTTTCTTCCCTTTTTAAGAACAGTATAATTAATGTTCAATAGGGTAGAGATCCATTGTATTCTCATCCAAACTTAAACAATATAAGTAAATTACTTTTAACCAATGAAATGTAATAGGTCAGTCAAATTTAGAACTAAATCTCTTATCTGTGTAAACCAGTGATCAAATTATTCTAAAAAGTGCTCAAAGATAGGTTAATATATATAAATACTATGTAAAAGCCAGACATGTAACTAGGCAAGTTTTACAAGTGGCTACTCAACAAAAGATCATCTACAAAGAATAAAACCACTGATTATAAAAAAATACAAAAACACTCACTGGAATAATGCAAATTTGATGAAATTAATAAACTTACGCATACCTTGGGAGATTTTCATATAGTATGCATAAGTTCATAGTTCATGCAAAACTAATAAAATTAACATGCAACATTTTTTTTTTTTTTTTTTAGACTCATGAACAAGAATTAAGAAAAGTATTTAAAACTTATGATTACACATAAGAGTATTGCAATAAGTCGATGACACAAAGAAACCAAAAAAATAAAGATCAGAAAAGAAGTGAGAGACACAATTTCACTTAAAGTATTTGCCACAAACTTCAAAAATATCTTCTGGAGAATAAACAGGAGAGAATGTTTAAGCCATCTACTTGTTTTTTTTTTACTCTTATCTAAATCACTGGATGAATTACAATAAATGTAAAATGACCTAAATAGGAAAAGTTTGATTGCTAGTTTAAAAATGAGTGACGAAAAAACAAATGATTGAAGCAATGATTAAGGATGAAGAACTGAAAGCAGTCCAGGAGTACATACACTTAGGACAGATGGTAATATTAAAGAAAAACCATCGAAACTAAATAAAATGATCTGTAATAGGGTAGAAAGTATTTAATTAAAATAGCAAAATGATGAAAAAACCTTGTAGATATGCATGAAAAAAATAACATGTTAATAAATGTACATTCCCAGCTATGAATTATTATTTTTTTTTGTTTTTACTAAAGTTCATCCAGTACAAGGCTCAAGAGCCACCAAAGGTAGAAAACTGCTGAAAGAGATGGGTCATATGAATGAAATAGGAGGATAGATAATGATTGTAGTGTTCAGGGAAGCATCTACATTTGTTCTGCAAAAGAGCAGTTCGGGATGGGGGCATTAGTGGAATTCCCTCTATAATTGGAATATGGAGTGAAAGAGAGTGATTCAACTCTATGGATGTAGTTTGATTTGTTTTCTTTATGGTTTATCAACCTATTATGGGTTATTTAACTGTTAGCACTCTACATTATTCTCCTTCAACTATATATTGTGGCTCCTCAAATACAAACTACAGTAATCTTGATTTAAGTCAAGGCTGTTTTTTTGCATTTTTTTTTTTTTTTTTTAAGTGTTTCACCCTAAGCAAGGAGGGAAGCCACTAGGACGCAAGGGGTTACAGAAAATTTGGAGCAAGATCAGATAGGAGTGATAGAAGAAAGGATGAGAAGGATAGTGGATAGATCAAGGCAACTGGAGATGTCGATTGACATTACATTTGAATAGCTGGAGATTATAGCTCTCAGGGAAACTGGCTATAGCAGGATGTGACAACACAATTATGAAATTTAAATATACTATTATTTGACAATTGGAGTCAACTGTAATGGCAGGACAAATGATTTCTTTGGTGACTGAAGAAGTCTAAAGAGTGTTTAAGTTTAAAGCCAAAAAATATTTCAGATTATAGCAGGTTTCTTATAGTAGCCGGTATTCCCAAGTGTTCTCTCCTATCTAAGTATTGACCGAGTTTGGTTTTGCTTAACTGGTGATCTAAGGAGAGCTGGTTTTGTCAACATGTTTTAACTGTAAGCCTGTGTATGTAGTATGTCAGGTCTTATCTGCAAAGGTCTGAACTGGTGGAACTAAACAATGGAGCACCTCTGAAAATTTGTCATGGAATTAGCCCTAGAGTAGCAAAGACATGGAACTTAGCAAAGAAACTGAAGAATGCACAACTACCAATGGAAGGTGCAATGCTCAAATAGAAAAAAAGACAACACAATTCAAAGAAGAGATATTATAAAATGATTAAACAACAAAATGAGGTGGATGAGATACATAGCAAGAAGATAACAGATGGAGCAGAAGGTTGCTTGAGTGGTGTACAATAAGTAGTAAACATAGGAAAAGACCAGATTGATGGGAAAATGAAAGAGGCATTTGCTGGAAGGATTTGTGCATGGTGGACAAGCAATGGTTTATGATAACATCATACACACTATGCTCTTTAAGAGATTTAATGTGGCATTTATCATAATAAAAGAAAAAAGAAAGAAAGTGATTCATTGTTTGCCCAAGAACAGAGAGTTGAAGCAAATGAATTTTAATAGGCAGAATGAACTCTTCTCAGTATTTACAATCAGACTAATTTCTTCATCTTTGTTGTTATTGTCACTGTTTTTGGCCATTTTGTATTTCAGCCTTCTTCAAATGTATGCCATTCCTGGTAACCCTCACAGAATTTCAAACTGAACCCTTTATTAAATCTATAGAATGAGATTTTTCTCACTCTGCTGCCTAAATCTAGGGATATCCCATCTTGTTCTTTTTAATACTGTCCAGATATCTGTTTCTATGAAATCTAAATCTGTACAAATTGTCTCAGAGATTTAACTCTTAGTTACATGATCACATAATTCACAAGCCAGCTTTAATCCAGTCGGCTATTGTATGAGCGGACAATATTTTAATTCTCATCTAAGAATATCCAATGCATTGGTATTATGGATAGAAGGGCAAGTGCAATACTCCAATATATGCTCAGCACTTCAAAGCAGAGAGGCAAAGGGAAAATGCTACAAAATTAGATATGATTGTCACTGAATGAGATGATGGTAAAATTTGTGTTTGGAATATTTCATCACTTACCTGTGAATACCTGATCTAATTTAGACACACAGGTCACGAGATGCTTCTAAAATGGCCATGTATCTGTATGCACCCATTCATGAAATGAGATAGAGTTTCTCTGACTACATGAAATTAAAATATACACATAGTATCCTGGATTAACTGCTACTTAATTATTTGCTATTTTCCTTCCATGAAAGTTTCATCAAACTGAACCATGATTGTCCAACATGTTCAGGTGACAGATTTGTTTCTGTGCTTAATGTTCAAACAGAAATTAATGATTTTTCTAGCTAATTATTAAACCAGTTTTTAGAAGCATTTACTGACCTGTGGGTCTTCTCATTTCCTACCTTGGACCAAAAAACTATAAATTTTTAAACTGATAACTCATGGACAGGCCATTATTTCTGTCTATATTTCTGAAATGACGTATTGTAACTACTTACATTATTAAAAAATGGATGGTAAATGAGGCAAAAGGGAGATCACTACCCTCTGTAGAATGAGGTTGAAATAATAGACAGGAAAATACAAAAACTTAAGGAATCAGCAAATATGTTAAGCCACAAAAATCTAAGCCACACAAGCATAGACATGAATACAATATGAGAACCAGTAATACAGAGTGCTAGAGAAAAACAATAACAACAAATTGTAATATGAGCTCTAGTAAAAAATGATTACTGAGATATTAGATTTAAGTCCCAAAAATGAATTCACTGATATCCCCAAGACACATGGCTCCGGATAAAAGCATTGATTGAAGTAATCCAGTAACAAAGAGTTGTCACATCAATACCACAGCAGAAATGAACAAAAACTTGGAGAGTTTAGTTACTAAAGGGAAGTAACTGAAACTGAATATCCAGAAAAACCAAGTTGACTTAAAACAATCTGCCCCGGTGGACGAAATAAAAGCTTTGATTTGAAATTTCAACGTATATCACCCGAAGAAGGCCAGAGCGTACAATGGCCGAAATGTCATAAGGACAACAGTCTGAACAAAGTAAATAGTGTAAAGAGCCTATTATTTACTATATCTAGTGACTATTTACAAAGATATACTTTAGTATTTTAATATAAATATCACAGTATTTCTATATTTGGTTGCATTAAACAAATTAATCAATTTTTTTCTTTTTCTTAAATCATTTGGCTTTTTTTAGTGCTTTCTATTATTAGAATAAGGAACGCGTTTTTTAATGTTGTGCAATATTGCACAACATTTAAAAACATTCACAATACAGGAAAATACTTGCTGACAGCACTAATATACTGCACCACGAAAATAATAAACAAAAACTTCAAATTCTTGAGGCCCTCTACATCAAAAGAAAACCAAAACGCAACAAAATTTATTACGAGTGCAGCAGCAACGTTTTGAAGTACATTTAACTAACTTTTAATGCCATTTTGCATTTCTACCATTTCTGGTTAGCTCCCTTATATTGGGACGCTTGTTTCGCAAAAACACCATAGCTACAACTGATAGGTTTAAAATAATTATAAACAGAGCCCGTTCACAATCACAGTTATGATAAGCTTGTTTTGGAGAACAAATCTGAGGAGATCAAAAGTAATTGAATAAGAAAAAAAACTATGACGCCATCCCTGATGAATTTCACCTTAACGTCAAGAAGGTGATTAGAGAACTACAAAGGATTATTATAAAAATACACATGTCAATGTTATTCAATGAAACATGTTTGAATGAATATATGTATACATGTTTAAAAAAATGGATGAATTGAAATTGATATTAAAAATTAAAGAAAGCAAAATTCATTAAATTTTGGTATACATTAACAATGCCTAAGAAAAAATAAATCAATATTTTTCATCTGAATAGTTTAAAATTACAGTAAAGTACAATTTTTTTTTTTCTCCACAATTTTCCTTAATTTTAAACCACTCAAATGAAAATGCTTTCTTTCAATTCTTTTTTACTTTTTGCTACACTTTCAGACGAATTCTTGAAGATCTCTGACAAATTCAGAAAAAAATTTAAACCAACAATTTTTAACTGAAATTTAAAAAAAAAAAAAAAAATTTTTTTTTTAAACTTATCATTTTGTTTTATTTTTAAATTTGCAGAAATTTGCTGAATCTTTACTTTGAAAATGCTAAAAATTATTTTTTCATTGTCTTAGAAAATCTTTTTTGTCAATATTAGCAAAAAATTTTCTAAAATGAAAAAACAATTATTGGCATTTTAAAAGTACAAAAGATTCAGGTAAATTTCTGCATGACCAAAATGACAAAAATAAGCATAGGAAGAGGAGGAGGGTTTATTTTATCATCAAACCTGGTGGTTTGGAGATGGAGAGCGATGCGTTTTTAAACCTGTAATTAACGTGTTTGCTCAATCAGTTTCAATTTTATTTCATACTAATGAGCAGAAACCAATTTGGCATCTCAAATGAAATTTTGCATTAAAGGGGATTTTTACTATGCCAACTCTAAAAATCCAGTAAAAATGTTTATAATAAAATCCATAACTGATACAATATTCTGAACACATCATATAATTTACAAATTACCTTAGGAGCCATGTGTGATGTATGTTTGGGTGACCATGTCTTTCGATTCATGATTGACTCAGCAGAAAAATTCCTGCAGTAGGTTGCCGTTACTTTCTGCAGTAGACTGGTTGCCAGTATGTCTTGCTGTTCAACCCAAAGCTGGGGGCAAAAGAGATGGATACATACCTTTCCTAAGGGTATTTGCACACAAGTGAATCTAACAAACATAACTGGAATTCTAATTTGGTTTGCCAATTTCTCATTCCCAGCTGTTATCTATCACACCACTTAATGCACCTGATATTCCCAAGCAGTCACCTAGCAAGATACTTAACAGGTTCAACTTGGGTGATCAAACAAGAACTGGTATGTAATATGGACAAAAGCAAATTACTGCAACAAAATGAAGCACTCACAATATAAGCTGATAAATTTACCACCTCTGTGCACGGAGCTGAATTTGACAGGAATTAATTCTACCTAAGAATTATGTCTATTCCAGGTGTAGATTATCATTTTTTACAGCTTCCTGTCTTTTTATTCATTCATTCATAATTCTCTTTTTGACTCTGTAGTACTTGTTTCTTAATTTTTTTAAACTTTTGTTAGGAATATTTCATCACTTCCTGTAAATCCTTATCTAATTTTAGCCACATAGATGACCAGAATTAAAACTAACACACACAATCTTGGATCAATTACTAATTAATTATTTGCTATGTTCCTTCCACATTCTGAGAGTTTCAATCTTTATTGAAATCAATTACTCAGTGCATCCTGAGAGTACAATTCCTATATGAAAAGATGCAAAGGGTCACTGCATTTATTCATACTACCGCACAATTGAAGTATGGCATACGGCCTCAAGGGAACCCGTACATTTGCATACAAGATCAAAACAAAAATGGTTCAGTTCCCTCAACATACGGTCACAAGAATTAGAGTGTACCCACTGTCTACCTTGTTAGTGCAATATGGGGGGGGGGGGATGTGCTGCCAAGGAGGTGGATCTTCAGAAACTCAGCATTCAAGAAAAGAAAAAAATGTCTTTTAGAGAAAACAATGACAAGCAGAAAATGGTAACTAATATGCCAACCAGGGCTTGAGATTAACATGCTCCTGGGGATGATAGAATGTTAGTTTGGTTAGGCTTTTTGTGATGATGCTTAGGCATTACAACATTTTTTAATTAAAAGACCAGTACATTTATTAAAAAAAAAAAGCAACAGATTTCTTAGAGAAATTAAAAGAAAAAAAATTCTTACTTCTCACCAATAGTGACAGGCTTTTAAGAAATTACGCACACACAAAATAAAACTGTAACACTTCTTTTTAAACTGGTGAATGAAACCTGAATGAAAATTAAAAGGTTGAAGGACTTAAATTTAGATTTTTGTATTTTTTATCTCTAAATGTGAAAGACTAGGATCTAATTATAGGAATTAATTTTGCTTAAAAAAAAAAAAAAAAAAAAAAAAAAAAAAAAAAAAATCAAGAAAAGTATTTCATTTCATTTTTTGGTTAAAAAACCTGGAATGAGCCATTTATGTAGTCTTCTGCCTATCATAAACTAAATAGAAAAAGATAAGAGAATTTAAAGAAAAACACAGAAAATTCTATTTTATATCCATTCCAAAACTAACTAATTTCTTAAAATATAAAAAAATTCTTATGCATCACCAACAGTGGTGAGCTTTTAATAAATAGATTGCACATGAATGCACACAAAAAAAAAAAATGAATAAAGCTTAAACGTTTCTTTTTAAACTGGTCAATGAAACCAGAATAAAAAATGAAGGTTGAAGGAGTTAAATTTAGATCTTTGTATTTTTTATTTCCAAGTGTGAATAAACATGAGGATGTAATTTTGCTTTAATAAAGAAAGCAAGAAAATTACATCTTTTCTGTTAATTCTTGGTTAAAAAGCCTTCAATGAACCAATTAAAAACTGTGTTTTGTTTTCTGATTAGTATTACCTAATTTGAAAATATGAGAGAATTTGAAGAAAAAAAAAAAAAAAATCAAACAGAAAATTCAGTCATGATGTGAGGCAAATAATGAAATGTTTTTCTTTGATAAAACTTTTTTGGTTGTGAACAGTTGCAATGCACTTTCTTTATATAGAAAATGAATGCATCAAGCACAAATCTTCAAGTCTGACAAAAGTTACTGAGCATGAAAGTTAATTAAGAATATCTTCTTGTGAAATTATTCAAAGTGATTTTTACCGAAATGCTTAAGAGATCTGATTTTTCATAAAAATTACAATAAAATTTGTTTGTATTTATTCATTTTTAAAACTTTTTTTTTCCTATTTATTTCTGAAACCTTTTAATGGCATTTTTATTATGCTACTAACAACTATAAATGATAACATAAAAAAAAAAAAAAAAATGTTTTGATTTCAGGACAGCTTAATTTTTTCATGATGAATACAACATTTCAGGATAGTTCTGGGATGATGGTAGAAAAATTAGTTTGGGGCCCTGCAGCCAACTAGTTTGTTTCATTCCAGCAAGACAGAAACAATATCATTTCCCAATATAACAAGCAATTCCAATTTATCTACAAAAGCATTACCCCATTTCCTGCTGAGTACAGAAAACCATTTTTATGAAATCTGTAACAGCCAAACTTAAACATGCTAATATCTGCTGCCTCTTTCAATTATCTCACTCTCCAATGGTTAATTATATGGTTCAAATCCCAGACAAGATAACCTATTTACATTTTGACTTATCCCATTTCGACCATTGTGCACTTTGTCCTCCTTCAGATGCCTGTCAATCAAGGGAACTTCAAACTGAACCCTTTAACAACATTCTACTTTTTCTGAATGCAAATAAAACCTTTTTTTAATGTAATGGGTCCAATGCATATGTAGGATGAGAGTCCAAAAATCGACTTTTTTTTTTTTTTTTTTTTTTTTTTTTTAAATACACATTTTAATGATTGCTTTTCAAACCTTTATTTATGGCAGATTGTTCTCATTCCATTGTCTATGCCTCAGTCTTTTTTAGTACTGCTCAGTTATTGCTCACCAATTTCCTTTCCACTAAATCTATATGACCTGGAACAAGGATTGAATCTAATGTATGCCTCCTTTTACCGCCTTATGGATTGTACATCTGAACAAGGCTGTAGAATTTATGAGCCAAAACATTGTGCTAACCACATCAGTAATACAAGGCGTCCAATCATCTTAATTAAAAGAAGGGTAAAGACTTATGAAAAATATATTTACCTGTTCTGAATTGTCGAGTGATGATCCCGGCTTTGTTATACATTTTTTAAAACATTTTTCAGACATCCTCTGCAAGAGAGAACAGAAAAAAAATTAAGCATGACTATAATAACTCAAAATATTAAAAAGATTTTATTTTTACATGTTAAACAATCACTTAATCAGTATTTGACAATTTCTCAATATTAAAGAGCCTCTTTTATAGTGACATAATCTGATCCTAGTAAAATTATATCAAAATTATTTGGTAAAAATCAAGGTGATCCTTAACTCAGGCCTGTACACCATGTTGAGATCTGTGAGTGATTTGGGGCAAACAGTTACCACATGAAAGTTTGTTGCTGGGATTGGATTAAGAAATTTTTACCTCTGGATTATCTTAAGTTTATTATTTAAGATACCGAGTAAGTATAATTATTTATTTTATTTGAACTTGCATATTTTATCTTTGAACAAATTTTTTTTGGTGTGGAATTCCCAAATTATCATGTTAATTAATTTTATATTGTTCTTAATGTAAACTGATTTTAATTATTAAAATTAAAGTGGCAAGTTCTCCGTGTTCTAAAATGTCAAATTCCATGTTCTTCTGCAACGGTAAATTTCAATTTTCCGTTTTTGTTTCAAAATTGTAGAAACATGAAAAACAGCCTTATGTGTAAACAGCAAAATATGCAAATATATAGTCTACTTATATAGGCATCTTTTATTTCTTATGCTTCAGCAATTTCTAATGATCCACAAGCCTGTTCTTCAGAGTCCATTCTACAGTTCTTTGACAAGTTCAAGTTCTTCATTTTGCCGAAAGTGTGCACGCACCAAGTTTGTTAGGTTTTCATTTACTCATTGAGAAAGATAATCAAACCGGCATTTAAAAATCTAATTTAATTACTAAACAACTTTTTATTACTTACTACCCTTGACAGTGTGTGCCACGCTATTCATATGCTAATATCACATGTGGGTATTTTGCCTTGTGACAACCAGTGGTGACTGGCTTGGCAATGAATTACATAAATACTGCAAAATACCCAGTTATTTATAGAATGACATGTTGCAGCAGTATAGGCCATAGCACTTGTGCATAACTGACTGATTTCGCTGTGTATTGCAAATTTATGCAAAATAATGATTCGATCAAGTTCCAGCTCAGGAATTTTATGTTTTACTGCGGGAATATTTTTTTTTTTTTTACTAGCAAAAATTCCATTTTCTGTGATTTTCTGTTTTCTATTTCTGTGTTTTTTTGTTTTTCAGTTTTGTGTATCACAGAGAGCTTGCTACTCTAATTAAAGCTATGTATACTGGTAATATCTATTATGTAGCACAACCCCCCCCAAAAAAAAAATTTGTAAATTTCAAAATTGTTTCTCTGAAATTCACATGTTTTGTAAAGTATTTTCTGACTTTGTTGATACATGACTTTATAAAATGATGAAATTGCTTTCCGATTGTACTATACAATTTTATATTTCCTGTAATGAATTAGTATAAACAAATTAACTCATTTCTGCAATATCATCTAAAAATGTCTAATTTATGGCAAATAAAGTGATTTTTGTCCATTTAGTTGTTTTATGGTAGAAGAGGTTATTTTTGCTCTTTCTTTGTACATTTGCATTTATGGAAATAAGTAAATAATTCTAAGTTGCTTCCTAATGTTATACATAGTTGATAATTAACTAATTACTGACAAGTTCCTTGTTTTCAGTAGTTATTATTTATTAGCAATTTAAGTATCCACATGTCCAATCCCCACCCAGTCGTGGACCCCAGTTGCATGATTGCCAGGCCTTGGCTTGAAGATTACCATGCTAAAAATACAAAATAATACTAATAATCATATATTAAGAGATGTTAATGTTACAAGAAGTAATTTTGTTTTTTACAAAAAAAAATTAAAAAAAAAAAAAAAAAAAAAAATTAAAAAAAATTTTTTTTAAATAAAATAAAAAAGTAAAAAAATAAATAAAAAATAACAAAAAAGTTTTTAATCTTTAAAATTCATCACCGAGATGAGAAACCATTTTTGAGAAGCAGTTTTATTGCCTAGTTTATCACAAAACAGAAAAACACTAATGTTAACCCAACAGTAACATCCCTCAGACAGATTTTCACTGACCAGTAAGCTTCTGGCCAATGCTATGTTTCAATTCCAATTTGTGTTAATGTGAATAAAACTAGGAAAGGCCCCATGTGTGAGCATACAATGTGACCCCTCTGTCTTTCATGGACTGGACAAATCAATTCCCCCCCATGTTGTTTCACTCTCATTCATGCAGGTACAAAGAAAAACTAGAAAAGACTTATGTTTGCAACTATATATTTCTAAGGTTGATTTTAAAATATTAGACATTGTTAATTTATATTAAATATAAAAGAATAGTCCTTTATGAACATCTGTAATTTATTTATGTCTACCAAAATTAGACTTAAATATTAAGTGTCAAAATTCCAAGAAGTAAAAAAAACAAAAAAAAAAAAAAAACAAAACAGTTCTCCCATTTGGAAAGAAAAAAATCAAGTTACTTCTTGACAGAAGAGCGCAGAAAAATAATCTTTGGTTTTTGTTTGTCTACTTACTCAAAAATGAAAGCATCTTTTTAAACTCCTTACTATCATTAAGTTTTCACATCTATATAATAAATGCAAATGTCACTGTGCCATACTTTTTCAACTTTACTCCTAGAGGACACAGACCAACATATCATACCATTTTGGAATCAGGCTGACCTTGTGAGCAAATTAAAAACACCCTAGACTGAATCTGGTCTCACAATCCTGAAATACTTAAATGCAGAAATCAATTTTGAGTTTTTCTGTAGTTTATTGTTTCCTATCTACTTCTCCCTCCCTATTGTGATGAAGGCTCAATGAAGAGCCCTCTGCAGGAGATAGCTTAAATGTCACCCAATAGAGTTCCACAGATGCAAGAAAATAAACTATTAGAACTTAGTTACATTTAGCTATTTCAACAGTATAAAATGATAAGATCTAGTTACCAATCTATTACTGCATTTAAATTCACGGTGTCAAGATACCGAAGAGGAAAGCTCATTAGAACAATTCCCATTAAAATAGTTAGAGAAAAGACAGAGGGAAGCCATGTCAGGGCCAAAGGAAAATTACTGAAGTCAAGATGCCAGATCAGGACGCATATCATTACAGACCTTTCTTTGGATTTTGTCGAGAATCTGGAGAAATACAGCAGGACTACCGGTCCAGATATGGCAGCAATATTCAATGCACAGAAAAATGGGAGATTTATAAATGTCTAAGATGGATTTGGATGAGAAAAATTGTTTAGCACAACACAGTGAACCAACTTTTCAGCAAACCAAGCAATTGATTCAATAAAATCATTCTTCTTCATACAAGTAGAAAACATGAGAACAAGATAGCACAATGAGGTGCACTCTTAGAGGGTAGCACACATGCTTTGGTAAGTTAGTTAATTTTACATTTCAACCCTTGATGGTTTATTTCATGTCACAGTTTTTATAGGGGCACTCAGTGAGGATCAAACTCGCTACTCAGTAGTAGTAGTCAATTAGACAGGCTTTACTAACACATTACCCCATGCCAACTGTTGGTTGAATTTATTAAATAACCATGTTTCTCTAAGTAACCCAATGAGGATTGGACTCACGACTGTAGTAATTGTCAACCATATTTACTTAGCTAAGCATTATGCAACACTGATTATTGATGGATTGATATTTATGACACATCAACCTTTCTTAGGTTATTTAATGTCAAATTTTTGTATGGAGCACCTAGCGATAATTGAACTCACTACTCAATAATAATAGTCAGCAAGATTACTAACAATGTTGGTTGAGTTTATTTTGTCGGGTTATGTAATAGCGAATTATGTGCAGGGGCACCCAGTGTGGATCAAAACTCACTACTCAGGAGTAATAGTCAAGTAGACTAGCCATACTAACCCCAATATCAAGATGCTTTAATAGCATTTAGTATCACCCACCTTTGCTTAAATAACGGCAGCTACATGATGTGACCTCCCTCTTTTAAAAATCAAGTAAGGCAACAAAGCCTCTAAGACAAAAGGAGTTACTGAGTGCTAGAGAATATAATAAAAAAAAAAAAAAAAAAAAAAAAAAAAAACTATAGCGTGAGAACATTAAAAGAACAAGAATTAAGAAGACAGTAGGTATGCATTTGTTGGAGTCATTGTGAGGGAAAATTTAAGGGCTATACATGACTAAATTGTATTATTTGGGGGTAGCTTAACATATCCCAGACATGTTCAAATGGGTTTAAAACTGGTGATCACTGTGGCTAATGAAGGACCAGAAAGTCAGCCATCAGTTCCTGTCACCCATATTATGATGGAGCAAGGTATGTGATCTTGCTGGAACAAATCATTGCCAGATAATCGGTTACAAGTGATCTGCAACAAGATTTGTGTAGGTAACATCTGTCAAAGTAGATTGAAATTTCACTGTCAGTCCTTACAAACCCTAACAAAACCCATCCCACATGATTATGAAAACCAACCTGAACTTCTTCAACATAATGCTGACAGGTTGTGCAGCACTTCGAAGCCCCAAAACATGAATTCAACCATCTTCCCAAGGAGATAGAAACATGACTAGTGCAAACCGATGGCACTACACTAGTCATCCAGGATCCAACAGCAATGTTCTTGGGCAGAGGTAAATAACAAATGCCATCATGTTAGTAATTATACTTTTCTTTTTCCATGATCAAACTGCATGGAATGCAGTGCTGTCTGCACAAATATGCTGACAAATGGTACTAAGAGCAGTAGCATTGAGTTGACACAATGTTCCATATTGTTGCCTGGTCACCATCCTTATCAGCTGCCAGTGGTTCATTTCTTGCATCACTATTTGGTACAAGGGCTGTAGAATTGGAACATAAAACCTTTGACTCAAACTCCTATTTTTGCTGCCTCCAACTCCTCTTTATTTAATTAAGTGATTATGTCCTAAAGCCTAAGCATACACTCCTAACTTGAGCAGGCCTATATCATAACTGGTTTATATCAAAGAATAAAGAGATTGAGGTTTTTATATCATACCTATTCATTCTTCAATATTTTCTAACAGAATTAGAGACAAAACCTTTGAAAGGATATAGAACAATAAAAATAAAAATGCTGTGATGTACGACTATATATATATATATATATATATATATATATATATATATTGCGTTTTGCAAATAAATTACAGAACAAAAATAAAACTACTTTATAACAGAAGTTGAAATATAATCTTTTATTTGATGTAAAAGATATAACAAAATTAAAAATTCTATAATGTAAGGTAAAAAAAAAAAAAAAGTTGATAAATTTTCTTTAAAGCAAATAGTAAATATACAATAGAAGAAATAAAAATAAAAATTCTATCAGGTAAGACATTTTACATACAAAGTAAATTCAATTGGCATCGGAGTTTGGTATAGTTTTACTGACTCAGACATGTATGGGCCCGTTAATTGCTCCAGACTCCAACTCCACAGCCCTGTTTGGTACCCATGATTTTGACATGCCACTGATCTATGTCCAGAATTCACATATTCCTGGAAGACATTGGTTATTATTGCCCGAATAAAACCTACAGCAGTTACCACCTTATATTGCCCCATCTTTCTAACCTCAAACATCATTCTGCAGTTTATTAATTCCTATCCTCGTCCCGAATAAATGTTCATACACAGAACTTCAGATTCTTTCAACTTAAAAATATAATTCAGATCACATACTTCAGCCAATCAGTGAACTGCCCACATAAAAGATTGGATAGCTGTAAGATCCAGCAATTGTTTCAACAAAACGTGGATATAAAGGAATGTAGGTCCTTTTTCAAACCATGTTGGTTATTTCTTTGCTACATTTTCTAGTACCCAACAGATAGCACTTGATTTTTCTCAAATGCTAGAAACATCCTTTACTTGCATACATACACTACATTTCTTTAACATAAACATTAGATACAAAAAAAAAGAAAAAAAAAAAAGAAAAGAAAAAGAAAAAGCAGAACATACATAAATTCATCTGATATTTCTTACTAACACTCATACAGACATTTTTAAGCACAAGGAACTTTACTCACTCATCAAATACCAAAATTGTTTTAATATAAATTTTATATTAAAACAATTTTGGTATTTCAATAACGGTGATTTTATATATAAATATATTATAAAATAAATATTTTATATTATAAAATCACCATTATTGAAATTTATTTCCATTCTCAGTGTTCTTTTTAATCTACTTGATGTGGAATTATCAGAGGCCACATGCACATACACTTCTTGTTCGCCGATTGAGACAGATGGAGAAAAAGGGAATTTTTAACGACTGCTGCTGCTTTAATGCGTCGATCTTTGTAAGAATTGAGTGCTATAGTGGCCAGTATGGTGTTTATATAGCACGTATATAATGCGTTAAAAATCCCCTTTCCCTGCCATGTGTTGATAGCCTAGGGGTAAAAGTCTCTGACTGATGACAAATCAGTCGAGTTTCGATCTCGACTTGAAGCAACCAGATGTCTAACCACTGATGAGCTGCAATACAGCAAAACTGTGTGTGTGTATATATATATATATATATAACACACACACACACACACACTGTAGTGTAGTGCAAGCTAAAGATTTGATCATTTGAGGCTATACTCTGGATTTAGAAAGCTTCATACTTTTTTGCTTTAATTAACGCCACCTAAACTAACCCATACCGTCCAATGTTTTAGTTTTTTTTTTTTTTTTCAGTTTCTTAACCCTTTGTGAGCTATTTTAACGCTGGAACATCAGATTGTAGGAGGTTGCTTACAGTACTACTTGGTCTTCCTGACCAGTTTTGACATTGCTTAACTTCGACAATCTATGAACCAATGTTTTCAGCACGATTTTAAGCTCCAATTTTTTAGAGAGAGTTGCCTAAAATCCGCCATCCCTTTAACATTAGTCAGCAAGGTAGAGAAAGCTAATAGTAATATTTTAAGGAAAATTAATGATGTATGGGTTAGTTTCGCTATTATTATTGAACATAAGATACTTCAGGAAGAGAAAGTCCCTCTGCATCAAATTGAGGTGATACTTTTTTTTTTTTTGAAAAAGGCATGCAACTCAATGTTTTTGTTTGTTTTTTTAAATCCAGAGAGTGGTTTTCAACTCAAAAGTTCTACCCGACACTATACAAACATGCGTGTACTGTAGATAAGTAAACTGTGTGTGGTACTCATATAGCAAAAAACAGATACATTCTAAAAAGCATATGGTGGAACTCTCGAGTTTCGGCAGAATGCAGATATTTTGATCTTCTCCAGAAGTGCCAATCCATACGTAAATAAATATTCTTGTTTTTACCGACATGATGCTAAAAAAATATGTGCCCAATAATTTACAGCCCTTCAGCAGCTAGCATATTTAAATAAAAATAAAGTTAATGATTGCATATTGTTCTAAGATTCTTTCAGAGAGAAATCTTTCTTCCGTTTTTAATTCAAGACCTTTGATGAGAGGAGACTGAGGATTTTTATTTTAAGAAACAAAAAACTGTACTATTCATGATGACTGATGACATAAAAATGGTTTAAGGATTCCTAACATGTTTAAGTGTTATTTTTATTTGTTTGTTACTGGACACAGTACGAATTATTTACTTATTCATTTGTTACATTAATGGTAAGTATATGAAACAAGAATATTGTCCTGTTGGAAACAGATTGAACACGAACAGTTAAGGTTTTTCATACTTGTTGATCGACATTTAACATTAACAATATTGTTTTTTTTTTAAAAAGATCAAATCAGAAGCTAGTCATCAAACTCAATTGGAAATTTGCGATGCATACTTAATTTCGACTAATTGATAGATAGCTGATTTAAAATACAAACATCATTTATTTTAAGTTTATTAAAAAAGCGAATGTCATTTAAAATTAAAAAAGAAGCGTATGGTAATTCATTTTATTAATAAATTAGAACTCAATTTTATATAATCATCAATTTTCTAAATAAAACATGAATTATATACTTTTTTGATGGGGAAAACTAAAAGGGAAGTTACATATTTTCGTGGGGGAAATCTCCAACCAAAAAAATAAATGAGTAAGTTTTTAAAAAAAATGTGTGGGTGGCTAAGGATGAGCGAACAACCTTGTAAAATAATACGTTACTTTATAAGACAATATCTGACTTCGTTCCGAATAAAACAAAAAAGGAAGAATAAATGATATTTGCTGACTCTTTACAGAAAGCAGGTTAAAGTCGCGATTCATCAAGGACAGAAGGTCACGGACCTTTAAAAACACTAGTATTTTTGTAGAAAGTTAATCAACTCTTAATAGCAGGACACATTTTAAGTAGAAAAACCAGTGAGTGACCATTTTTATCACGGACAAAATGTAAAACATGGAATGGAAAAGGAGACACTTTCATTGAATAGGTAAAGAAAAATAAAATGGAAGTTGTTAATATTCTTTCACTTTTTTTTTTTTTCATTTTTACCTGAAGGATTTCTTGGGCATTCGCTAAAGCAACTTGCTGCTTAACCGATTCCATAAGCTGTTCCCGTTGTGAGGGGTCAATGGACGATGAAGACGGCGATCCAAAATCCATGATGAATTAGAATATGAATAAAGCGCACGCGCACACACACCTAAAATATGATATTAAACCACAATTCGAATCCGTCCCGGCAAAAAGCTGAGTTGAAAAAGTTAGAATGTAACTGCACGTGGGTAACGAAGGTCTTTTCAGCAGTCAATGAAATACTCCTTTCTAATTGGATAAAATTTAAGATAGACACTACACGACCCGGAAATGTCGAAAATATACAAGTCATGCAGCAAAAGATGACGGAAAAATATTTCTTCGTTTTGTTATCGTAACATATTCAACTTGTTTATCTTTTCTTTTTTTTTGTAAAATAGCTAATAATAAAATAGTTTCGATTTATTTTTCAAGATCTTCTTTTTTTGCTGAAACAAAAAATTATATCTTTTAAAAATGTTTGCCTTAACGCATGCGCAAAGACGAAATTTAGCAGACGAAGTTATCCCGATTTATTTCCTCATTAATTTTTTAATTAATTAGAATTACAGCTGAATTCTAAACTAAAATGATTGTATTTTGATATCTTGATAAAAATTCTTGTAATAAATGAAAGTATTTTAAGTTTTTAAATATCTAAACAATGCAAATACGTCAATATTTTTATTTTGTTTGCGGACACTCGTACTGTCCTCCTCAAGATAAACCAAAGTATATTTTAGTATATACTTTCTGTGACTCTTAGTTTTTAATCATTACTAATATACTCGTGCCGTTAAAAATGCCGGCAAGTTTTAGAAAGTTTAAACATTGAGATGCCATGAAACAAAAGTCTTGAAACAATTCAATAAAGCGATGATAAAGAATTCACAATTATGGAGGCCAATGAACCATTTTTAATTATCTGTTCCCTTTATTCATTGATTACTCCTCTAGTATGATATGAATCGCTTTTTGCTCAATGTACTTTCATGTTAAAAATTGTATGCTTTTAATATAATAGTAACATGAAAATATCCCTCGGAAGAAAAAAAAATCAGCAACAGAACAAAAAAGATGGTGACAACAAAGCGTATTTCAAGACCAAGTTGAAGCAAGACGATCACTTAATAGAAAAAGGTATCTGATTGCCTCAGATGAAAATTCATCAGAACAATTACCATGAAAATATTTATAATAAAAAAAAGCTAGAGAATAATCAGGAGGACAGTAGATAGCGATTGACACTGCATTTAAATTTTTGAAGATTAATATTGATTGGAAAGCACGGAGTCGGAAGAGAGTTCCACAAGGGAGACATGCGAGAAAATAAACTGTTAGCATTGAACTGTTGAGGATCGTGTGTGTTTGCGTGTTGTTGTATTAGAAATACGTGTGTAACTCCTGGGAGAATATTAAAAGGTCCAACTACAAGAAAATGGTCAGACTTGAATTAAGTCAAACTGAAGATAAAGACGACAAACAAGACCAATATATATATATATATATATATATATATATATATATATATATATATATATATATATATATAAACAAATATACGTATTAAACAAAACAATTTTACAATGGATACAGACAATAATATTTGTGTGTGTGTGTGTGTGTATGTGCGCGCGCGTGCGTGAACGTTTGTGTCTTCTTTGTTTAATGTTCGTACGTACGTATATGTGTGTATAATGTTCATGGCGTCTCCCACAAATGGGAAGACGCGGATCTTCTAAGAGAGCTTACATTGTAGTCGCTGAAATGAAGAAATGAAAAAGAGAACGAGGCGAGAAGTCACCCAGTATTTATAGTATGGGGAGAATTACCCCTAGTGACAATTTGGGAATTAAAGAGGAGATAACTCCGACAGAACTTATGGTTACATCTAGCCAACTCAACTGTAAATTGATGAGACCTCGTCGCCAGACTAGTACTGCACGTAAATGTATAAAATCTAGGTACCATAGTGAAGTGCAATATTTACTTCTGCTTCAAATACAGAAAATGTGGCATAAGGCCAAAAATGGGGAAAAGAACGATCTTCTTCTGTCTTAATATTAAACCTAGCTAGCCACAAACATACAACACTGTTCCTAACACCAAAGCAACGTATTTTTACTTACCTTTCTTACTACATCTACCATAATACCTCATTGTCTCTATGAAAGTCCTAACTAGTCCCCATATATACAATTCATTGTCTGTGCGGGGTTGGGAGTATAAAACAACAATTCAAAAACTAGCCCCAATGAGTATTTACAATATGAAAACAAAAGTATTTACAAGAAACCAAATAAAATAATGTTAGTAATAAAACCACCCAGAATCCTTAAATGTGACAGAAAAATCAGTTAACAAACCGAGCCGCCGCTTTTCCGTCCTAATCTTGACTTTAAGCTGATGCTGAAAGTACAAGATTAGTTGGGAAGAAATGAACTTCTTGCCTCCATAGAATCCCTTCTGACGTGTCGTCCAAATCACGGCTCTCATAACCTCCAGCAAGCAAAAGAACACATTGTGTTCAGCCTTCGTCAACGGCAAATCTACCAGTATGGATGCAAAAGAAAGAAGACATAACAAGTGACGAATTATGTGGGTGATACATGTTTGTGTGATAGCTGAGTCAACAAGGTGAAATAACTCCATATTCCCGGGAGAATGTCCCGGTTGATGTTGTCAATTGCTGGGGTTATTATTGTTGTTACAAATAGATAAAATAACAATAATAATGAAAATTATAAATAAAAAAATAAAACAATAATATTTAAACCTTGTTTAAAATAGGTTAAATAAAAAAATAAATAAAATTACTCCCAGCATGCAACAAAAACTGCTCCTACCAGAAATACGGACTTCCCGCCAAAAGACGTGAGATTGAGCCTCTTCACTTAAGAATTGTCAGGATGACAACAAGTGTGTAACTTCCCTCCGTGATAGGACTTGTGATATTACGGAGTGACATACTCCAGTTTATAACATGGACATTATCACAGTTGTAATGTAAAATACATAAATAAAATTGTATGAAATTACCGTACTATCATGCTTTCTCTGTGTTGTGTACCTTTATTTTTCCTGTTTTTATCTTCATAAGAAGAAGCCTAAAATTCTAGTACCACTACTCCGATGGTGTGAATGACTACCCCACACACTAGAAAGAAAAAAAGAGAGAAGAGAGCGAAAAACAGGAAGTGTCCAGTTTTTATAACTTAAGTTTCTTATTTTCCAGGATTTCAGATAAGACGCTTAGCCATCTTGGCACCATTTGTCGTAGGAATCATTGAAAACCTCTTTGAGATATTCAGCTAGAAAGAGAACAGGTTAAAATTGTTTTGTGTCAGCCCCACTGTCTTCCCAAATGAGCAATGGTGAGAGGAAAACATCATTCAGGTCTTCAGTAAAGGGAACCAACATTCATACTCTGGCTTCCATCTTCAAAGTCCATTCAAGAATTCGGGGAATAAGTTTAAAAAAGAGGGAACATTAGAGAGGGAAACTGAATCAGGAGGTCACAAAAGGAAAAGGGATCATCATTTCAAGTTAAAAGTAAAGTGATCAATTAGAAAGGATCCAACTCAATCCATAAGACATTTGGTACGTAAGAGAGAAGTTTCAGCTATGACAGTCCAAAGAGCAGTGAAAAAAAGACTTGAAAATGAAATCGTACATGAAACCTATGAGGGACCTTGTTACTCCAGGACAGAAAGTTAGTGTTCGAAGATCATCTTGAATAAGTTGGAAAATGATCCTGGAATAATATATATATATATATATATATATATATATATATATATATATATATATGAACTTTATTTCAATTCTTCATGACCTTCCAATCCTTAGGTATTATCAATTAATGATGAACATGTTATTTTCGTTTATGATTGATTTTGTAGTGGTATTGACGGCATAAATCAACCCATTTTTTTTACTTTACGAATGTGTAAGAAAACAAAAAGCAAACAAAAGAAAGAACACAAGAAAATAACTTTTCATAACAGGTACACTATTTATAAATGACAACAGTTTTACAATAACTATTATGAGTTACTTCCCTTTGACTGGGCTAAAGTCTCTTTTTACTAATAAATCTTTTTTTTTACCTGAGCTCACAAGAAGCTGAATTATCTTGTCGTTCAAAATGTTCACTGAAAGAGAGTTTAAAGAATCTTGTAAAGCTGAAAATATGTTGATAAACTTTTAGCTTTAAAGAAGTTGGAGAAGTGAATGTTCCGTTTGTTTTCGTTGCTCGTAGTTGAATGTATTGTTCGTAATTGTTTGCACTTAAGTTTCGTAAGATTCAATAACGTGATTGAATAGTTTTTTTAGTAAGTTGCAGAAGTTGGTGAGTGAGTTGTTTCGTTGATATTTTAGCTTGAATTACAGCGAAGTTATTTCGTGTTAAAGAACTTGAGATTCTAACTGTTGTGTTGTGTATCTTGCTAAGTAAGCGTTCAACATCTGTTCTAGTTGGTGTCCCTTTATGAGCTACCTGCTCATATGCAAATTATACTAATTTGCATATCACTACATCTCCCTATAACGGAGGGGCCTTATGCCGCGAGTACTTCTTGTACTTCTTCTTGTGCCCTCCTGAACATCTTCCCTTATCTCTCTCCTTTCCCTTGGAGATCTAGATCTATCACGTCTTTCCCTATAATCGAACTGTTCCTCTTGCATACTCTGGTCTTTCTCTTCTCTAACTTGTCCCATTCTACTTCTTCCTCTTCTAACTCATCCCTCTCTACTTCTTCCTCCGCGGTTTCATTCTGCATTAACTCTTCTGTTACGTCAATAATCGGCATCTCTGAAGGCATTTCCTCATCCGATTCTTCTCCTTGGGATCTTATTTGGTCAGCATGAGCTAGAACACTGTTCCCATTTTCTTTATTTAATATTGCAGTATTATGTCCTTTCTGCATAATAAATTCGGCTGATTCGGGTTGCATATTCCTATTTCTTTTGTACCACATCTTTTGATTTGTGGCATATAACATAGTCAAAGGGGACCTTAATTGTCTGCCTATTAAGGCAGATGGACTTTCCGGCCTGCCTGCATGTGGAATTGTTCTGTAACTTAATAATAGTCTTGGTAGGAAAGCATCGATTTCCTCCTTCTGTTGCAAGCATGCTTTTATGCCCTTCTTTACCGTCTGGACCATCCTTTCCGCTGTCCCATTACTTTGAGGGTGGTAGGGAGGGGTCTTGTAAGGTCTGCATCCTATTTTTCTTAGCCATTCATGCAAATCAGCATCCACAAATTCTGGTACGTTATCAGTCACCAATGTTCTCGGTGTCCCATTCCTCGAAAATATTACTCTTAATATTTGTTTTACGGTGGTACTTTTTTATCAGGTACTCTCACCACTTCAGGCCAACCTGAATATGCGTCTACTAATATTAATAACAGTCCTATCCCATTGACATAGGCATGGTCCATGTGTACTCTGCTCCATGGTTCTACTTCTCGGGGCCATACATGTATTTTCTTTTGCTTAAAATTCCTGAGTTCTGTGCATTTTTTGCATCTTTTTACGTAGTCTTCTACGTCTCTTGAGTACCCCGGCCACCAGGCTTCCAATTTTAATCTTCTTTGCGTAGCTGCCACTCCACAATGTACGTCATCGTGTACACTTTTTATAACCTGTCTCCTCTGTGTTTCTGGGGGTACTACCAAGTCTCCATTACATATTATCCCGTTTTCTATAGTCATTTTATGAACAGTTACAACTTACAAACATGCCTTTGAATAATTTCCCCAGCGATTCTGTTTTATCCTCGACATTATTCTCTTTAACACTGGGTCATTTGTAGTTTCAGTAGCCATTTTATCTACAGATATTACATCGGTTTCTACAAGGTGCAAGAATGTGTCTTCAAATTCCTCGTCGTTTTTGTCCTTCTCCTCTCTATAAAACCTCAATCTAGATAAGGCATCAACGTGCGGTATCGTATTCCCTTTAACATATTCAATGTCAAAGTCAAACGCCATCAGTCTAATCGCCCAACGTAATATTCTGGACGTTGTAACTTTCGGTAGCTCTTTTCTTGGGTTGAAAATAAATTCCAGTGGTCTGTGATCACTTTTCAACAAGAATTTTTTCCCATCAAGAACTGTCTTGCTCTATCCGTTGTCCACACTATGGCTAGTGCCTCCCTTTCTATATTCGAATAATTGTGTTCAGTCGTTGTTAATCTCCTCGATAAGTACATTATGGGATGCCCATCTTGTGACAAAATACCAGATATGGACTGCTCACTAGCGTCAGTAGTTAGAGTTATGTCCTTCTTAGGGTCAAAAATTTGTACTATTGGCTTTTTTGCCAGAATCTGTTTTAAGTTTTCAAAGGCTTTCTGTTGGTGTTCTAAGGCTCGGCCAAAAATATAGCTTTTGAACCCGCCTAGACGGGTTCAGGCCCTGTCTACCTCCCCGAACGAAACATTGCCCTTCGGCAAAGCTTCGTCCGAGTTCCTCTCCGCATTAGCAGAGAGTTCGACAGAACGCCGACTCGGAAGCTCACAAAGGTAGCGTACTACACATTGATCCTAGCGACCGGGCCGCTAAGTAAGCGTTCAACATCTGTTCTAGTTGGTGTACCTTTAACATATGAGCTACCTGCTCATATGCAAATTATACTAATTTGCATATCACTACACTAACTTTGTACTTCGCTGCAGTAATGATACAAGCGTCGTGAACTCGTTTAGCAAATGCTAGTCGTCGTAAATTCTCACTCTTTGGATTCGCTCGTACCTCCAAATTATGTTTTTTAATTCTTATTACTCAAAGTAGAGCCCAAGTAATTTAATTTAAATTTATAAGTACAAAAATCCATCATCTTCAGTGACAGTGAATTTCTTGCATGATCTTTTTACGAGATATGGTATACCAGATAACATAGCCCCTAATAACGGAATTCACGGATAAAGAATTGAAAAACTTTTGTAAAATGTTCTCCATTGAACATATTACGACCCTGCCGTATCACCCAAAGTCAAATGGACAAGCAGAATGGTTTGTGAGAAGGTTCAAAAGAACGTTGAAGAAAACAAGTCTTGAAAAAGTAAATGAGGATCCACTTTAACATTTTCTGAGAGTTTACCGTGTAACACCGAACCCCAATAGACCATCAGGCATGTCGCCGGCGGATTTAATGTTTGCTAGAAAAGTAAAATCGATGTTAGACATGTTATTACCAAGTCAAAAAAACTCGAATGGATAACAAAAACAACACCAAAAGTTTCAAGGCCGGCGATAAAGTGTTCTTTAGAGCATATAAGGATGGCAAAGAAACGTGGGAAGACGGCATAATATCAGGAAGAATCGCAAAGTTGCTTTACCTGGTAAAATAAAAAAGATTTGACCATAAAAGGCACCATAATCAGCTGAAAAAAATGTTAATAGATGAAAGACCTGAAACATTGGAAGAACCGATAAAAATGCTATGCTTTCGATGTACCATTATAGCGATCATCATCAACGCACACACACACATACACCCTTACAAATTCAAATCTTTAACAGCATTCATTGGACAGAAACAACGCTGCTATCTGATGCGACAATTTTAAAATCGCTATATTTTCATATAATAAATTTTGTGCACTTTTGGGAGAATTGGCTCCCAGAAGTCTCCCCAAAACTCAGGCACTGATTGGTCAGTATCAACCAATCAGATTCTCTGTATGTGGAGAATGATTTTTCCCGGGCAGATTCCTAATTTGAAGACTACCTATATAAACAGAACAAATAACTACTACTAACTAACACCAGTGAGACTTCGACTACTACTGGAATCCACGTCAGTCGAAGACATGCGCCCATCTTCTCACTCACTCTCAAATTACATATTCTATGACTTACACAATTTTCCTCTTGTACAGCAGAACTGTCTAAAAACATTTATAACAGACTGAAAACTCTTTCATTTCCTTTTCAGAGAACATTGATAAACTTTTATAGTCAAAGAGAGACTACTCTCGTCTGACTCATTGCATGCTTCTTTTTCATATATATATATTCTTTATTATACGCTTTATTGAATACAATATATATATAAATATATTGATACTTTTGCCTTGTCCCTTGTGATGAGTTTGGGTTCCTAAACTAAAATTAAAAATGTGGTGAGAGGCCTAGACACGCTACATCTCATTGATAACTCCGACGTTCCTTTGGAATTCCGCCATATTTTTATTGGTGACCCCGATGTGATCTTTGTAAGGGTGTATGTGTGTGCGTGCGATGATGATGATCGCTATACCATCAGCACAACACGTTGTGGAACCTACAAGGACAAGTTCCAGAAAAAGAAAGCGTACAAAAGAAATGGGTGAAGGAATACTATTTTCAAGAACACATGGCACAGTGGATAAAGGCGTTAGTTAGATCCAGTGACAGGACCCAAAGAGTGCTAGTTCAATACCCGGTTAAGACAGTGGAGAACTTGGAGAGGGGAATTAACAGGAGATAACTGACAACTGACATCCATTAAACATGGCACGTAGAACTAGAACAGTCTACCCCAGTGAGCGAAATAAAGGGTTCAATTCGACATTCCAACCACCTGAAGAAGGCCGGGGCGTACAACGGCCGAAACGTTGTAATAAATATGGCGACAGAGATGAGGACAATAGTCCGAATAATGTAAATAGTGTACATAATATCTCATCTCAGAAATATAGACAGATACTGAAAGGCCGAAACGTAATAAATATGGCGACAGAGATAAGGACAATAGTCCGAATAATGTAAATAGTGTATATAATACTTCATCTCAGAAATATAGACAGATACTGAAAAGCCGAAACGTTGTAATCAATATGGCGACAAAGATGAGGACAATAGTCCGAATAATGTAAATAGTGTACATCATCTCAGAAATATGCACAGATACTGAATGGGTGAATGGATGTATACAGTTTAAAGCCTTTCCCAGGACCATATTGTGCATAATGTGTAAAGGAAAGTTCGATTGTAAACAGATATTGTATGTTATGATTCTCATATAATTCATCTCCTTTTGCTATGTTTACGGAACGTACATTTCTATCATTTTCTCACTCTGCTAAGTTTTCAGAATGGTTTGGATTTTGAAGGATTTTTAATTTATAATATATCATCTACTTGTATTTTATTATAAAATCCATATCATGTAGATCCATGATCTTAGATCTTAAAAATTTCTCCCTTTCAGTGAAAGCATCTAATATCTAAGACCTGGAAGTAGGTTCAATTTCAGGAGATCCACTAGAATCCAGTTTTCACTGCAATTTCTCTATTAACATTAGGATGTAAAAAAATATTGTATTTTAATGGTAATACTTCAGTATCAAGTGTACTCCGATATGTTAGAGGTTTAGAGTTTATAACTACTTTGTCATCAGATTTGAAAACTGTTCTGTGATGAATCTGTAGAGACTACTACTACGTTTGCCACGCCTACATTTTTCTCAGCTGTGATTGGTTAAATAATAAATACTGTTTACCACAGGACTGTTTACCACAGGACAATTTACTGATCGCAGTCACCACACTGAATTTTTCCTGCCGTGAATTTCACAAACATGCTTTTGTTAAAAAATCACCGATTGGTTAATTTTTCATCCAATCATATATTTTCTGTGTTCGTTCAAATTTCTCCCGCCTTTGTTCCTGGATCCTACCAATAGTTATAAAAGCAACGCTTTGTTCCAAAAATAGACAGTAGAATTCAGCAACTCACACGCGTCTACACAGACTATTCATTCTACTCACTGCGCACACACAGACACAGAACTTGAATTACATTTTGCTATCAGTTCTCTGTGAACAAGCCAAGTTACAAAACAACGCTGTTAGTTATACAAATAACACACAACTGAATTAACTGTATGTTCTTCTGAATGCAACTTTCTATTTCAACATAGAACTTTGAAAATTCTATTCAAGAAACTTGCTTAATTACATTTTATCTTATTCAAGCTAACAGATAATGGGAAACTACTTTTTTCTCCTTAATATTCACACATTACAAAAATTGTTTTGTATTTGTTGATTTTAATATATATTTTATCGTTGAAACAAAAAATCGTTTTTTCATTGTTTTTACTTGATTCAATAATGTATAAATGCTCTTCAACACGCAGCCACATTAATCTTTTCAACATAAGCAGCTATTGGGCTTGTCTATTAGCCCAATCTTACCTTCTTCGAGTAATGCACTATTCCATCTTTCATTCGTAAATCTAGCCCTCTGATTGGTTCATTTCTACCAATCAGGTCGCCCGCACGTGCACTTCGAAGTTTTGGTGCAAAATCGTTCTGGAGCCACCCACGTGATCATGACCTCTTAAAAAGAACCCAAAGTACGTGTGACACGGAGAAGGAGATGCAGGCCTGGGCAGATCAGCAGCAGACCATTTTTTCGACCGCTTGCTCAAGCTTAAAAATGTGATGCCTACAATTCCCGTCTCGCGAATCGAGACGACAAATCCTTCCCGTTCAATATCTTCTACGAACTTCTTCGTCATTCAAGAATCTCAAACTATACATTCTCTTTGATCATCTACGATATATCAGTCAGTCCAGCAAACACAGAGAAACGCTAATCTAATCCACGTCGCTTGCGATTATAATTTTCCTGCGCAAACGAAACCCCAACTGATTCACTCACAAACTCGACTCGAAGATTACTCTGTGAATACAGAGAACTTCAACTCGCAAGACTTTACTTATCCAAAGTGAATTATTAACGCTCACTACAATTTAAGTAAATACTATTATTGAACATGCTTAATATTTACAGTTAAGGGTAGACTACTTCTGAATGACACAATTCTAAAATCATAATAACGATATTCTAAACACTAATTACAATTTTCTTAAAGACTGTAATACAAATACACAAAACACAAAAAGGACGTACAAAAAACTTCAGTTACTACGAACTTACCAACACAATAACATCTTGTAAAATATTTTGTATATAATATTTTTATTTGTATATAAATGCATTTGTTTGTTTGAATTGCATGCATGTTTTGACTTGTTTATATCAAGAATTATTTATTGTTGTGGATGCAAGAGAAGATCACGCAACTTGACATAAAAAATTCCTTCTGATTTATTTTAATACCATAGCAAAATTCTTAGTTCATTCTGCGCATTCCCAACACAGCATTTACAAATCCAATATATTTTGAAAAGTTTTCTTTCTGTGATCCCTTCGGTCTCTTGTTGCTGAATAATATCGTTATAAGCAGTAGACAAATTTTCTCTTTCTAAAAAATGCATAGTTTTATCAAAACACAAGACAACTTGATATTTAGATGGCACTGATTTGATCCCGTCTTTGTGTCAGGGTAATTCCACGAAGTATGAATTATCTTTGAACTCTATTGTTTTTTCGAATTTATCTATTTTTGTCGTAATCATTGATATATTCATCTTCATCGAAGGATGATGCGTATTTATCCACAGCAAACATTTTCTCTAAGTTCCGTTTGATGTTAGATAATTCGAAGGCTTCTGGGAATGTTTTAAGATAAGTTGCGGGGAAAGTTTCTCCCGGCTTTCCCGCATCCAAAGGGTTGAGGTTAAAAAACGCGAGTAAAAAACAGCAAGATTAGAGCGGACAAACTCTCTCTTTTAGGCGCGAACGAATAAAGAAAAAACTCCTGCTCAGTGTGTAACAATAAAAGAAGAAAGTATTTATTTACATATACAGAAAAAAGAGGGTAAAGGGATAAAAACAATTAAGAGTGAAAGAAAGGAAAAAGAGAAAATGTTCTTTAAGGGAAGAGAAAATGTTCATAACAGAAAAATGGCTTGCTCACAATATTTCTCTGAGCACCTAAAAAGTTCTTTAAGCGAGTAGAATTTTGTTAAGGTTTAGAAACACTCATAGTAGGAAAATTGTTGGTAGATATAGGAATCTTGCAGTTGAGCGAGTTCATAGGTTGACGGCAAAAGTTCGGTGGGCACAACAGAAGGAGTGGTGAAGAGATGCAGCTTTCAATTGGTCTTGAATTGTGGGCCGACGGTTGTTCTTGACAGATAGTTCTTCTTTAGTTGAAAGTGCTTCTGAAGTTGACTGGTGCTCCCTATCGTCGACCTCACAGACGGCGGGCTGAAGTCTCACTGTCAAATGGAAATTTGATAGGCTCCGATGGATCGAGGACTTTTCCCTCCAAAATCGTTGTACAAATTCTCTGGCCCCTCTACTGGTCAGAAAACAAATTCTTATCTCTGATAAGAATCAGGGCCATGGGAGCCGGTTTTGAAAGTAATGAAAACAGTTTGGAGTGAACAAGCTGTGAGGTTTCCCCCAGACTTTATGGCACCATGGAAAGAATAATGGTGGTAGAATTCCTTTTTATATTCTCCAGCTCTCTTGTTAGTTAGAAAATATATTCTTATCTTTGATAATAATCAAGGCTTTGGGTGCCAGTTTCTAAAGTAAAAAGAGATTGGAGTGAGGATAGAAAAATAGCGAGAATGTGAACTTGTAAAATATTGTTCTCAAATTAAATTCCAACAAAGTGGACTTTAGTCCCAATACAAATTTTACTTGTTAGGGACACGAAGAATTTTCAGATTGTAGAATCTTCCACGTTTACAAGTCACCCCTGCGGGGTAAATGTACCCTTCCTCTTATCATCACATACATACAAATCATATGACAAGCATTCATTGGTTAATCTCCTCAAAACTAGCTCGCTGATTGGTCAATTCCGACCAATCAGACCGTCTGCACGAGACAAATCTGTTTTCCCGCTCAATATGCTCTGAGCCGATCACGTGATGCCCAGCCATATATAAACAAAACACGAATAAGCTCCCTCGTGTTCTCTTCAGTCTCTCTTGCGTCTCATTCTTGCTGCCAAAAATGTAACCTTCAAGAGCGCCCGTCTTGTGGTGAATGTTCGTACGTACGTGTATTGGTATTGTTCTTAGCGTTTTCCCAGAATTTGGGAAACGCTGTATTGGTGAGAGCTCACATATTGATATTAGCTGAAATGAAGAAAGAAGAGAAAGAATTACCTCACCTCCACGAGAGGTGGTATAAGGCCCAAGGCCTGAGGGAAAAAGAGAGATCGAGGCAAAAGGTCGCCCAGTATTTATAGCTAAGGGAGAGAGACCCCTGGTGAACGATTAAGGAACTAAGGAGGAGCTAACTCCGACATATCTATCATCCGTTAACTATGGATTAAATAGTAGTGTAGACTGGATCCTCTTGCAGTGAGGTGGCAACCAGTCTGAGAAGGAAAACACTGAATTCAGAACTAGCCTAAAGAGGGACTTGTGATGAGACGTTACATTTATTAAATGCCAATGACTTGTTTTTTACATTATTTCCTTTCACATTATCGGAGCATTTTTTTAATTTCATCATTACAATTTTACTCTCTAAAAAGATTGGTGTTTCTATTTAAGTCAATGAGACTAAAATCCGTTTATCAACCAATTTTTAGCTTATTGACTGATGCTTAAAAATTGTTTTCGCTGTTTTGTAACTAGGACACTGTTAATTGTCCTTCTAATGACAAAAAAGGTAACTTTAATAAATAATTTGCCCAAGTGGAAGCTTGCACGGATGATAACTCTTCTTGTTTTGTAAAAAATATCAGAGTTACCTCCCATGTAATAGAATTTTTGCGCTTGATCTGTTCGAATTGATTTCTTAATAATATTTTCACGTAATCATGCTGAATGCGCGAGTTTTATGAAAATGGCATAAAATGATTGGAAAAATTTAATAAACCGTCACTAAAATACTGTATGTTACTTTTTTTTTTACTTATAGTACTAAACCTAGTTTTAGAGTAAGCTAAATTGAAACGGATTTTAATTTTTTAACTTTTAAAAAAAATATTTTCAGAAATTTTTGAAAACACTTGAGGTCACCAATAAAAACTGAAGAAACAAAAAGATAAGTTTCTATAAAGGATAAAGAAGTAACAGTATTTAGATCTTTTCTGTTAATTCACACCAAATAAAGTTACTTATCGTAAATTAATTCATCCAAGAAACTATAAAATTTTAAATCAAAGTTAGTTTGTATTATTTTTCATTAAATTTTTTTAGCACTCTTTTGAAATTATAAATTTTAAATCAAAGTTAGTTTGTATTATTTTTCATTAAATTTTTTTAGCACTCTTTTGAAATTATAAATTTTAAATCAAAGTTAGTTTGTATTATTTTTCATTAAATTTTTTTAGCACTCTTTTGAAATTAAATTTTAAATCAAAGTTAGTTTGTATTATTTTTCATTAAATTTTTTAGCACTCTTTTGAAATTATAAATTTTAAATCAAAATTTGTTAAGCTTGTCTCGCAACAACTCCAACACTGAGAATGAAAAATTACCAAAAAATCAGGGAGTTATTCACATTTCGCAAGTGCGGATGATTTTCGACGTACTTACAAAGAATTTTTTTTTAAATTTAAAAATAGAAAAGAAAAATAACCTGATTTCGGCTTGTTTATCGGGGTTAGCGCGAATGTAGACCCAACACTTAGAAATAGCACATCCCAGTCGCTTACATCTGGAACAATTACAAAGGTCAACCCAACTGCAGTGGAAGGGCCTCGCTTTGGAAGAATTTGATGTGAATTTTAGCAAAGATAAATTCTTTTTATTTTTGGTGAATTAAAAATTTAGGGGAATTTGTGGGGTTTCCCTATATACTTTGTGGGAGTTACCTCATCCTTAATTCCTAAATCATTCACCCTATACTATAAATACTGGGCGACTTCTCGCCTCGTTCTCTTTTCCATTTCTTCATTTCAGCGACTACAAATATTATATTATTGTTTATGTCCATTGTAAAATTGTTTTGTTTGATACATATATTTGTTTATATATATATATTTGTTTACATATATATATATATATATATATATATATATATATATATATATATATATATATATATATATATAGTGTGTGTGTGTGTGTGTCGGCCTTGTTTGTCTTCTTTATCTTCAATTGTACTTAATCCAAGTCCGACCATTTTCTTGTAGTTGAACCTTTTAATATTCTACCAGGAATTACACACGTGTTTCTACAACAACAACACACAAACACACACGGTCCACAACAACTTCATTAAGAACTGCCGCTAGGGGACGTTTCTTAAGCCTGTTAAAAGGAAATTATATTCTCAGTGATTTTCTTTTAACTTTTCTTTCTTCTTCTCTTACATAACAAGATGTAGTTGTACGTGGCAAATAAGTGTTTCCCTGTTAATTCCCTAATTGTTCACTAGGGGTCGCTCTCCCTACACTATAAATACTGGGAGACTTCTTGCCTCTTTCTCTTTTTCACTTAGCATTTAAGCGGACACAGTTAAAAATGTAATCTCTCGTAGAAATCAGCGTTTTTGCCCACTTATGGGAAAACGCAATGAAACACACATATACGTACGTACGAACATTCACCAATATACAAACACTTTACGTTCACACACAAATACAAATGTTAATGTCTTTGTTACTTGTAAATTTCTTGTTTAACTCTAGAACACCAACCATCAATTAAAGTTACACCATTTACTAACAGGTACATCATCCCCGATTTTGAAAATATAAAAATAAAATAAAATATAAATCTTTATTTGAAATATTTTACATGCAGGCACTTCAAACTTTGTACTTTGAGTTAAGGAACTGAAAAATATTATTTAGGTAAGAAAATCAGATACTGAAAATTGTAATTAAAAATAGGAAAATTTGCGTATATTTATTATACCCATGGTTAGTATTCTCGGGTTAGTACATATACTTGTTGGCATATATATATATATATATATATATATATATATATATATATATATATATATATATATATATATATTGGTCTTGTTTGTTTGTTTTCTTTACATCTTCAGTTGGACTCCAACTTGAGTTTGGCATTGTTCTTGAAGATGGACCTTCTAGCAGGAATATACAGTACGTGTTTCTAATTCAACAACATTCAAACCCACACTGTCCTTCTACACCCTGACCGGGGAGCACACGCTCATTTTCTTCAATGCAACACTTTTCACTCGGATTTCTCCTACACATATTTCACACACACACACACACACACAAAATACATTCACTAGTTTAAATGTTTTCTTCTTTATAGTCTATGGTTTTGTTACTTTATTAATTTATTACTCGGACTCTCATTTGAGTTCGCAATAATTCTTGTGGGAAAATATACCAGGAGACACGTACTTTCTACCTAGACACCACTAGCATCCTCCGCAACAAATTAAAAGATAAAATCTCAGTATTTAGCAATTATTTCATAAGTTTGTTGTGTTTGTAAGGAAAAAAAAATTAAAAATCTATACAGTGTAACCCGGATATAAGAGAGTTGTCGGGACCGGAGAATAAGTCTTATATCCGGGTTTCTCTTATATCCGGGTTTGGTCTATTTTATTTAGGTAAGTATGGCTCTAATTTGGGACATTTTCTTTGGCCGTTCCAACTCAGCGCAACGTTGACTTGAGCTAGACCATCAAAACCATGCTTATGATAACCTGCTCAAACTTACTTCTGGACCAAAAAAAGAAACTCTCTTTCGCTTTCCAACGCACAGCGTACGCACATGTTTTGCCTGATTTCCACCAATCTAGTAAGACCAGTTTTATTTTGGTTGTTTCAACTCAGTACAATACTGACTTAAGCTCAGCCATTATAACTACCGATGCTGGAAGTACAAACTTTCTTTGGTCGTCCCAACTCCGTGCAAGACTAACTTGAGCTTGATCATTATAACGACACTTATACTTACCCCAACTCCTGGACCAAAAAGAAAATGGACATACCCAAGAGACATTGAGAACTTTGTTTCACTACAGTTAATACATACATACATACATACATACATATATATATATAAAGAAAATAAACGTTCAATAGTAGAAATCCAAGTTTTCCTATGCTTTTTTTAATTGTTTACATGTGAATACGCACCTACTTGAAATACACAAGCGTGCAACCTTTTGGTTTTTGTTTTACAGCATATCAACCTGAATGAGTTATTTAATGCCAACAAAATTGTTATTGCTGATAATATATTTTTCCAAAAATATATTGCTAGTAATAATTTTTCTTCAAAAATTTATGGCTGGTAATAATTTTTCTTCAAAAATTTATTGCTGGTTTGTTTTGTTTTGTTTGTTTTGTTATGGGTTATTCAATGCCAACAAAATTTTTATTGTTGGTAATATTTTTTCCTTCCAAAAGATCTATTTCTGTTAATAATTTTCCTTCAAATATGTATATCTGGTAATTTTTTTTTTTCAGAAAATGTATAGAAGGTAACATTTTTTTTTTTTTTAAATGTATGCTGGTAATAATTTTTTATTAGGTTGGTGCAAAAATAACGACGTAATAATTTCGTTTTTTGACGTTAAAAATACGTCAAAAAACGACATTATTACGTCATTATTTTTGCACCAACCTAATACAAAAATGTTTTGCTGTTATTAAAACCTGTTTTTACACGTTTTGACCCCTGTTTGGGGGCTTAACGATTTGCCCATAGCTGGGACCCTAACAGGTGCTACCATCCCGGGTAAGGGTGGACCTGGGAACACCAGCAATTAAGAGGTGGTTCCACGCTCCTCAAAATCTCCTGATCAGAGGCCTTGCTGCTGAATGTAGTTTATCGTCTTACCCAGGAACGTCATGCAACCTTTTAACTTCCATAAGAAAAAGCTTGAGCATCGTTATAAATAAAAATTTAGTAAAATGAAGAAATTAGATTCAAATTATAGCGGACACATTATCTCTATCTATAAAAAGCAGGATGTGTGTGTGTGTGTGTGTGTGTGTGTGTGTGTGTGTAACGAATGCACGGCCGCAATTTTCAACGGATTTGCACCAAAATTTACATGCACATGTTCCAAGTTATCAGGAAGGCCAAGATCGACTTTGCATTTCCCAACTCCCATCGATAGTGGAAATAATCGATTTTTTCATGCTTCTACGGCAGTTTTCATGTAGTTTGCGGCCATTTTGTACTGGCCAGAGTGAGAGCCTATAGCTGGCTGCCACGAATAGGCAAGAAGATTCTATTGGCCAGCGTGTGAGCCAACAGATGACTGACACGAATGTTAACTAGCATGCAAAAAAAATCGATAGCTGCATTCGTCACAAGTGGGGAAAATTTTAAATCTGGATGGCACTTTACTCCAATTGGCTCATTCGCTTGCTTAAACTCAACGTTGATTCTGATTCCGCAGAACTGGGTTGGGTGTGAAAAGTATTTGTTGTTAGCATTCTTTTTTCATTCGGTTTTTCCAGTTACGAGTCCTTTTTTAAAGCTGATCGTTTTGTGTTCATTTTGTTTAGTTCTTTTTTTCGTAACAGATTTAATGTTTAGTATAGAGCTTAGAAAAAATTTGCAGAGTGAGATAGGCAAGAAGTAAGGCATGTAGCAACATCAGCACGGCAAGGGCACTCCTTTAAAGGCAAGGAAGGGCAAAAATATTTTAAGTCAAGTGATAGCGATTGCTGTATGAGTCACATTATTTTTTAATCAAACACGTGCAACGCCGGGCCATGCTGCTAGTTAGAATATATTTTATTAATCCAACAATTACAGACAAAATAAAAACCTCTTTTTATTGAAAAATATTAATAAAATACGATATCTCTACGGGGTATTTTTTGTGTGTATTTACTAGTATGTGATTTTTGAAATATCTCTCTAACAGGACGTGGTGTTGTTGATCTGGAGACTTTCTTGAAAAAATACAGAAAAATAACTACTATTATATAAAAAAAAAAACATTGATTTTTAAAACTTTAGACTGCCAAAGATTCCACTCACTCTTGGTTGATTTTTTTTTAATTAAGATCTTGAATCTGGACCGTCTTATCAACATTATGGACCCCTGGGTAAACAAGTGCGCTGGAGCCTCTACAACAACTACTCACAGGAATAAAACGTAAATGGCCGATAATATTAAACATATATTTATTTTATTGACACTTCAACAAAACTAGTGTTAAAACATTAAAACATGCTGTACAGTAACAACTAATCAACATGATAAACATTTAGCTCCTGGAACTCTAGCTATCAGAACGCATGCATTCCAGGCTTGTGACAAACCCAACAGATAAGTACAAAACTCATATTGTTTTTTGGTACATAGTCTTCTGAAAGCAGATACATGCTAACTTTGTATTAAGAATTTCAACATACACACACACGCGCATATATATATATATATATATATATATATATATATATATATATATATATATATGCAAGTGTTTTTATACGAAGACTTTTGTGTTTTATTTGAACTTTCATATATTTGTGTTGTACATTCATTCATTTTGTAAATAAGGTCAATGTTTCGTATTTGCGCACAATAGAAGAATTTGAACAAAACCAAATATTCAAGTTGAACTTTTCAGTAAAAGACTACATAAAGTCCTCGAGACAACAACCTGTTGAAATCACAAACCCCTTTGTACTAATAGATTCTTATTCAGTAGTAGAAATTAGGTGAATGCGCTTTTGTATTTTCTGACTTGTGCAATTTTTGCTTCCTCAATTTTTACCAGTTTTTTTTTTTCATTTTTAAAAGGTGTAATCTTTTTTTTTTATATTGGAAATGTTATCCTGCCTTAATTATATAAGGTGCACAAAAGGAATTTTTTTTTTTTTTTTTTTTTTATATGTAAATTTTTTGCATTTGTATTTTTCTTTCTTCTATATATTTTAATAAATTGTTGTCCTTTAAATTTTGCGCAGTGATTTAGTCTTGATTTCGCTTTTTACAATTTTCTATTCTTATTAGCTAGGTTTTTATGTTTGGTACAAGAATTTAGATTTGGTGTGACGTTTTACAAATTTTATATTTTTCACAAAAATATTTTGATTTTCTATAATTTAAATTTTTGTATATGAGCATTTATTAGGTTTCGGTTAATATTTTTAAACGAAATCTTATTGCATAAAAATAAGAAATTATGTTACATCAACATACATCAAGCTTTCAAAGATTAGCAGACGCTGTGATGGGCTCTTACTTAAGTTTTAAATTTGAAAATATTTATGATACATTCTGATTAGTGGTAAAACAGCAGTATCTGTACTACCATGTCCAAACTAATGAAAGGGTTTCCTTCCAAATTGCGAAGAACGTATTTGAGCCTGCCTAAGAGGAACTTTGGAATTGTTACTCGCCACAAGTTTGCAGCACGAATTCAGGTTTCCCCGGCCCAGAAGAAAAACGACGAAGAAATTATTTAGATTATCCATTGACGCTGACGATAATTGTAACAACAGTCGCTCCCACTATAAAGAAAAGTATTCGGCTGGTGTGGTTAATCTAACTAAACTTTGCTATTAGCACAAGAAAAAGAAACCACAATTTTTTTTTATACATAAAAGTGTACCAAATTCCTAATTGAAAGATATTCAGCGAAATTGTGGAGAAGTGCCAGAGAGTATTATTTATCAGAAATAAACAAATAGAACCAAAGGAATAAATTAAATAATATATATTTATTTAGTTGATTTCGATTGGAGTAAGTCCTTTGTGATTCGGGTTGGCGAAAGACCGTTCGGCTCGATAGCTGATAGTTTACAAGTCGGATTTTGTTTACTTTGAAAAATTGTTGCGGAGGTCAATCTGCCGTTTTCTCGACCCTCAGAAAGGCGGAAAAACTCTTAAGCAGACGACCGCTTAACATCTTCACGTGATATGCTGGGCTGGTTTCTCTGGCGGCCCCTTCTCTCTTTCTGTCTCTTGACTTTCTGTTGATATCCCTTTTGACAAACTACTGTCGCGAAGCTTGGTTTCGGCTAACATCAAAAGTCTCTTTGTTTTTTGATTGGCTAAAATTCTTTTATTTTTCGCCGCTACTCTTTTCATTTTTTTATAGCAGAAGTTATGCGTGGGGCGTCTCTTATTTTAGTAGATTTCTAATCACAATGGCTAGACCCTAGACCAGCAAATTTCTGCCGTGTTTGTTTTTTTTTTCTTCTTCCTCTTTTTATTTGAGTGTACGTGTGTATGTGGACAATTCCTTATATATGTGTGTATATTTCCTTATATGTGTGTGAGGGCCATTTCCTTATGTGTACATGTGTATATGGATAATTCTTTATATGTGTTTGTATATTTCCTTGTATGTTTTTGCTCCATTCTAATTGAATGCTTTTTTGATCGACCAGCTGGGTATGGCTGCCAGTTTATGATATTTCAATCTGATCAACTGATCTTCTGTACTTTTTTTTCTATTCAGAATTTATTCCTTCCCTTAGAATTTTTAACTCTTTCATTACGTCAGGTCACAAAACCAAATTTCATGCATTATTATGACACAATCAAAGCCATTGCCCTATCACACTAATATATGTGTATATTTCATTGTGTGTGTGTATATATATATTTCCTTTATTAAAGACATTTTTATGTTTAACGTTCTTTTTATAGATACAAGTATTTAAGTAAATGCTCTGTTTATAATAAACAGTATTAAATAACATTTACCGGCCTGAATGTCCGAGAAATTTTCATAGAAAATATTCGTCCTTTGACAGGATTCGAAACTGCATCCTATACGGAACCGTCATTTACGCTGACATGCCTTAACCGACTCGGCCACAAAGGAGCGTTCGGTAGGCAAGGTCGAATTTACTGCTTATAAAATTCAATGACGGTTCTGTATAGGATGCAGGTTCGAATCCTGTCAAAGGACGAATATTTTCTATGAAAATTTCTCGGACATTCAGGCCGGTAAATGTTATTTAATACTGTTTATTATAAACAGAGCATTTACTTAAATACTTGTATCTATAAAAAGAACGTTAAACATAAAAATGTCTTTAATAAATAAATTGTCGGACTTTGTCCATTTCTTAATGTATATATTTCCTTGTATATGTATGTGAGCTTAGACATTTTTGGTAAGAATAAATATAAACTGGGGTTAAAGGTTAGAGGTTAGGGGTTAATAAACAACTTCCTCGACTCGGCTAGGTTTTTCATAATTTTACTAAACACATTAATCTTGTTACAACAAATTCCTTGGGGTTGTGAAATGGGGTAGGGAAAATTTAGTTGTACTGAATTTACTTAAGTCTAACCAGGTTTATTTTGGGTTTATTTCCTCCAGATGCCTTCCTCATAAGCATTTTTTAGGTTCTGCTTAATATTTGTAAACCGAATCTTCTTTCGTCTGTTTTCATTTTGGTCAATTAATCTTCCATACTTTTATTCACTATTTTTTACTCCTTCACATTTCCTTATGTGTACGTGTGTATGTGAATATTTCCTTATATGTGTGTATATATTTCCTTGTATGAGTGTGTGTGTGTGTGTGTGTGGGGTTTCCTTATGTGTGTATGTGGATAATTCCTTATATGTGTGTGCATATTTCCTTATATGTGTGTGCCGGGCAATTTCCTTATATGTGCGTGTGTATGTGGGGAATTATTTTTTTATGTGTACGTGCGTATGTGAATATTTCCTTATATGTGTCTGTATATTCCCTCGTATGAGTGTGTGTAATCCGACACCTCGAATTCTTAACTCTCTCAATACCTCAAGTCACTAAACGGCATTTCATGCATTCTTATGATTCCACCAGAGTCACTGTCCTGTTGTGGGGAAAGAGCTATAAGAGAGCATGATTTAAAAAGACAGAAGATAGAAATCGATATTGCATTTAAATTTTTGAAGATTATAATTTTCAGGAAAGTAAGAAACCAGAAGAGAGTTCCACAGGTAAGAAGTGCAAGAGAAGAAACTGTAGAGTAGACGGAAGTGAACAACATCAAATCAAAGGAGCAAATGACAAAATTAAGCACATCTCTAGTGGACACCCTGGAGGGGGACGCAATATAATATGGCAATATCCAAAGCAAGGATGAATGATAAACTTACAAATATGTAAAATAGATTCAGGGGAGAAAAATTGTCTCGCTGCACACAAGGAACTAACTTTCCTAGCAACAGACCGGGGAATTAATTCAATATAATCTTTCCACTTCATGTCAACGGAAAACATTAGTCTGACAGGGTAAAATAAGTCACTATCTTGCACCAGACATGCTGATGGAAGGTAAAAAGGGTTCTCTTAGATCATTAACAAAGATTCTGCTTTGGCTACCAGCAACTTCAAAGGAATAGTTTTCAATTGTCTACTCACTTTTACTGACAGGCTTATGCCCAAGGGCACGGCTGAAAGATTCCTCTCTATCTGTGTATGTAAATTCTCTTTTTTATCTATATCTATAATTCTCAAAATGTGTGTGTATGTATGTGTGTGTGTGTGTATGTGTGTGATCGGATGTAGTTCATGTATTTCCACTGTTTTCATCCGATTTTGATGAATTTTTTGTGTTTGATAGTTAATTCTTCAGTGCCGGTTTTGAGTCCAAATTGTTGGCGACAATGGCTTTCCACTACTTCCTGTCCATTATAACTCTCAGCAACGTTTTGCTATTTACTATCTGTTATTGGATATATATCTTTCATAAAAACTTTAATAAAAATAAATAGTTTAAATTATTACAATAATATTATTTATTATTATACAGTTCCCTTTTCGGGGCTACCCCGATTCAAATTGTTACCCCCACCCCATTTGGGAATGTGCCTCAGTTGCATCCAAATGTTGTTACTAATATTGATTTTCGTGTGGGCTGACTTTAAACTTAAAGTGCTTCAATTGAACGGCAAAAATTCCCATTAATGAAAGACCCGGGCAAAGACGGGTTATATTGCTAGTTCATGCATGTACATGCAACAGTGTTAGAACTCAAATATCTGAAAAGAACATTCATTTCACTCAAAAGTTTTTCTTTATCAACCAAATTTAAATTACACTAACTTTGCTGTTTTTTGCATCTCACTTGTTTTGTTTTTAACCATATCTTTCTCATGCCCTTTTCCTCATGCTCTTTTTCTTATTCTCTTTTTCTCATTCTCTTTTTCTTATACTCTTTTTCTTATGCTCTTTTCTCACGCTATTTTCTTATTCTCTTTTCATATGCTTTTTTCTCATGCTCTTTCTCTAATTCTCTTTTTCTTATGCTCTTTTTCTTATTCTCTTTTTCTTACGCTATTTTCTTATTCTCTTTTCTTATGCTCTTTTTCTCATGCTCTTTCTCTAATTCTCTTTTTCTTATGCTCTTTTTCTTATGCTCTTTTTCTCACGCTATTTTCTTATTCTCTTTTCTTATGCTCTTTTTCTCATGCTCTTTCTCTAATTCTCTTTTTCTTATGCTCTTTCTCTAATTCTCTTTTTCTTATGCACTTTTTCTTATTCTCTTTTTCTCACGCTATTTTCTTATGCTCTTTTTCTTATGCTCTTTCTCTAATTCTCTTTTTCTTATGCTCTTTTTGTTATTCTCTTTTTCTTATGCTCTTTTTCTTCTCTTTTTCTCACGCTATTTTCTAATTCTCTTTTTCTTATGCACTTTTTCTTATTCTTTTTCTGATTCTCTTTTTTCTTATTTTTTTTCTCACACTATTTTCTTATGCTCTTTTTCTTATTCTCTTTTTCTTACGCTATTTTCTTATTCTCTTTTCTTATGCTCTTTTTCTCATGTTCTTTCTCTGATTCTCTTTTTCTTATGCTCTTTTTCTTATGCTCTTTTTCTCACGCTATTTTCTTATTCTCTTTTCTTATGCTCTTTCTCTAATTCTCTTTTTCTTATTCTCTTTTTCTCATGCTCTTTCTCTAATTCTCTTTTTCTTATGCTCTTTTTCTTATTCTCTTTTTCTTATGCTCATTTTCTTCTCTTTTTCTCACGCTATTTTCTTATTCTCTTTTTCTTATGCTCTTTCTCTAATTCTCTTTTTCTTATGCTCTTTCTCTAATTCTCTTTTTCTTATACTCTTTTTCTTATGCTCTTTTCTCACGCTATTTTCTTATTTTCCTTTCATATGCTTTTTTCTCATGCTCTTTCTCTAATTCTCTTTTTCTTATGCTCTTTTTCTTATTCTCTTTTTCTTACGCTATTTTCTTATTCTCTTTTCTTATGCTCTTTTTCTCATGCTCTTTCTCTAATTCCCTTTTTCTTATGCTCTTTTTCTTATGCTCTTTTTCTCACGCTATTTTCTTATTCTCTTTTCTTATGCTCTTTTTCTCATGCTCTTTCTCTAATTCTCTTTTTCTTATGCTCTTTTTCTTATGCTCTTTCTCTAATTCTCTTTTTCTTATGCACTTTTTCTTATTCTCTTTTTCTCACGCTATTTTCTTATGCTCTTTTTCTTATGCTCTTTCTCTAATTCTCTTTTTCTTATGCTCTTTTTCTTATTCTCTTTTTCTTATGCTCTTTTTCTTCTCTTTTTCTCACGCTATTTTCTTATTCTCTTTTTCTTATGCACTTTTTCTTATTCTTTTTCTGATTCACTTTTTTCTTATTTTTTTTCTCACACTATTTTCTTATGCTCTTTTTCTTATTCTCTTTTTCTTACGCTATTTTCTTATTCTCTTTTCTTATGCTCTTTTTCTCATGCTCTTTCTCTGATTCTCTTTTTCTTATGCTCTTTTTCTTATGCTCTTTTTCTTATTCTCTTTTTCTCACGCTATTTTCTTATGCTCTTTCTCTAATTCTCTTTTTCTTATGCTCTTTTTCTTATTCTCTTTTTCTCATGCTCTTTCTCTAATTCTCTTTTTCTTATTCTCTTTTTCTTATGCTCTTTTTCTTCTCTTTTTCTCACGCTATTTTCTTATTCTCTTTTTCTTATGCACTATTTCTTATTCTTTTTCTGATTCTCTTTTTTCTTATTTTTTTTTTCTCAAACTATTTTCTTATGCTCTTTTTCTCACGCTATTTTCTTATTCTCTTTTCTTATTCTCTTTTTCTCATGCTCTTTCTCTAATTGTCTTTTTCTTATGCTCTTTTTCTTATGCTCTTTCTCTAATTCTCTTTTTCTTATGCTCTTTTTCTTCTCTTTTTCTCACGCTATTTTCTTATTCTCTTTTTCTTATGCACTTTTTCTTATTCTTTTTCTGATTCTCTTTTTCTTATTTTTTTTCTCACACTTTTTTCTTATGCTCTTTTTCTTATTCTCTTTTTCTTACGCTATTTTCTTATTCTCTTTTCTTATGCTCTTTTTCTCATGCTCTTTCTCTGATTCTCTTTTTCTTATGCTCTTTTTCTTATGCTCTTTTTCTTATTCTCTTTTTCTTACGCTATTTTCTTATTCTCTTTTCTTATGCTCTTTCTCTAATTCTCTTTTTCTTATGCTCTTTTTCTTATTCTCCTTTTCTCATGCTCTTTCTCTAATTCTCTTTTTCTTATGCTCTTTTTCTTATTCTCTTTTTCTTATGCACTTTTTCTTATTCTCTTTTTCTCACGCTATTTTCTCATGCTCTTTTTCTTATGCTCTTTCTCTAATTCTCTTTTTCTTATGCTCTTTTTCTTATTCTCTTTTTCTTCTCTTTTTCTCACGCTATTTTCTTATTCTCTTTTTCTTATGCACTTTTTCTTATTCTTTCTCTGATTCTCTTTTTTCTTATTTTTTTTTTCTCACACTATTTTCTTATGCTCTTTTTCTTATGCTTTTTCTCTTATAGGATTTTATTTTTCTCTGATTGGTTAAATCTTTCACATGGTGATGTTAATTTCTAACTAATAGGCTTGTCGTATCCTGTTGGCACTCCCAGATATTTTTTAAAAAACAACCAGAAAAAAAATACTTAACCAGCATCATTGTAAGACTGATTCAGGGAAAAAAAAAGGCCATAAAGCAACAAAAAAAAATTGCATCGTTCCACGGCCAGATGACTAGGGTCAAAATGTAGTATTTCCTCAAGAAGCCGACAGACGGCCTATGGCTCCAGCCATCAGGACCAGTTCCGGCCAGCGAACCATCATAATCTCCATTTTGCCATCGGCCATGGTTCCAGTCATTTCTAGTAGGCCTCCAGCTTCAGCCATCCTCGCCAGCAGCAATGATATGCAATAAACTGCCCTTTTCAGGACAACGCTCTTCAGCGACTACAAGACTCTCCTTCTTAGGACAACGCTCTTCTCACCCTCTACGTGACCATGGGAAGATATTTTTTGCCTAGTGCACTGTAACTATTTTTGTTCATGTATTTTCTTTATAGATCGAGACAGTTATTAGGGAGATGTGATTAAATATATTTTAATGTTTAAAAAATTATTCATTATTATTATTGTTTAGTTAACAAGTATTATAACAGCACAAATTGTTATATTGTGCAAAAAGGAATTTTCGACAATATACGCATTTTTAAAAAAATCTATTTATGGTTATTTTTCAACCTTTATCAAAAACGACATTCTTTTACATGTAGTTTTGGATAATATTATACATTAATTATTACATTTTCAATTAATAACTATTTGTGCTCAGTTGTTGACATTAATAGCCATCTGCTGATGTGTTAAAATTTTGGAATAATGCAATAATAAAAAAATAAATTTCGTCTCTCTGATAGATGACGCGATCTGTTAACAAGAATAAAGTTGGCAATACAGGATGCGATGGATAAATTGCCGTCTAAATTACGCAAAAATGAACATAATACAGACATCTCATTTTAACAGATGTATTTATTAAAATTACACAAATGTAATACTAGAGAGTAAATTTATTTAATAAAATCATCATTGGCTTCAGCCATGGCCTCCAGACGTCTTTGGAATCTCCTGCAACTCTTTTCGATGGACTCCTTATTTAAGTTGGTGAATGCTGCCATAATCCTTTTGGCCTAACTTGGTACAAACTAATTGATTGAATGGAGGCGTGTACCAGATTATCTTACTGATTTTATCTTTTTTTTTTTTTTAGAACAACCATAATGTTCTACAAAGTTAATTTCAGAAGATTTATATCCACTATCACTAATAACTTTATTATACACCGTTCCATGTTTCTCAAACTTTTCTTTGTTAGAGGAGTGTTGACTAATTCGACTTTCTACAGATGATAGAATATATTGGATTATACAGACGGTGGATGATTAGAGTTTAGGTGGGTATAGATCGAGTTGGCATTGTTCTTCATATAAGGTTGAAAATTATTATGAACTAAATTTAATGTTACATCTAGGAAATCAACTTGTTTGATATTAGAACTAATTTTTATGTTAAGATTTAACGATTTAAATACTCTATGAATTAATTTCTTAAGTTTATCCACTTTACTTCCTGTAGAGTTTTTAACAATAATGAGACCATCGTCCCTATATCGTCCTATACTATTTAAAGTAATATCTTTATAAGCTGTAAGGTTATACAATATAAACAATCCAACCAAATCAGAAGACTCTGCAAAATCCAATGATCCCATTGAAATGTCAAAGTTATCGTCCGAATTTTTAACCCACTGTTCATTGTCGTGGATAGATTTCGTACAATTCAAAATGATGTTAATCTCTTCCTTTGAAATCTCCGAATAAACTTCAGCAAATTCCAATGCCATTTTGAAGAGGTCTTTAGAAATTGAGGGTTAGAAGTCCACAATATCAAACTAGATGAAGGTACATTTATTTTTGTTGTCAATGTTCTTGAACAAGTTGATTACTTAAGTAGTGCCAATCCACTGGATAAGACCAAGTTGATTTTTGATTTGTAAATTAACACGTTCCAAGACAACTTTACTAATTCTATCGATCTAGTTGGATTTATAATTCTTGTAGGTAATTTGCTATGCAATTCAGGTTTATGACCCTTAAGTAATACATAGGCCTCCTTTGTATGAAGTTTGGTTACCATCACTGATTTTCAACTTATATGTTTAGCCAAAGAGTTGATAAGATTCACACAATTAGAGTTGTCAATATTAATTTATTTTTTATTTTATAGTTCTTCATTAATTATTTACGAATCAAAGCTTTATATAATCCTTTGGATCAAGTTTTTTTTAGAAATTAGTAGTTTTATCAAATTTTACGAAAATATGGATTCGATTCGTTAATATTCCTAACCACCGTGTCCAAGTGTTTCTGGCATTTATTTTTTATTCTTATGAAAGGTGATGTTGTTGATCAATTTCAAAGCTGTGTAACCGGTCAATGAGAGGTGTAGTTTTTAAATGTTTGAATCCATATGTTTTCGCTGTATTAGAAACATTCTCCATCTCATCCTTTGTATTAAATCTTCAGTTTTTAAGACTAATTTCTGGAAGTATACCCGTTTGTTTGGGATGGGAATGTTTTTAGGTGAAATTCCGAAATCAATTTTATCCATGTTCACGTATTAAAACTTATTAGGAGCAAAATATCCAAAGGTAAATAGAACGAAACGAATATAAATTCAACAAACGTTCATAACTTTAATTTAAAAGAGAGCTCAATACAAAAAGTAGAGCAATAATTTTTCTCTGCCTTCTCTTCCGCTTTTTATTCTATTTTTTTAGGGAAAGGATTTTGTTCCTTCTTCAGCTTTAAAATTTTTTTTTTTTTTTTTGCTGAATTCCCTTGATCCCGTTTATTTAACAGAGAAAAAAAATATAAATCATAAGATAAGAACATTTGCTAACCTTCACTCATACTTGCCCTCAAAGGTGGTCGTGGGGGGAACCTAGCCGGAAGTTGTATTTTGTAGTTCCGCAGTGAAAATGACAGCTGTGACATCACATGTAATAATATAGGCAAAGACAAAACAGGAAGAAGGGAGATAATGTGGCGACTTTCGTCAGCTCCGCCAGGTTGGTTGCCTGTTGGCGGCTGATGACACTTTTCTATCATTTTAGGATGTTTTGAAGAGGAGAAGTTGCAGCTTATATCTCTTGTGTTGTCGTCCGCTTATGCTCCAAATTGTCTAGCTAAGTATTCCTATTAAGAAAAGACGAAGCTAAAAACATAACAAAAAGAAGCTTTCTGTACGTTTTTTTACCGACCGACTTTAATAAGCAAAAAGAAAAAAAAAAGTTTTTTCCTTTTTCTTCCAGTTTTAGTAGTTTATTTATTTATTTCAACCAGTGCTACCACTAAAAAAGAAAAACAAAAAAAAAAACAGCTTAACCAATATCTCTGTTTTTATATCAAATTGTTAAATTGAGACTATATATACTGACTTCAAAGAGACTTCATGCGTGTGTGTATATTTACATAATTTAAATAAGAAAAAAAAAGAACAGATCTCGTCTCTGTTTTTAAAATAAAAGAATCACTTGGTCTCTTTTATTTTTACGGTTTTTAAAATTGTTCTGATTCAATGGGACCGTCAATATTGTCCGCAATTATTTCTGATATTCAAATTCCACCTGCCACATCTGTTTTGGTACTGATCTGATCAAGGTAAGTGTCTTTAAGTACCTTTTTATTTATTTTTCTTTAACACTTTATTTGAAGAAATAACCTATTTTTGTTTTTATGCTAAAAAACCGTCTGTAATAAATTAAAATAAAAAAATAATTTAAAAAGTTTAGTAAATAAATAACATCTGATTCAGCAGAAAAAAATTTACAATAACAAACGAGCTTTGCTTTTTTAATTTATTTTTATTTGCTTAAAAAAACATTTTATTACCTTAAAAAGATTTCGATAATATTTCTTCTAAGTAAGATAATCTAAAAAGAATCGAACTTTTTTAAAGACATTTCTGATTCGTCTGAATTCAAAAACACTGAAATTGAAATTAATTTAAAATTATTTAAAACAAAACATTCATAATTTATTTTGTATGAATTCTAAAAAGAATGGCATACGATTTTTTTAAAAGTATTTTTTAACTTGTTAATTTTAAATCCATTTTTAAAAATAAGATCTTAAAATTAAGTTTTACTTTTTTTGCGGAAATTGATAATTTAAAAAACAAATTAAAATTTTATTTTTGTTTGTTATTTTATGAAGAAAAAGCAGATTTGTTTTGTAAATAAATCATAATTCAAAATAAAAAGGCAATATTAAAAACTTCTGAAGTGATAACTAAAAGAGATTTAAAAAAAAATATAAATGTAAACAAAAATAATTCAGTTAAAAAAAATCGAACAGAAATGAAATGCTATGTCTTTTTTTGTTTCAATATACATTTTTTAAAAATAATAAATTAACAAGTGATAATAATAATAATAATTGTTATAAACAACAAGAACAATAATAATGGTTATGTTGAATTGTTGAAATTTTCTGGGGAATTTCTTGCTGCTGCTATAAAACACTTCTTAAAGATGTATTGTAGCAGTAGAAAACCTTGCTTTTTCCCCTCTTTAAATTCCCTGTAATTTCGATATAAGATCTTAAAAATATCCTTTGAAATAATAATAATATTGATACACAATCTCACAAAAAAAACACCAAAAACAAAAAAGCATTCATAAAAAAATAACAAAAATATAAAAGTGAAAAAAAATAATTGTTTACACAACAAGATCTTTTAAATTAAAAAGTAAAAAAAAAAAACTGATGCTGTCAAAACTCAAAATCCTTAAATAAGACGTTATAATAATAATATGCTATCGGATTATTTATTTATTTGTTTTGTAATTTAAATTACAATCAGATAGTTTCACAATCATCATATATAATAAGTACTTAAAAAAAATTAAAAGATATTTTCTTAATTTGTTTAAGTGAAACAATAGCATTTAAAATTAAAAAAAAATCAAAATTTATTATTTTATTAAATTTCAATATAATTGTTTTTAATTCAAATTCTTAAATTTATTTCATATCTGCTACGATTTCTTTATTTTAAAGAGAAAATAAAATTTAAAATAAATGATTTTAAATTAAAATTTAGCTCAAGTCATCATTTTTTTTTTTTTTTTTTTTTTTTTTTTTTTACAAATTCAGCGTTATAAACATTTTTTTAAATTTAGCTTCAGTGAAGAAAACAAACGTTTTTACAGAAAATAACCTTTTTATTTTTTTAAGTCATTTTTAATTTTAACAAATATAAATTTAGTTAAATCCAGTAAAAAAAAAATACAATTAGTTGACAATACATAATTCAGAAACAGTTTTTTAAACAAACAAAACAAAAATAGATTTTTTTTAAATTTAACTTTTTCTTCGTAATTAAAAGTAAAAGTAAAGTAAACCTAGCTTTTTAATTTTTAAACATGCAATGTCTCACCATTGGCAATTTTATTTTTATGGTTTAACATTTTCGATAGTATTTAAAGATTATTTGCCTTAAAAATTAAAAAGTAAAAATGAAAAAAAAAAATCCTTTTTTTTTTTTTTACTCTTGAAATCAACGTAATTAAATTATTATTATTATTATTTTTTTTTTTTTTTTTTTTTTTTTTTTTTACGTTTTATCCCCCTCAAAAAGAAAAGAAGGAATTTTAATTCCTGATGATTAGTGTGATTGTTGGAAAGTGTCAATTATTTGTCTAAAAATGATCGATCTTTAAATCACTAAAAAAATGTACTTTGAAAAATAAAACACTTTTTTTTACACAGTGATTGATTGACTTGTTTAACAAAAAGAATATATTTTTAAAAATTACATCTTGATCAATGGATGGAATAATAAATTAGCTCCAACAAATTGCTTCAGTCTGGATATTGAATGAATTTTTAATGTTTTGTTTAAAATTTGAAACAATTGAAAAGCAATCGATGATCGATCACAGATTTAAATAGTTCTTTCTTTATTTATTATCATCTGAAAGAATACAACGACTTAATCATTTGCGACTTCACGGCAAATGTTATTTTATTTGGGGATTGTTCCTTTCTCTGTCGTAGTCATTTAACTGAGAGTTTTAAATTGTTTAACTACCTTTCGATTAAAAGCTAAATAAATGTCATTACCTTTTAAGCGAAAACCATCAGCATTCAGGCTTTTTCAAATAATAAATAATCTTCCTTTTTAAACTACTCTCTAAAAAAAAAAGTATTATATGGTCCGGTTTAAAAAAGAAAAAGAAAAAAAACCCATTGAGGAACTTAAAACGAAACCATTATTCACGTTTTGAACCAATTTTTTATTAATTAAAACTTTACCAACCATCAATTTCAATGGAAAATATAAAAGTTAATTTGGAGCCTTGTTTTTAAATCTCATACATCACAAACAATTCAAAAAATATTTTTTTTTTTTTTTTTTTTAGTTAAAATTAAAAATAAGTTCATACGGGTAATTTTCCCATTTTATGTTTCAGTTAAGCAAGGGACATATACTAATTTTTAAAACAAGATTTTCAATGAATTCCTCATGTAAAAAAAAAAAAAAAAAAAAAAAAAAAAAAATTTGAATCAAAAATTCAAAATTGATTGATTTATAAATTTTGTGCTTTTTAAAATGTGAATGTGTTATGGTTGGAAGGGAAGGAAGTCCACCTTCTGAGAATTGAACTCGCAGTTCTTGTAGTGATCTGGCAAGAGAAACCTTAAAGGTATGTCTTCTTGCCAGATCAATAACAAGGAGAGGTGATGAAATGGATCAGGTTTCGATTCTTATAATCAATGATGAAATTTCCCGTTAAAGTTTTTAATGAACAAGTTGCACAAAAAAAAATGATTTTAAAAATATATTTTTTCTAAGACCCTGCCAATTTGTTGTTTAGTGTTGTTGTCTCAAGAGTCAACAAGACACTTTTAGTTTTTACTTTTTTTTTTACTTTTTCTTTTATTAACAATTATTTTATTTCTACTTTAAGTTTTGTTGAATATATATATTTTTTTTGTAATTATTAGGATTACACAACAGTAACACTAACAGAAATAAGGATCGTCAGGTTGAATGCTTTTTATACTTTTTTAAAGGTGTGACTCTTTTTAGTTTTCTTTAGGTGTGGCCATATTTTAGCTTGAACCCTAACCTGCAGCAAGTAGAACAATTTTTAATGAATTGCTTCCCCCCCCCCCAAATCATTTCACCTTAAACAAGGCGTTAAAGTCACTAAGACTCACGGAGTTACTGAGAGTGAAAGCAACTGAGAAAATGTTATCGAGGAGAAAGAATGAAAAAAAAAGGTAGAAGATGGCAATTGATATTATAAACTTTTTGAAGATCGTAGTTGACAGGAAAAATGTCACCACAATATTTTAATTTTTTTAAATTTAAATATATTTTTAAATATTTATTTAACTTTATGAGAAACCTTGAAAGTGGAATAGTAGAGTTGTTAGTTACAATTTTGAAATTCTGTGTTTTGTTTTTATTAGAAAAACAAGTTTAAGGATCATGCTGTCTGTTTGAATTTGATTTAAAAATGAAACCATATTTTCAACTAGTATTTTTCGTTGATAATTTTTGCCTTTTTTTATATATTTTTTTTTTTTTAAGTTGCTTCATTTTTCTCAATTTTATTTTTTCCTATTTGAATTTTCGTATGAAACTTGTTTTGGGATTTTAATTATTTTATTTTAATTTTTATTCATTTAAATTATTTTTAAATTGATATGGCCAAAAAGTTTGTTCTAAGTTTTCTATTTAATGAGCAAACAAACTTTTTTTTTTGGTCAATCCATTTTTTTCCCTTAAGCGTCTACCCACAGGAAATAAACTTAATAGACTTCATCACTACTACTAAAATTCTTCTGTGTTTACTTAGATCTTCCTCTTTATAGCAGAGATTCTCAAGCGCCGTTCCGCAGCGGCACATCAGTGTGCCGCAAAATATTGCCAACGCGCGCGCCGCGTGAGTATTAATGGTACAACGTTAAATAAATGAATTGTGTATTAAACTATTTTTTTTCTAATAATTCTTTTCACTATTCTTCGATTATGTTAAGTTCATATTTGTGTGTGTTCTTTTTAAAAATCTTTTTTTTTTTTTGTTTTTTTTTTTTTATTATTATTTCATAACATACCCTTTAAAAATTTTGCTAAGTGTTCTATGATATTTTCATTTGCTGCTCGGTGTACCGTTGCTTAAAAAGGTTGTCTTTATTGGAGGCTTGTTGAAGTCCTTTTATAATTTTATTTATTTATTAAGTAAATAAATAACATTATTAATATATGAAAATAAATTATTATCCCTAGTAAATATAAAACTTCCAAAAACGCAGATTATGGAACGTGATTAGCTTTTTTTTTTTTTAATTATGGTTCAAATTAGGGTAATTTTTAAAAAATTTGTTTCTTTTTAATTCCTTTGAAATTTTTTTTTCTTCTTACCTGCCTTTTTTTATTATAGCTAATGACCAAATCTTTCTATTTGTTTCTCCAAGTTAGGTACTTTTTGCCGCCTTTAAAGTCGATTGCTTTCTTGACAGGTGGGCAGGCGGTTTCCCTTATTATTATTATTAACTGCTTTATTTGACATTACCTCCCCATCAAGTGCTTGTCAACATAGCAACATTTAATGGTGCATTCTTTTTATCTTGATCTTAGTCACACTTGCTTGCTTACTCATTATTTAGCCTTGTAACTGGTTATTTCACAAAAAAAAAAACAAAAAACAAAAACACACGCAATCAATTATACCGTATCACTTTGTAACTCATTTTTTTACTTATTCCGGTTTGATGTTGCTTAATTTTAGTGACCCACTGGATAAGAATCTGTTTTGTTCATTATTTGTTAGGCTTAACTTCATGATTTTTAATCAGAAATAATCTTGTTTTAAGAGAAGTAGATTGAAAACCCATCCTGGGTAAGATGATAAACTACGTCCAGCAGCAAGGCCTCTGATCAGGATGTTTTGAGGAGCGTGGAACTACCTCTTAATTGCTGGTGTTCCCAGGTCCGCCCTGACCCGGGGTGGTAGCACCTGTTCAGGTCCCAGCTATGGGCAAATAGTTAACCCTGAAAGTGAGGAAAAAAATGTAAAAATAGGTTTTAATACCAGAAATAAATTTTTGAAGAAAAAAAACTTACCAGCAATATATTTAAAAAAAAAAATATTACCAGCAATACATTTTTGAAAAAACAGTTACCAGCAATTTATTTTTGAAAAAAAATATTCCCAGCAATACATGTTTTAAAGTAATATTAACAGCTATACATTTTTGAGGGGAAAAAATATTACCAAAAATAGATTTTTGACAAAACAAAATATTACCAGAAAAAAAAAGAAAGCTCTCGGCATTGTGAGGTTGATATGCCGTAAAACACAACAAACCATACAAACCAACCTAAAAAATGTTTTAATTGTCAATTACTTCATATAGATAAGTTTTACTTCTATCTTGTGATAATTAGAATTTAATTTTTGTTAAATATGCCCATAAGAAGGGCTTAGAGCAGCATTCCTCAACCATTGTGACCAGACACACTAATGCACCTTGAAAGGTATCCAAGTGTTACACAAATCAACTGAAGAGTAATTTATGAATTATTTTTATTAAAAAAAAATATTTAATTTTTAAAAAACTAGAGCTACCAAGCATATAGCTTCCATGTCTAAGTGAAGTCTTTGTCATTTGATATTTTAAACTGAATATTAAATTACTTAATCTTTAAGACGGAATGGATAATCCTTTTCCTTTTGCCTTTTTCAGGGGATTTAAATCAGTTATTATCAACCTCTCTAAAAAAATAAATTCTTTATAAATCCCTTTAAATGAAAACTGTACTGTTAATCTTCTTTGGGGATGCTAAACCAAAATTTCCAAATTTTTCCTTATTAAATATTAAAGTGTGCCCCAGAGTTTATTCTACAAGTGTGTCCTGAAGTAAAGAAAAAAAATTAGGAGAAACACTTGTTTAGAGAGATAGATTGCCAATCGTATACCTCCACTAATTTGGCCTTATGCCAGACTAAAGTCAGCCGTTTAATTCTCATTTTGATATTGTTTTTTGCAACAATTACTTAACAGAAATATAAATCTGTTAAATTTGTGGAGGGTTTAATTTATAATTAGTATCTCCCCACAGATGAGGGAAAAAAACTTGAAGGAACAATAAATGTGGTTCTACAGGAGGATACTGAACATTTTTGCATGATGTTACAGAATGCATGTATTATATTGGGAAAAAAAAAAAAAAAAAAAAATGCTTTTTTTTTCTTTTTTTTTTTTTTTTTTTTTTTTTTTTTTTTTTTTAAGGCACAATCAAAGAAAATGGTCGAAGCTAAAACTGTTTTAGAGACACTGACATTTTTTTTTTCTGTCTATTAATTTCTTGTTGACTTGTTACTTAACATGTTGGACTCTATGTCAATGATAAATTAATAGATGGAAAAACAAACATAAAAAAAATATGTATATGTGTAATGGATATAGAGATGACATAGCAGAGATTGGCATGAAAAGTGGGAATGAGATGCTGAGTTCAAATTCCAACCCAAGGTTGTTAGTCTTTTTTGCACAAATATCCTTGGGGAAAGGTATGACTCTGACTCTTCCACACTCCAGTTATGGAATAAATAGCAAGGCTGGATTCTTTCACTTTGTTTTGTCTAGGTGAAGGACAACTCTGAATTCAAAATCTCTGCTTTCATTGGAACCAGTGCAACAACCTGCCAGCCTGGCTAGCTGGGTAGTGACATTTAATAGCTAAAACAGCAAAATGCTATGATCTGTGGAGCTGAATTGGCACCTGACGATCTGGTTAGTTAGGGTGATATATGAAATATAAGCTGGATGTCATGGATAGGATTTATTAAATACTGCAAAACATCTATTCTTTCGAATGATTACATTTACAGTGATACATTAAGTACTTGTGATAGTGGTTAAGAAAATGAAACAATGACTATATTTTAGTACCAACTGCATTTACTATTTACTGTTGCTGGACCATTTTCTCACTTCATTTAAGTCATTTTTCTGTACTAACAGACTGAATGGGTGAAAGCTTGTAATCAAGTATCAAATTTTACAATATTTCTACCTAAAATTTGTTTTAGTCAATAAATCCTCAAAAGTTCAATTGACCTATCTGACCAACTTTAGTTTCATATTGAAATGCTTATCAGGGTAAGATGTTCATTAAATAATGAGTATTTCAGCATGAAACTCTTGGGTCGGTCAACTGAACTTTTGATTATTATCATAATTTTAGTCATATTTTGAAATCTTTTTGACAGAAATTCTGCTGGTCTGAAAAAGTAAAAAAAAAAAAAAAAAAAATTGTAATTGTAATTTTCAAATGTTTTTAGTTTTTTAGTTGTATTATTATTAGAATTTGTTGTAGTCAGTTTCGGCACTCGGTGTTACATCCTGAAAACCAAGGGGAAAGGGATTGTCAGTAGTCAGGAATTAGTGTAGTTGTTACTTACAGAAAAAAAAAGCTATTATGTGTCATTATCATTTTGAAAAAAATACATCAGTCTTGATAAATTTTTCTAAAATGAAATATATACAATTTAATATAAAATATACAATATTTAAATTTGCATAGCACCCCACTCCCCCCCAAACACCTTTTATTGTCAGTATTCATTTTTTTTAATAATTGTGACATCTTAAGATAGGATTTGTAGACAGAAATCTCCTTTGACTGACATATTTCATCCCCTATCGAAATAAAATTTGTACTCCTTTGTCAAGAAGTACATGTTATAAAAGATATTTTTTATTGGATAACATTCTCTCTTGTCCTTTGATGAACATCTGTGGTACAGAATTAATCTATTGAATATTGGAGAGTTATTTCGATCCAACATAAACCTTTTTTTTTTTTTTTGCTTGGCTTGTGAATTTCCCACCTATTTCATTTGTACTTATTTACTTGTAAAGTTTATCATTTACAGTAAAGTCAATTTTAGTCTGGCTATCTAAAATAGTGTTACTCTCTGAGAGACGATATGCAATGTTTTAGTTGGTGTATCTACTGATATTCAGGTTGCAAGCAGGTAGAACTTTCAAAGCAATTGTTTGCTTGGTCGTTTGATACGTTTTGTTTGCAGAGAATTTCTGTTACTGTAATTCTTTGACATGGACATGTGGCCAAGTGTTTAAAATGTTGGGGCTTCTCTCTCTGATCATGAGCCTAGTGTGAATCTCATTGTGGTTGATTTGTCAGGAATGTGACTTCTTGATGTTATCTGTTTGGGAGAGGTGATCTCAGTGATCATCACACCTAATAACGCACTCTCTCCCAGAAACTGTAATTGAAGTCTGCTCAGCGTAGTTGTAGTATAAACCACAGGTGGGCTCTGTGGGTGTTGAACAAACACAAAATGTACCTGAACAGGTGTCTGCAATCAGGATTGGCTAGTTGCCCTAGTAGATGGGCATCCTTGAATATGACTGGCCAGTCATTTTTTATTTTATTTTTATTTTTTAAAATTCTTTAACTCCACTGTGAATGATGGACATTTCTGTGGTAGTTTCTGGGTTTAGGAAAATCTTGGCCATAAAAATGGTTTGCAGTGTGCCACATTTAGACAGACAGTCTTGGAAGTGAATGTGAATAACCTTTTGTTTGATGTTTTAGCAGTACTTAACTGTTCTGCTCACTAAAAGCAAGGAAGTTTGAAAAGTTTTTGATGATTAGCGTCTATTAGACCTTCCTCAAGGCATGGAATTTGTCAAAATTGAAAAGTAATAATTTTTTTTTTAATCATTTTAGAATTGGGGCTCTTCATATATAAATATAATGTCAAATTGATCATTGACTACTTGAAGAGTTATCTGTACTTGTTTTTATTTACTTGGGTTTGAGGCTATGCTTACGTCATTGATATTTGCATACTACTAATGCAGTCTTGATTCTCAATTCATAATAGTATGCAGTTAACAGTGATGGGGTCCATTTGGACAGCTTCTTCCCTCAAACTGCTGCAGGATGTTTTCCCAATTACTATAATCTTGATCTTTTCAAATCTGGGGTTAACCATTGTCTTTCCTGAATAACCCCATCAACATCATTTCTTATGCTCATATGACACCAGACACTAACCCTCTATATTGAGTGGTTCTTGGGCCTTGTATTTGGTGAACATTAGTATTAAAAAAAGTTCCTGTGAAGAGATTTTTTTTTCTTTTTTTAATTTTTACAAGTTACTAAAAATATTCAAATATGTTTAGAAAAGATATGTCATAGAGAACTGTTAAAGGTTTGGAAAAGAATTGCTTTTCTTTTTTTCTGTTCATCAGAAGTTCACTCTACATGTAATGTTCTTGCAAAGAAGCCCCCCCCCCTCTTTTTTTCCTAGATATAAATGATAGATTCACTCATCTCTATGTAGTGGTCTCTTCTGGTGTAGAAAAATGTTACACCCACAAAAAGTATGTAAGGATATTTTCATTACTTCAAGCATTATTTTTAGTGGATACCCATGTTTGAAATAGATGCGGTAGTTTTTATTTTAAATAGTGTATATTAGATCTACCAGTCTGCACTCTTGAGGAAATTTAATAAAGAAAATATGTTTTCTGGGTGTGTTTGAGCCAGTGTCCCCCATCTACTATCCAAAACAATTTAACAATAACAAAATAATTACAACCACATCCCCAAGACTATTGTGGATTGGACGAGAACTGAAAATATCTATAACAATAAAAATACTGAAGTAGATATATATGTATATATACGTATATAAAATAAATTCAGAAGTGCTTCTCACCAACCCCACACCACGTGTGTGTGTGTGTGTGTGTGTATATATATATATATATATATATATATATATATATGAATGACAATTGGAAAAAAGTATAAGAAAGTTACCATTAGTCAGAAAGAGGCTTGTGCTTTTTTTAAATTTTAATGTAACTGACAACAAAAACATTTTACTTTCATTGTTTGCCTTGATAAAGTCGGAAGACAAAACGCATTGACAAAAAAATAAAATTTTTTCCCAATTGTCATTCTTATACCAATTTGTCTTATCCACAGAATTGTTCTGGGAAATTTTACTATATTGTTGACATGGAATAATATATAATGTGTATATGTGTGTGTATGTATGTCATCAATAACAAACAGTGACTCAACGTCAAATATCCTCTATGCTTTGTGCTTTTTTATGAGATCATTTTTGTTACTGTGTATTATCTCAATTTCTATTTTCTTCATAGATATTGTAAAGATTATATTATGTTCACTTATTTTATTATATAATTATTATATATTAATTTCTATTTTCTTCATTGATATATATGAAATGAGTTGTATCAACCATTTCCTTTTTGATTAAACTTTTGTATTTGCTGGGCAATTAGAATGTGTGAATAATTATACTGGGTGTTTACTTTGAATGCCTTTGGCCGACAAAATTGGCAGGCTGCAAAAATGATTTAAATGACATGAAAGTCAAGTCCTTCTTGCTGGCTGAATGTCTTATTTATTTTTAAACATTTTTATTCATACTGAACAAATTAGATTTGATGTAAATAGTGGGAAACTTAAGTGCTACTATTAAAACACAAGTAATATTTGAATACTGTCTGTCTTCTGCAAGCTGTGTAGGAGGGTACATTGAGGATGTCATCATCTCAGCAATATTGGCTCCCCACAACTTCCTATCTTTTGTTGGGTTTTCTAATTTTTTTCTCCTTTGGAACCCCTTCTTGTTTTTATGTTACTTAATCTATGATTGATTCACTCAAACTTGTCAAAGGGTTGAAATAAGACTGATTTTTGTCTCCTATTAACCAGTAGAAACTAAAATGCTCAAAAAAGAAAATATATTATATGAGCATGTGGCCGAGTGGTTAGAATGTTTGCATTCTGACCACGAGACCCAGGTTTGAATCTTACCATGGCCGATTTGTCAGGAAGGAGACTTCCTGATGTTATTGGAATGGAGGGAGTCAATCCTAGAATGTGGCACCTTTGGAAAGTGCCTGAAAACCATATCATGGGTTGACCAAAGCCTTATGAGTGAAATTGGGTAGGCAGAACCCTTTGGGTCCATTGATAGCTGTGCTAGCATTAAGTCACGAGTCATTGTGACCAAGAGCTTGAGTGTGCTGGCCTTGTTCACATTGTTGATCACGTTATATAACATGCTCTTTCCCAGAAACTATAATTAAGATCTGCTCAGCATGGTTACAGTATAAACCACAGAGCAGGTATCTGCAATAGAGATTGGCTAGCTGCCCTACTAGACAATTGTCCTCGAATATGAGTGGCCAGCTTTATATATATATATATATATATATATATATTTTTTTTTTATTATACTCCAAACAAAGCAACAGAGCCACTAAAACACAAGGGGTTACTAAGTGTGAAAAAAATATAAGAAAAACATTATTAAGGAGTGAGAACAATAAAAGGACAGAACAATTAAATTAGGTACCTACACTTTTTTTTTTTTTTTTTTTTTTTTGATACCTAAGGTTTAAAATAAATTCTTAAAAATTAAAAATCATTCAATGTGTTTTTTACTGGAAAAAAAGTCACTAAAACACTAATATTGCATCTACCACGGATGCAAAAAATTTCAAACGTGCTAGTAAGGATTAAAAAATTTAATAAAATAACAACAAATATTTTGATGATAAAACTTTGCATTTAGTTTGAGGCCTTTTTTCATCATGCTATGTTGTTTTTTCAGTGGAGGTACCCGATTTAAATTCTTGAAAATCAGATTTGACTGGAAAGCAAGAAGCCAGAAGAGTGTTCCACAATTGAGATGTGTGAGAAAAGAAACTATTAGCATAGAACTTATGGTTACATCTAGCCAATTCAACTGTAAAATGATGAGATCTTACTGCCGATGTGCTTCAATTCATAGTTTAAATACCATAGAGGGGAGTTAATTTTAAGAATGATTAGCAGCATGAAAGTATTTATAGAAAAGACATTGGAAAGCTACATTATGGCGATGGATAAAGTGAAGCTTGAAGCTGAGATGCAATGTTCTGAACATTGCAGGTTCATTTTTGGATTTTATCAAGGATCTCTAAATATATAGCAGAAGCACCATGTGGTGGCTATATTCTAAGCATGGATGAACAGTAGTATACTTTTAGATAAGTAAGCATGACATACCATATTTTGTGTTTAATAACACTTTGTGTTGAATTTAGCCCCTAAGATTGTAATTACATGGATAACTTTTGGGAAATATTCTCTCAGGCAGGATTTGGCAAATCTCTCATTGCTCTATTGCTACTACCAGGGAAAGTGATTGAATGAACTACATCTCTTGGTTCCACCAGGTCGGACCTTCACGGCTAGAGCCTGCCATGCCACTTACATAGTACAAACCATCCACATTCCCCATGTATTCTATTGGCAAGAAGTAAATTTCATTCAGACAGCTTCTTCCCATGAACCACTGGCCTATGGAACACACTCCCAAGTGGATGTCCCCAAATTACTACAATCTTAACCTGTTCAAGTCTACAGTCAACTATTATCTTTCCTTCTTATCCATATAGACCTACCCCTTATCATATCCCTCTACCTCAAGTTCCCCCCTCCTTCCCCCCGACCTTGTACAGGGGGAACCTTACTGTAAAAAAAAAAAATATAAATAAAAGCAAGCAAGCATGCATTTTGTTACCATGGCAACAGAACCCCTTGCAATATTTTTGAGTGACCTACATGACATTCATGTATGTGTGTCAGTTGATGATATTCACTAACCACCCCACTTAGTCGGATGTGGCACAAGGTCGAGTTTATTGTGGGGTATCCGAGCCCGTAGGCTCAGACAAAAATTCCCTGTACACTCACGTAAAAAACGGGGTTCGGTTAGCTGTCTACCACCCCAGACGTGACTCTGCCCTTTGGCATAGCCTCGTTTGGGTTCCTCTCTGCCCAGAGGCAGAGAGTTCGACAAGCACACCTCCGAAGTGTGTGTCAGTTGATTGACATCATGGAATGCAGCTGAAGAAAAGGTTATTGTCAAGTCTTTCAAGAAACTTTGGATGTCTAACTCTCCAGATGATGCTGAGGATGAAATCTTTTTGAATTTTTTGACAGCAGTCAGAAATTTTCTGAATTCAAAGATTCTGGTAAGAAAAAGGCACAGGGAAGTTATGTACGATGGTGTGAAAGTGACTGAAGTTGTGACGGCAGGCCAATTGAATTTTTCTGTGTCCATTATTTTTTTTCTTTGTAGTTTAAATTTTACTTCTGTTAAAGTATTTGAAGTAATTTGCTTTTTATTTTTTCCTTTGAGAATTTTAACCAAAAGATTAGAGGACATATAAGCCATGACATAAAATAAAAATGTAAATATTCACATCTACCAAAGAATTTTTGTATGGAATTTATGTGTAAGTTCTGTAATTGGGAAAGTTTTTTTTTTTTTTTTTTTTTTTTTGTTTACTTCAAATTTTTTTAAGTATTGATGTTATTTTTTATATTATTATAAAAACCTGTTTGTCTGAACTATCAAAAAATAATGGCAGTAATTTTGCAATTGCATAGTTTATATTTTCTGCATGAGTTATCTTGTGCTTTTATCTATACAATTTCTTGTCACATGTAAGAAAGAATTCTGCTTTTGAAATCATTAAAAATGAAAATATCCATCTAGAAAAAAATAAAAAGTAATTTATACTGGCATGCAAAAGTTTTTGGCCAACTAGGTAAAATGATTATACACTTATTTTATTAAGAAATTAAGATTGTTTAGCAGTAGAATTTTTATCAGTAGTGTCTGTGGACCTTGAATATTGGAAAATATATTGTTACATTTTTGTAGGTTTTGTGTAACAGAAGATACACTGCTTGTACAGTTTGAAGTTGAAAAAAAAGACCATGCAAAACTATTGGCCTAATGAAAGATCTGAGATGATAAAATCCTGATCATATGCAAATTTCTTAATAAGGAATTGTTTCCTCTTATTAACATGATTGTAAGCTGCCTTGGCAAGTCATTAGAGTTGAACATTAGCCTGTTTTTTTTTTTTTTTTTTTTTTTTTTTTTTTTTAAACACTAAAATCATGGCTAAAATTTCTGTAGAATCAAAGATGAAAGTTGTGACTTTGAAGGAGAAGATGACTCAATGAGGGATAGACAAACAGCTGGGAATTTCCAGTGTTCAAACCATCCAAAAGTTGTTTACCACTAATGGAAGTGTTTTCAGTGCAAAGAAATTTGTAAGACCACAAAAGTGAGAGATTGAAGAAAGGCTATCTCTGTAGTCAATCCAAAATTAACAGCCAGACAAGGAAGAAGTGAATGTCAGTCTCAACAGTGAGGCTTTAGTTGATACAGTATATGGAGTATTACAAAAAACTAACTTGAATGGGCCTTATTTACATTATTCGGATTATTATCCACTGTCATGTATCCTTGAGGTGTTAGGTAGATCCAGTGACAGGACCCAAAGAGTGTGAGTTCAATACCCGCTTAAGGCAGTGGAGAACTTTCAGAGGGAAATTAACATAAGATGACTGATAACTGACATCCATTAAACATGGCACGTGGAACTAGAACAGTCTACCCCAGTGAGTGAAATAAAGGGTTCAGTTCGACATTCCAACCACCTAAAGAAGGCCTGAGCATACAATAGCCGAAATGTTGTAATAAATATGGTGACAAAGATGAGGACAATAGTCTGAATAATGTAAATAATGTACATAATACCTCATCTCAGAAATATAGACAGATATTTAATGGGCCTATAGCAGCAAAAAAAAAAAAAAAAAATCATTAACCAAAAACATTGGAATAGAAGATTGAAATGGTCAAAAGAACATTTAACATGGGACACTTGAAGGTGGATAAAAGTCAATTTTAGTGATGAATGCAACATAGTTACATTCTAATGCACAAGAATATTTAAGAAGACCAATGGGAAGAAACAAACAATGTAAAACACAGCCTAAAGCCTGTAAAATTTGGGGGTGCACATGTAATGGTGTGGGGTTGTATCAAGTGATGGTTGAAGAAAATTGGTAAAAGTTGATGGAAACCTAAACAACGAAAACTGTATTAGTTTACTACAGTCTAATCTTTTGCCAGACTCCAAAGATGGAAAAATCTTTCAGCATGATGGTGCTCCTTGCCACATATCACATGCAACAAAAAGGATTCTGATGGATGTGAAGACCTTCAACATTTGGAAGACTGGTCCCTGATTCCAATATAATTGAACCATTGTGGTGGGAACTTAAGAAACAAGTGCTCCAACAAAAATGAAACAATCAATCTCCAAGAGTTTTGGGATTACTGCCAAGAAGAATGGGAGGGAAAAAAATTGCAATTAGAACATCTGGACCTTGTTTTATTCAATGCCACATTGAATTGAGGCAATTATTTGAGCTAATGGCAGCAATGCTAATTCTTGACTCAGTATTTTGTACATTCAGTAATAATAAAGATCACTTCTTGCAGAAAAAAGAAAAAATTATTTTTAATTTAAAAAGAACTGAAAGGTGAAATTTTCACTAGTCTGTTTCATCATCTCTATGCTGAATATGGTCTATCATCCATCATACTGCATTAACAAAAATGCAGTAACTTGTTTTCTGATCCTCAAACATCATAAAATATACTGAGAAAAGCATACTGTTAATCAGTTTTGACTTTGGGGTAAAAATAACAAAAAGTAATTAATTTACCAAGTTGGCCAAAGTTTTTCACACCAGTGTATTTGTATGCTGATCTCGCCTATTTTCCTCTTTGCTTATTATTCTGGAGTAATGCTTCCTGTTACATAAGATTATTTCTTTACTAGAAAGGAGAGTATGACTCATTATGTAGTCATCAGTCACATTGTATAATGACTAAAACTCTCATACATAGAATTGTCACCTTTTCACTCTGGACTTCATCAATTTAAATTTATCATACTTTAAGTTTTAATTTAGTGTGTAGTCCCACCACCCCTTGACCATTACAACTGGGGCCCACCATGCCACATGCATCAGGTGGGAATTATCCCCATCCCCTTCATATTCCTGTAGTAAGAATTAAGGTTCCATTTGGACAGCATCTTTCCAAGTACTGCTGCTTTGGGGAACAGACACCCAGTGGGATGTTTTCCCAATCCCTATAATCTTGACCTTTTCAAATCTAGGGTTAACTATTATCTTTTCTGAATGACCCCATCAACTTCACTTCTTGCCTTTTTCTTATGCTCATATGAAACCAGACAGTAACCCTCTACCTTGAGTGGCTTTTGGGCCTTGTATTGGGTGAATATTAATATATAAAAAAAAAAAAATGTGTTGTAAAATTTTCTTGCATATTTAAAATTTGTTTCAAGTTGGATCCAATGTATTTGGATAATCCTTGTGTAGATGAGATTATACTGTTGAATATTTCCCAACTATGTTGTTACTCAGAGAGGATTAAAAAAAAAAGAAAGAAAGAAAAAGTTTCATTTGCAGATGATATATTTATTCAGCGTTAGTTTTTAGCTCAATTTCCTTTGTTATTCAAGGTGTTATTCAGTATAAAGTTTGACTCTGCTTTCAAAATGTCTCCGTTTTCTTCAAGTAACAATTTATTTTGGAAAAATTTAACTAGAAATAAAAGAAAGACCAATATTTCAGATTTAACAAAAAAATAAAAATAAAAAAAAAATCATTTAATAGTTGTGGACAACTAATTTCCTCATTTTTATTGTTTCAATTATGACATGATAGCTAGTATCCTCTCCTACCTTTCTTGTGCGTATGCTGCATTCTTCAGGGACATTTAAATTGAATCTTGTCTTTTTAATAGGTTTCTTGTTAACTTTTGTCAGCACTTCAAATTGGACAATTCACAGGTAAAATTATAATTACAAGGGCAGCCTAAATGTTTGTCACTTAATTCTGGGAATTGTTCTAATTGAAGTCATGGTGCAAGGTAGCAAACAAGAGTTAATGATTGTGAACCAGATACATTTCAACAGTTGAAAATTACTGGCTGTGACATGGCCACTGAAGAAGGCCAGAGAGTACACCAGCTGAAACATCATGATCAAAATAACAAAGCTGAGGATATTAACCCATTAGCATTGAACTCGCATGTCGGCTCTTGATGTTCAACCTGCCCCATAAATATCGTCTTTTAAAGTCTCACTGTTTGCATGACTTACTTCATTATTTGCGATGATGTCACCCTATATTATGGCAGACTATTCATGGGGTAGGGTGAACATTGAGAGCAGATATTTACAGGGAGTGTTGAATACTAAAGGGTTAATGTGAATATTGCATGAAATAGTGATGATTTTTTCTTAATACTTCTGTCAACACTTGAAGATGCGAATTATGCGACTTACTTACCATTTTTCTGCCATATCCCTTGTTTCTTGTCTAGCATTGGGTTTCTGGTTCTTTCTAAGGTCTGCTTCAGCTCTGTACTCATAATGCTTATTTTTTCCTATCCGAATATAACTCCACACAATAACCCTCTACGTTGAGTGGCTCTTGGGCCTTGTATTGGGTGAACATTAGTTAAAAAGAAACTGTAAACATGTTGAGACTGGTATAAAGATTAAATGTTTTTTTTTTTTTTATTGGGATAAAAAAAAGACATTTAGTAAATCTGCAAGAATAATTTAGAGGCATAGTTGTTTACCACAAGATTTTATAATTTATCTTGAGGTAATGACAACAACACACTTAAAGATTGTCTCAATTGCACTAACAGTTTTTTGGTTGCTCCATGACTGTGTCGTCAAGATTGCAACATTTTTAAATAGTAGAACAAGTGTCTGCCTGAGTTCTTTAGCCACGGATAGTTGTTGTAATGGAGATTATATAATTGCAGTGAAAAGTTGTGCTATTAACCAAAACTTAAGATTTGTTTCTCTTTTGTTTCGACCATCCATTACATGCACACACTCTCCCAATTAAGAACTGACTCGTAAGACAATGATTTTTCCGTTAGTGTCATATGTTTGTCAAGTTCTTTTAACCTGATATTTATTCCTCTGGTCTACACCTTTTTTTTTTTTTTTTTTTTTTTTTTTTTTTTTATATATAATTTCCCTGTTAATGAACTTAATTCTTTTTTGCATTGAAGAGCTTCTCAAAAGATAGAAAATTCTCAGTCACAGTTGACTTTGTAACAAGTAAAATTAGCTGAAGAACAACCAAATTATTTTTGATCATTTCACCCCAAGAAAGACAATACAGCCACTAAGATGCAAGGGGTTACTGAGTGCCAGAGAATATGAAAAAGTGAAGAAAAAAAATATGCTATTAAGGAAAAGACACAGTGTAAGCTATGTTACAGCAGTGGAAAAGTGACTGAAAGCTGAGATGCCAGATCAGGAGCAATAACATTGCAAATACTTTGGATTTTATCAAGAATCTGTAAAAGCACCAGAATAGATGCAGCAGCAGTATTCAAAGCAAAGATAAATAGTAGACTTATAAATATGTAAGTTAGATTCTGACGAGAAAAATTGTCTAGCATGGCACGAGAAACTAACTCTTAAGAATGTTGATTTGCATTTATTAACCTTTTTACTAGTGTGTGTTAAAATGGACAGAATATTTCAAAATTGTGGTGATGGTTTGGCTGGAGTTAAAAACAAAAATTAAAAATAGACACTTATTTGTTTAACTGTAAACCAGACCAACCGCAAGTTGCTTACTTATTTCTAATATTTATTTTGCAACAAATTAGAAGTTTTGGTGATTTTTCTCTCCTGTTAATTATAGTCCTTGGTATGACAATAAAACTACATTTGGCAACAAGCCCCCCTCCCCCTCTGATCTGGAGATTGGAGTTTTTGAGGGAGCATGGAACCACCTCTTAGTTGCTGTTGTTCCCATGTTCACTCTGACCTGGAGTGGTAGCACTTGTTAGGGTCCTAACTATGGGCAAATAGTGAATGCCAAAACAAAAATAAAACACCAGGAAATATATACAAATATATTTTGATAGAGAAAATACCAACAATACATTTTATCATCTACAAGCTATACATCTAAAAAACACATGTTCGCCCTAAAAGTTTAAAATTATGTATCAAATATTTAGATTTCTGCATAGTGGTGTTGATATGCTGCTAAACAAAATCAACCAAATCAGCTCTTAATTTTGATAATCGGTGTTAAGTTTTGCCAATATTACATACATTTTCAGTTATTTAGTGTTATGTTTCTTAAGGCAGATTGAATGTATATATGTACCTTTTCAGTTCAATAAGGACTTGTGAAAGTAAATCCTTGACCTTTTTGTATTAAATGTGACAGTCATTTACAATGTTTATCATATTTGTTTTATATCTTGACATTATTTTCCATTAATTTTGTGAAACTTGATTTTGTATTTTCACTGCATTTAGCAGTCTTATTCTGATGGTTGGGAAGCTGAAGGAAGAAAGTTACTGTATTTGATCACATACATGTCTGGTGGGTCATTTTTTTTTTTTTTTTTTTGAGTTGATGGAATGGCATATATGCTATCAGGTACAGTAAAGAGTGTATTTTTTTTATTTACAATACCTATAAAATTATTAATAGGAACTGGTGACCGGTGTCAGTCATAACTCCTTTTGCCAATTTGTTTTTTTTTGTATGTGATTGATTTAAGCCTGTACCTTAATCAACCAGAATGTAGTGAATATGCCTCTCACCCATTTTTTTCTTTTGTTTTGCAAGTGTAATTGACTCTATTTCTTCTTAATTGGACTATGGACCAAATTTTTTTTCCTGGGCCACATTTTGGAATTAAAATTTGCTTGGACTTCACCAAATTTCATGTGATAAAAAGTACATTAAAAAAACAAAAAAACAGCTGTAGGTTAAAGGGAGATAAATGCAGATTTGAAATCAGAATATTATCATTATCTCTTCTCCAATTTGCGGAGCCTAGTTACTATATTCTTAATACTTGATATAATGCAAAAATATCACTATGATAAAATATGTCAATAATTATTTATAACTATTTATACTGGGACTCATGCATGCCATTACAAATAATCCATAATATTTTAAATTTTGAAATCATTTATTTTTGGCATATAAATTTTTTTTGAAATTGTTTCTAAATCTTTGGTTGTCTTTCAATAATTCCGCCTCACCTGCTATCTTCTTCCGCTGCACCTATGAGGTGTAATGCACCGTTTGGGAACCACTGGACTACGGTGTGTACTTTCTCTTTGTAGAATAAAGACTCAGTTTGATTTTATTACCATTTACCATTATTTCATTACAATTTATTAATGACCAAATCCTTTGTTATCTGATAATCCCTGTTTTGGGCTTTAATCAGTTAAACAAATTTCATCCTTCTTAATGTTGTCTTGAAACGGATCCAAAATAACAAGGAATATTGTACAAATGTTTAAAACATGATCCCCAAATAAAAGAGATAGATGGATGAAACTTGCCTCTCCCCCTTTTTTGTTTGTGTAATTAACTCTGCTTCTTAAATGTATTGGACTATGGTACATACTTTCCCTTTGTAGAATAAAGACTCTGTTTAGTTTTATTACAGTTTTGCATTACTTCATTACAATTTATTTTACAAAAATCTCTAGACCAGATTTTGCTAATGCAAAGATTTAAAACTCTGCCTAGTTTGTGTACTGCTGTGCAGGGTTGGAGGCATTGGTATGTTGCTACTTGTAATTTCTTTCAAGATATCAGTCTGCACTTTCCTATAAACAGATTGTACTTGTGCATTATATTGCCCCCTTCCCTTCCCCTATCCATGATTTTGTTTCTGAAACTATGATGATTTGGTCTTTCCTCTGCAGAATCTGTATGATGAATCTAAGAATGAGGCTTATGTCAAGCATCTTCTAGCTACATGCTGACAACTATCAGGGGAGACATTAGTCAGGTATCAGCAGGAGTGGCGATTACAATGTAATCAGTGCTCAGAAATGTAGACGAGTCAATGCAAGATACCATCATAAATAGACTGACATCTAATACTATTCATCAGTGACTTTTGTTCACCCTGCACAAGGCCTCGGAGCCATTCAAGGTAGAGTGTTACAGACTAATAGGCACAGTTCATGCAGATATGTTGGGAAGATAACAGTTGATCCTAGACTTAAACTGGTTAAGGTTGTAGTAATCTAGGAAAACATCATCTTGGGAGTTGGTTCCACACAGCAGTGGTTTGTGGGAAGAAACTACTCAAGTGGAACTTACATCTCACTAATGGAATATGGAATGAGGGTGGTTTGCCACAATGCATGTAGCATGGTGTGTCAGCAGTGAAGGTTAGAACTGGTATGATGTAGGAATTTATTTTGTCTGCATACTTTCCATGGAAGTAGCAACAAAGCAGTGAGAGGCTTGCAACATATAGTCTGTGACAGAGGGCTTGCTGAGTAGAAAATAATTTGTCACCCACAAAGACACAGATGCTTTTAGGCTCTATTGAAACTGTAAAGTGAGGACTGGGCAGCTCCTGCCCAAATATGACAACAGTATTTCACTTGTGGCCTGAACTGGCTCTTGTAAAGTTAGAGGATAGCATGATGAGTTGGTTACTTACTGGAGCGGTACAGGGAGCCAACCATTTTTCCTGCATCTTTGTCAATGGATTGTATGTAAGAGTTACATTGGAGGTCAGCGGTGAATTTAAGGTCCAATAGTCTCTCAAGGCACTGAGCCTCCCTGAGGAGACATCTGTTCATCGTAACTGGCAGCTTGGTCCTGATAACCAGAACATTTGACAGGCATGTGTGCATTGTGCTGCATGGAATGATAAATTATATATACAGTGCAACCTTGGTTCTCGAACCTCTCACATGTTGAACAAATCTGTTTTCGAACAGAAAATTGGATATGAAAATGCCTCGGTTATCGAACAAAATTTCAGTTCTTGAAAACATTGCCAAACCAAGTTAACTTGAATGCAATGATTTCTGTGCCAATCTCCGTGTTGAATTCATTTGTGTGTTGTGGCGTGCTTTTCTTTTCCAATTTTATTGTACTGTGACTTTTTTCTCTCTACACTGATTCCTATTGGAAAAATAGTTTCGGTTTACAAACATTTTGGGTTATGAACGGACTTCAGGAACAAATTAAATTTGTGAATTGCAGTCCCACTGTATATTATTTGGCACCTTTTTGTTTTTTTTTTTTCCTCAAAGAAAGAAAGAAAAGTTATTAAAAAAAAAAAACCCACTCCTTTGCTGATACTTTGTCAAATTTTAACTGGAATGTTATTTATTTAAAAATGAAAATATTTAATATAAGTGTGTGTTGGGGGAAGAAGTATATATTTTCTGCTCTGGTGGAAAAACAAGCAACAAATATTCATAATAATTACTGAATTTATACTATTATCTAACAATCTTCTAAAATAGTTTTGTTTCTTATCAGATAAAATTGCTCACTTCAGCTAGCAGGGGAAATTGTAATAATTTGCTTATCCCCCCTTTTGTTTTTGCTTTTGTAATTGACCCTACTATTTGTACTGTAGGGCATTGTCATAGCATTCGTACCATTGTGTTTTCAAACACCCAATTTGAAATATTATCGATATATCATTTAGTTCTTAATTTTCTTGTTATATATTGTCATGAGTGTTCTTTGTGGTTTTTATAGGGACAAATAAAAAAGAAAATCAAAAGGTTTTTTTGGACAGTTGAATTAAGGGATCAAAAGTGAATTTGCAAGTTTCAAAAAAATTCAAATTTTCAAAAATAGGTTTCATTTTATTTTCGGTATGATCTTTGAAAACAATTTATGATCAATCTGATTCCTTTTCAACTGTTTTTTCTTTTCACATTCTGAGCAATGAACTAAAAGGTTTGTAATCTTTGCTGCCTCAAATAATGTAAGACTAATAATGGATAATTGACTGACAAAAAAGAAAAAAAAAAAAGTGAATCTTATAATCTCCAGAAGAAATTTCTTCACACTGATAATGGTTTTATTGATGGAATCAGTTATGGTTTATTTATATATAATATAGGATAATGTTATATAAATTATTATATATCACGAACAATTTTGGGGGAAAGATAAAAGACAAAGTGGAAAAGCTTTTCGTCTGACTTGTTTCGTCCTTTAGGACTTCATCAGAGTAAGTTTATGTAGGTGTGACTACACATTCTCGAAGGAGAATTTTAAAATTATTATTATTTTTTTTTTTTTGTGTGGAGTGGGGAGGTCGTTAGTAAAATATTATTAACACTGATTACAATTTTATATAAAAAACATAAATACAGGGATGCTCAGCTTTAAATTAAAACTTTTGATGTCTGGTATATTTATAGATAACTTTTATTCAGTTTTTTAATGCTTTTGTTTTTATTTTTATTTTCATCGCTATTGTTTTTCATTATCCCATATTATTATTAGTTTTGTAAGGTAAGGAGGTATGTTGAATGATCCTAGGCGTAAATTTATAATAGACAATTCTGAAATAATTATGTAATGTGACTTATTTTTTATTATTTTATCATATGCATGTATATGCAACAGATTTTATGGTCATATGTTTTATGATTAGTAAATATTATAACTTAACACCTTCTCTGGCATAAATGCATATATATGTTTTTACCAAAATTTTTTTTTTTTTTTTTTCTTTTTTTCAGCTATGGACAAATTTAAGTGTGCAACTAGGTTGGCATCTCTGTCCCACCCTCTTACTGTCGAAATAGTTAAATGTAACTGCCTCTTCTACTCCAACAGCTTCTTCTCTTGCATTTCCCGACAGTGGAACTCTCTTACTTGTTTCCCTGATAATTATAATCTTCAAAAGTTTAAGTGTAACGTCAATCGACATCTTCTGATGTCTTGATTCCCATTCTTCTTTCTATCCTTCCCTCAATCCCTTTGTACCCAGTCTTTTCCCTTACTTTCACTCTCTGCAGGCCCCTGTGTACTAGTGGCATTCCTGCCTTGCTTGGGTTGAAATGCTTAAAAAAAAAAAAGAAGAAAAATAATACCCTTCTGAACTTGAAATGAATCCAGTTATCAACTTGTATGCCTGGTAGAAGTTTTAGCCACCACTCAGGTACTTCAAGGTGCCTCAGTTTCTTAGTTACTATATTAAAAACAAATAAAAAAATTGTCTGAAAATGAATTTTTTCCCAAAATAATTGGTGGGGAAGGGGTTAAGACTAGAAAATCCTTGTGGTCACTTGACACTTGTATTCAGAAAGCTATTAGGCTCATCATGAAAACTTGACTTGCCACTTGTTAAATATTAAGGAAAACTATTTTCCAGGTTGTTCAAACATCCCATAGTACTAATGAAGGGTTAAATGTATTCTACTGTGGCATGTAATTTCTCTTTGTAGAATAAGCCTTAATTTGGTTTTATTACAGTCTTGCATTTCTTCATTACATTCAGCAAGAAAAGAAGGCAGCTTATTGTGTTAAACACATACATAGATGTACTGAATGACATGAAAATTGGTGCTTCATAAAAAAAAAGTTGTAAATGTATTAGAATGTTTTAGATTGAAAATAAAATCTTTTTTCATTTTTTCTGAACCAATATTTAAGTCTTTACAGTTTCTCCATTTATAGACTTTTTCAAGGCAGTTACAGTGAAAGGTATTTTTTTTTTTTCATGAGCCTGTATATGTCAATGTTATCAAGTTTTATTAAACAATAATGGCAAAAGGATCTTTTAAAAAGCAACAAAGATAGCAAATGCAAATTGTGCAAAGAAACAACAATTATTTATGATAAGAGTTTCACAAATATTTCTTTGTGTACCAAAAGTTCTTTTAGGCAGGTAGAAATATTCAAGTTCTTTGAAAATATTACAGAACAAAAAAGCTCAAAGTGAAAACTTGAAAGGAAAATTAGAATGGTGAGATGAAGGAGAAAAATGCAAAATAGAGTTGAAACAGTGTCCTTTCAATCAGGCAGTGTGTCTAGAAGAGCAGTTGGGCTTCTCTTGCTGCTGTAGTAAAGGTGATTCTATCTTCATTGGCAAGGGTGTTATCTTCTCTTTGTGTTGGTTTTTTTTTTTCAACTCCTTAGCTAGTGATCTTTGTCTGCTTAAGTAACCATTGTCATCTGAAGTCATACCGTCTTTCAAGTTTCTGGTGACCATTATTTTCGGGAATTGGTGAGTGGTGGCCCTTCAGTTTAGAAAATCTTTCAAGCCTTTCTTTTTTTCTTTTATAGTCTTTATAGCCGATTTATCTGCAGATTAAAAAAAAAAAAAAAAGAAAAGTTAGATGATAAAAGGATGGAATTGTTTGCAGAATATTCTTTGTTAATCATTATGCAGCTGTTTTCCTTTTTATTTATCAAAGGTTTTGAAAAGATTATAATGTAAAAGTTTTGGTAGTAAATATGAGATCCTTTTGTATTTTATATAACTTTGATAAGAGTCATTAACATCATGTAGATAAGGGACATAACAGCTATCCCCTTAAAGTCAGGAGAGCCATAACTAAAGGGGAGATGGAAAAATTTGGTAGTGTGGACTTCATTTGGTGGGAAGAGGTAAATAAAATCCAAATAATTGACTGAACATCATTCAGGAGTAAGGGAACTGAAGGAGTCAGCACATATTGGCCTGTTAACAAAGTCTATGAATCTGGTATAGATGAATTTGAACACTAATTTTCAAAGTCAGAGTTTGAGCACCAGTCCTTGTATTATAGTCTGGAATCACCTAGTTTTTTGGTGTACTTGATTCTATGCAAACAAATTCATCCAGTGGGTAATATTAAACCTTTAGCATGGCATTATTATTACTTTCCCAATGCATTCTTTTTCAAGGCCTCTCAATTGCACTATCCTTAATGTTAATTTCATTCAAAGTTGTTTTCTGTTTGCCATAGCAGGATATGACGACACACCAGTGAAATTCAAATTCAGGGATCAGTCACCTGTGGCAGAATAAACTTTGTGTACAGTAAATGAAGTCACGTACAGAGTGATAAACGTTAACCTTTAGATGGCAGGAAAATGTTTGCACAATTGTGAATTCCAACCAAATAAAAAAACAAAACAAAAAACAAACAACCAAAAAACCAAAAAAAAAAAAAAAAAAAATCTTTTTTTTTTTTTTTTTTTTTTTTTTTTTAATTGGTATCACCCCATGCAAGCCACTAAGACACAAGTGGGGTACATGGTGTGAAAGAATTAAGAACAGAATCATTAATAATGAATAGAAAGAGTAATCAGGAGGATAGGAGATAATGATTGACATTGCAGTTAAATTTTTGCAGATTAAAGTTGGCTGGGAAGGAGTTCCACAAGCAAGAAGTGCAAGGAAAAAAACTGTTAGCATAGAATTTATGGCTACATCTGGCCAGTTCAATTGTAAATTGATGAGATCTCACTACTAGTCCAGTACTTTACTTATTTTATTTTATAAAAACATAGAAAAAAGGTAAATAAAACAGATATTAAGTTTGTAAATTGAGTATTTCTTAGCAGGATGATACTCCTGAACAATTTCCATTAAAATTGTGTATGATGGATAAATTGTTGTCTAAATTATGCAAAAATAAAAATAACACTGACCTCTTATTTTAACAGATATATTTGCTAAAATTACATAAAAATATCTTTAAATACTAAAGAGTAAATTTATTCAATAAAATCACCATTGGCTTCAACCATGGCTTCCAGATGACTTTGAAATCTCCTACAACTCTTCTGGACGGTCTCTTTGAAGTTGGTGAATTCTGCCATAATCCTTGCCTTCAGTTCATCTTTGGTATTACAAGGAGTTTTGTTGGTCTCATACTCTACTATATCCCCACATAATAATCACTAGTGATCATTTCAAACATGATGTTGACTGAATATATCCTCCAACTCTTTCTGAATCCTTTGCACTACACCCAAACACTCTGAAATATTCAGATTAGAGCTTCTGGTGTGAATGCCAAGCAGTACAGCATGCCATTTCTCAACTTCTGGCAGAATGAATTGCATCATGTTGCTGCTTTTCTCACAGATGGCACCCAACTGACCCTACTATACTGCACAGTCGACATAAACAAACAGCGTGCATGTGTGAAATGAAAAATATAAAATGTTGACAATTTATCCATCATAAACACACACACATATATATATATATATATATATATATATATATATATATATAAACAAATAGGAAATGTTTATAAATTTAACAGGTTTGGTTTTTATTTAAGATTCATCAGAAATTAAATATGGAGGGGAAAGAAAATTCTAGTATTTTTTATTTTTGTGTTTGTTTTCTTTTGGTTAAATAGACCTCACAAGTATTTTCTTTGTCAGGTAGCATTTGTGTGTATAATTCTTGTGTGTTTGTGTATCTTAATTCTCGTTGATCTATGTGAGATTTGGTTCATCGTGTGTCTAGTGGGAGAAGTGAAACCTGTTAAATTTATAAACATTTCCTGTTTGTTCCTTATCTTATTGTTGAATCCTAATACATATTTGATCCCAATTCATATACATACATATAAACACACACACACATATATATATATATATATATATATATATATATATATATATATATATATTTTTTTTTTCCCTTGCTTTTAGACTTAAAAAGGTGATAAGATATATTAATCATCAGCTTGTGTTTTCATAAAATGAATAAAAAGATTTTGCTCTGTCATTGTGTTCATCAAAACCTGTTTGTATTATGATATCTTTGCTTCTGCAGTGGTTGTCGTCATCTCAGCCAAAGCCATTTTGGAACAATACAAGTTAATCAATATTTCTATTTTCCTAGTAGCATTCTATTTGAATTTTTCTGAACTCTACCTTTTCTATGCATTGCTTTTACCTTGACAGCATTGCTAACAATTCCCTGAAGCAATCTATGGCAAATTATCTGTAAATTTTTTCTCCTGATAATAAAGATAACACTAATTTTCATTTTAAATCTTGATTGCTCTTGTTTTCATTAATGATTATCTTAGTGGCTGAATAGTTTCCCAAAGAAACGGATTGAGTTTCCTGTAGAAACAGCAGAGTATCAGTTATACAATTGAGTGTATATTTAAACAAGACAGACATATCACAGAGTAGACTATAATCGGCTCTGAAAACTTGTGTTAGCATTGTGAAGCAGGATTATAGACTTTTCATTGGCGAAGGATGAACAGAGTTGTTAAAGACTTCACATGATATGACTATGCTTTCATAAAATAGATATGACTGATGCTATGTCAGTGTTTATTCTTAAGTCTCAATGTGTGTGTAATGCAGTACTTGTACTTAGATCTTTAGAATTATGAGGAAAGATTTACTTATGTGAATTAATAAATGTTTTATTTCTTTGCAATATAATGGAGAGAGATTTAAAAATTTTTATTTTTTTTTCCCTCCCCCCTGAGAAGAGTCAGAAATTTATTTTATCGTGATTGTGAGAATAACCATTTCCATTGAAGTGACCTTTGACAGTTATTGACTGAACAATTAGCGTTACCGACAGTTAAAATTTATAAAATCTTATTCTTAAAACAGTTTTTCAGGAAATTACATTTATCAACTCTATTGTTAGTACTCTTTCTAGTATTAATGGGAGTTTCCTTCCTAACCTTTTGTTTAAGGTAGTGTGGGGATGTGTAGGCCATGGAACTGGGCCTCCCCTACCCAGCCATCTATCAGTGTAGATATCAGCTAGTGCATCAGGAACAATGTGACTAAAATGTGCTAGATCCCAATCATGCATGAACTACATACATCTTCAAATTACCAGGGGTGCATCCTCTAGCTGATCTGGAAGTGTGTTTGAAATAAAGTCCCTGTTGATGTCTCTCCTGTAAGACATGTTGAAAGTATATATGAACCTACCAGAAACTTACCTACAATTGCAGCCCACACATTAATCATAAACTGATGCTGGTGTTTAGCCTGTATTGTACATTGGGTATTCCGATCTGCCCACAAATGTTGGTTGTATAAATTTATTCTGTCTCTTCTGAATGTTGCTTCATCCGCAAACAAGACTGAAGAGGCAAACAACAGATCGTCAGTTTGTGCAATAAACCACTGGCAAAAGTTCTCTCGTGGTGAGTGATCAGAGGGTGAAAGACACAGCACACCTTGCAAATGATACGGATACAGGAGTTGCCCTTGAAGTACCCTCCATTTGGTACTATGAGATGTACGACATGCTAGGTTCACTTGATGTGTGCTGATATCTGTAACGTCTCCAACAGCTTATAGAATGTGTTCTTCATGGTCAGGTGTACAAATGGATCTGTCTTCCTCAATCTATAAATTGTGGTGCTATGGATTCTGTCTCAGCAATGCGATGATAAGCAGCAGCAAAGTTTGGATGACATGGCTACCTTTTGGTCTGGCAACGCAATCTGATACAGCCGTGAAGCCTCACATCTATTACCTTACGCATGGTCATATGTAAAAATTATATCTGCCTGTTCATGATATGAATATCCTGCCATTGTAAACATTTCAGCTCACTACTATACACATGAAACAGTGAAGGCAGATTAGCCACAAATGTACATGAATAATGAATGTAATATTAAGGATGGTGTGTGTCAATAGAAAAGGGGACACTGAAATCAACACTGGATGATGACGAGTCTGAAACAGACTTTCTCCACCTGGTGTTGACCTTAGTGTCCTCATTACATACACATGAAATAACCATGACATCCAACACATGTGCATATCTGCACACATACAGGCATATGCACACACATACACACAAAGAAAAATCAGCCTAACACCAATAAAAAGTGCATAAATGATTTTTTTTTTAACTTAGTATAAAAATATCAAAAAACAAGAAAATTGACAGACTATCAATATTTTGATATTATTTTTGATAAGTAAACTAAATAAGTGCACAAATTTTGTCCATGAAACTTGGGGAGTGGAGGTGCTGAATCTAACATCAATCAGCTAAGTGACAAATTTTATTCTATTAATTATATATATATATATTAGGTTGGTGCAAAAATAATTTCGTTTTCTCACATAGTAACATATGTTAGAAAACGAAATTATTTTTGCACCAACCTAATATATGCGAAATATATAAAAATTTACGATTCCAATGGAATTAAAACCCCTTTTTCTTTTCGTCTCCCTCCCTCTTCTTCTGATCTTTAAGATTAGATCATCTATTGTGTGTGTATGCCACCACAAAATGCATCCTTTCCGGTTACATCTTTAATGTATTAGACATCCGACAACATTCATATTTCTCTCACTTAAACCATCTTTGACTCCCCTCTCTAAAACTTCTCTCTGTTGAATTTTAATCCCCCACCTTCTCTATAGCTCTAACATTCGTCCCACACTCTCATACTTACACTCTCTCTAAATTCTATTTTTTATTTCCGGAGTTGTTTTTCTGTTTTCTTTTTGAATTTGTAGGTCTGATGAATTGGATCATATTTACAATTCCAATGGAATAAATTATGACCATGGAATATTAGTGTTTAAGCCTTTTTATTATATATATATATATATACACACACACACACACACACACAGAGTAAGAGTACCACCTAATTTCTGTTTTAATGGCTGTCAGTTGATTGCTTATTTACTATTTGTATTACACTGTACAAGAAAGTAGAACTCAATGAAAGTCCTATTTATCTGACCATTTATTTTTGTGGAAAGCTTTTAACAAACTACCAGTCTTTTTTTCTTGTTATTGTTCAAAGTGCCCTCCCTCATGATAGATACAGTACACAATAGCAGCCAAGCAGGCATCAAGTGGTACACACACTTGCAAGTTTCCATATCAATTTTCTCAAACTTTGCATACTATTCAAAAGTTCGGACTGCTCAATGAGTTTTCTGAGTAGTATGAGGATTTTCATGGGCCCCAAAGAATGAAATTTGAAGGTATGAAGTCTTGGGGAGCTTGCTGACTACTAATTTAGACCACAGCATCTGATCCCCTTTCTGGGAAAATTTTTATTGAACCATTGCTGAAATAGACTTAAAGAATTAATGGAGAAAATTAATCTGCAAGACAAATATTGATGACATTACTTCCTATGACCTGGGTGCTACTTTTGACTTAACCTGTCTGTCTGTCTCATTCTGCGCATGTCTGTCTCATTCTGCGCATGTCTGTCTCATTCTGCGCATGTCTGTCTCATTCTGCGCATGTCTGTCTCATTCTGCGCATGTCTGTCTCATTCTGCGCATGTCTGTCTCATTCTGCGCATGTCTGTCTCATTCTGCGCATGTCTGTCTCATTCTGCGCATGTCTGTCTCATTCTGCGCATGTCTGTCTCATTCTGCGCATGTCTGTCTCATTCTGCGCATGTCTGTCTCATTCTGCGCATGTCTGTCTCATTCTGCGCATGTCTGTCTGTCTCATTGGATACATAAGTTTGTGTAGTTACTCCTATATGTTAAACTCTGTGGTTTACTCAAATGCACAGGCTAGAAGATTTATCTTAATAAAGATGTGCTCTCTGGCAGTGTTTAAATCTTTGTATCACTTATCTCTATTGTAACTGCTAAAACCGGTTTAGAAACCATTGTCTGATCCAGTGTGATTTAGACAGCTTGACCAGAAAGCTTCACAGCCCAGCAGAGTTCAATTTTCCTTTAAAGGAATGTGTATCTTCTTGTTACTATAAAATTAAGGTTCAATGTATTTTAAGAATTGTGTTTTCGCAGGTTGGGATTGTTTTATTTTCTTTTTATATAGTCACTCTAGATTTTGTATGACTTTTAATTGGGTTAAGTTTTTTTTTTTCACTTCCTGTTACATAGCAGGACATTAGTTATCATGCCTGTAATTTAAACTTCTATTGCTTCACTGATCAAGGATGTTTTACTGACAAAAATGTTCCCTACCCCCTGAACAGTAGCAGTTGTTTAAAAGATCTCCATTGTATTCAACTTGTGGACATAATTTTAAACTCCGTTATACTTAGGCCACTTTTTAAAAATACAGAGAATGCCACTTATTGTAATCACTTCAGGACAGAGGAATTTCTTTGACAATAAACAAAGACTATAAAAATTGAAACAATCTACTGAAATTGTTGTAAATAACTTTACATTGTCAAAAACCAGCTTAAAAGCTGAATTCCATGTAGATTTTTTTAAGTCAGCTCCTTTGTAGGGCTAATTGAACCGCCAACCTAAAACTAAAGGGACCTCTGCTCCAGCTTAGAAAACGGCAACAATAATTTTGAAGAAATAACTTTGAATTCTTCAATTCACTCCATGAAAATTCCAAACCACACTTTAGCTCTGATTCGGGCTATAAGTTTTTATAAATATTTAAATAGAAAAAGATGTAAATTTTTAACTGTTTCCTACTCATCTGGATACAAATCCTAATGTTGGATGTTCAAGCACAAGATGAAGGGCATATTTTCAATCCCCAGATCATCTTGATTCTGAAAAGGTATATATATATATATATATATATATATATATATATATATATGAGAGAGAGAGAGAGAGAGAGAGAAAGTGTGGCCCAAGTTAGAGGGATTTCAGACACAGGTGGACAAACAGAATTTGATTTAGAAGATTAATGAGGAATCTATTGACTTCATTGAAGTTATAAAGTGTTTGTCACTGACTGATTTTTCTAAGTAAGAATTTGATAACTTTATCTGCAATTGTAACGAATTTGTACTATATATGGTTTACAAAGCTGGGAGGTGAAAAGACTGTGAAAAATAACAATTGGAAAAATAGATATTTCAAAACTCATATGTGAAAACTTTTAATAATAGTAAGGACTTAATAAAATATCAACTGGTCTTAAATAATTTCACTGTCTTCCTCCTGAAGGCAATTTTTTAACTTCTCATAGAGGAAATGTAACAAAATATGTTAATTTTTTTTTTAACAATAATATTCACTCTATACAAGGCCCAAGAGCCATTCAAGGTAGAGGGTTACAGAGTAAGAGGCAGAGTTTATGGTTAATCCTAGACTTGAACAGGTGAAGATTGTAGTGATCAGGGAAGCATCCTCTTGGGAGTTGGTTCCACAAAGCAGTGGTTTGTAGAATGAAGCTGCTTCAGTGGAATTTAGATCTCACCAATGGAATATGAAGGGAATGACGGTGGTTCGTTACCATGTGTGTAGCATTGCAGGTTTTAGTCAGGAAGGTTAGAACTGGTGGAACTAAGGAATGTAGTTAGTCTGAGCACTTTCTATGTAAATAATGAAAGAACAGCCATATTACATCTCTGAGAAAGGGGTTGCAGGGTAGAATATAATTACTTTTTAGTTTCATCTTTCATAAATGTAAATTTAAATATGAACAGGAATATAGCTAATTGTGATTAATTTGTTTTTTTTGTATTTCTTTTGTTTTTTTTGTATTTCTTTTGTTTTTTTTGTATTTCTTTTGTTTTTTTTGTATTTCTTTTGTTTTTTTTGTATTTCTTTTGTTTTTTTTGTATTTCTTTTGTTTTTTTTGTATTTCTTTTGTTTTTTTTGTATTTCTTTTGTTTTTTTGTATTTCTTTTGTTTTTTTTTGTATTTCTTTTGTTTTTTTTTGTATTTGTTTTTTTTTGTATTTGTTTTTTTTGTATTTGTTTTTTTTTGTATTTGTTTTTTTTGTATTTGTTTTTTTTGTATTTGTTTTTTTTGTATTTGTTTTTTTTTGTATTTGTTTTTTTTTGTATTTGTTTTTTTTTGTATTTGTTTTTTTTTGTATTTGTATTTGTTTTTTTTTTTTTTTGTATTTGTTTTTTTTTTTTTTTTGTATTTGTTTTTTTTTTTTTTTTGTATTTGTTTTTTTTTTTTTTTTGTATTTGTTTTTTTTTTTTTTTTTTTTATAAAGATTTTAACTACTAGCTTGAATTTTCTATATGAGGGTTTTATATAGGAGTAAAGTGTCACTGCCTACACTGGAGTTTGAACATAGATCGCCAGTGAGTAAACAGGCGATCCCATTTTGAATAAGTAGATTATGTGATTGCAAAGGAATTATATATATATAGGAATTAGTGTGGCATCTAATTGATCACTCTTTCTACACTATCCTATATCTCTATTACTATACGGATCGCTATTCTCTATACTATTCACTGTATGAATCACTACGCGGTGGTTACTCTTCGTGTGAGTATTATCGAGCAAGTACTGTTAGTATGAGTATTATCTGAAGGCATCTGTTACCAGTATTGTTCAACATTGTTACTATAGTTGTATCTGTGATTACAAAGTCTCTACTACAACAAGCATTACAAAAGTGACAACAAGTATTTGTTGACATTACAAGAGTGGCAACTAGTGTTCATTGACATCACAAAAGAAGGATTGCTGGTTCTCAATCTGGTTTACTTCCTAAAATCTGACCCAAACATGAATTTATTTTTTTTTTTTTTTATTAATTCTTGGTTAGGCAGACAACTTTTCAGCACCTCATAATACATTCTTTTCCTTGTGTGGATAAACTTTGTAAATCTTTTGTATTTCTTTTCTATTTGAGGTAGCCATTCTGCAAACCTATTCATACATAAATCCATTCTTTGCTTTTGTATGGTGCTTGATTATGACAAGTCATGGCTTCCTACTTTTCCTGGCAGTCACAAGACTTCAAGACTAGCATGGGAGCTTTAAACAATGATCTGATTAAAACATTTTCTTTCTCTGTTCTATGACACCTCTGCGCCTATTAATTTAACACTTTCATTGCTGCAATGTTATAACATTGTTGTCTGACTGTATTGGACAGTTTTGGGGAAATAGGAAATTTTCCTGAAAAATAAATATAAAGATGATAAGAGCGATTTCTCATGAGTGCCACTGTCATTCTAGTTTTGATTGGATATTCTGTCGTACAGACAAAGCTAAATAACACCCCACCAACACACAGTATAATAAATATACATCACAAAACAGGATTTATTATGTTTTATGATAGTTTTCAAATAGCAGAAAGTGCTCGTTGGTTTATAACACAAACATTAGGACGGCCATTTGTTTTGAAAATGTATATACAGGGGGTCCATAAAGTTTGTGTGCACTTTAAAAAATTTATAACTTTCTTTGTATTTGCGATAGAAATAATCTGTAAAAATTGTTATAAAGTTTAATGTACCTAATTTTAAGTATAGCTAAAATAACTAATGTGATTTCAGGCATTACTGTAAATCAGTTGGCAAATGTTTTCCGTGAACTGCAAAATCATATTACCCTTTGTATTACTAATGATGGAGGACATGTGGAAACTTAAATAAAATTCCAATAAAACCTTAAAAAATATAGATTTACTTCTTTCTAATCCTTTTTACAAATTATTTCTATTGCAAATACAAATAAAGTTATAATTTTTTTAAAGTGCACACAAACTTCATGGACACCCTGTATATGTCAACAGCAAGCAATATAAGTTTCATAAAGATGTATAAGAATGCCATGAAAATGTATATATGCACAAACAACAAACAGTATATGGTGAGTTTCTAAGTGTAACTTAGATGTGGCCCAAGGATGAAAGTATGGGGGCATCCAGTGAGGATCAAACTCACTATCCAGTTGTAATTGATCTAGTGAGACAAGCTTGCTAACCATTACACCACGTCAAATTGCTCAAACAGCAAGCAGTTTTATATAAATGTATAGAAATGTCAACAGCAGGTAGTGTAAGTTTCAGAATGATGTATAATTAGGTTCACAAAGTGTGAATTAAAGATTCCCACCTCCCAATAGGTTTTTTATTTGTTTTTTTATTATTTCTGGTAATATTATTGGTTATGTAATTTACACTATTTAGATTTAGACTATTGTCCTTATTGTTGTTGTTGTAATCACAATGTTTCAGCTATTGTGCCTTCTGGCCTTCATCAGGTATATGTCAATTTGGGTAACCTAGTGGGAATTCATTTTTAGTTCTTGAATAAGACTAGTGAGGATTAACTGATAGGGAATGTCCCCTAAGCATGAAAATTGGAGTGAGAAACATCTACCTGCCTGGTCTGAATAATGGTTCAATTCAAAATTCCAAGGTTACCAAATGCCATGAATGACATTTGAAGAAGGCCAGGGTATACCATGGCCCAAAACGTAAGTTGAACCTGACATGTATTAATGAATGTGTTAAGGATTTATATCATTACATTATAATGTTGTAGTTTATCTAAAGGTAGTGGGGGTGGTGTAATGCATATTAGCAGCATGGAATGAGAATTTGGAGAACAGAGCTCAAATTCCAGTTGGGGTCATTAATTCACTACATGCAAATACCTTTTGGAAAAGGTGTGTAACCAACTCTTCTCTCCAGCTAGGGTTAAATAGGATCTACATTTGAAAAAAAAAAAAAAAAGAAATCATCATTTTGGAAAAAAAAAAAATGTTCATGCAATATTCAGTCAAAAAAATTATTCTTACAATCCCAAATATGTTTTGACTTTAAATAATGCATTACTAAGCTATAAAACAATCAATCATATCTGAATGTAAAGGAGAGAGTTCTTATGAAAATAGATTCAGCAGCTGTAATAAAAACATTTTAGAATCATTAATGCAAAGGTTAATATAGAATTCTGTTTTTTCTTTTAGGTTAATAGAGAAAATGTCACTCCTTTGTTGTCTACTTAATATCATTCAAAGAAATGTAATTTCTTGTTCTTTTGTATCATCTTAAGACATCATCTTTCTCATAAGGTTTGCCTCAGGTACTTCCTTTGCATGTTCTTGAAATTTGACAGGCTGAAAAGTCAGGAAAACTGACCTGGTATTCTTTTGTGGTTTCAAGAATGGTATTCTGTTTTGAAATAAGATACATATATTCTTAATCTCTAGGCTGGTAGACATTAATTTCATCTTTAAAAAAAACAAAAAAAAAACAACAGGGATGTTTACTCAAATATTTTTTTTTTTTTTAAACATAGATGTGGCACAAGGCCAAAATGTGGGGCACCCAGTGAAGATTGAACTTGCTACCCAATTGTAACAAAACTGCTTTCATCTAGTCACCATAGAAAAACTTTTCTACCATCAGCATGGCCAACACTAGACTTCAGGAGTGCAACACATTGTGCCTTCTTGGCCTCACATTTTCCACTAACTTGATGTAAAACAACGATATTGAATCAATAGCTGCATTTACTGCAAGGAAAGTTGGTTCATTGTGTTGTGCCAGAAAATCTTTCTTGTCATAATCCATCTTGCACATTTACAAATCTACCATTAGGCCATGCATTGAATACTGTTGGCATATATGGTCTGGTGCCACTGCTGTACCTCTTGAGATTCTTGACAAAATCCAAAGAAAGATCTGTAATGTAATTGATCCTGACCAGCCATCTCAACTTCAATCTATTTTTCACCGATGTGACGTAGCTTCTGTCCGTCTTTTCTACAAATATTTTCATGGCAACTGCTCAGATTAGCTTTTATTTCTGTTGCCGAAACTACATAAATTTAAGCATGATACTAGACTGGCATCTAGGTCCCACCCTCTGCAGGTAGATACATTTGCCACTTCTACTCCAACAATTTCTTTTCTCGCACTTCCCACTTGTGGAATCACCTTCTGTTTACTTGCTTCCTGATAACTATAATCTTTAAAAATTTAAATGCAACGTCAATCCCCATCTTTGGGCTTGAAGAATCCCATTCATATTTTGTCCTTTCATTAATTCTTCGTATACTTGCTCATCTCTTTCAATTTCACTCCCTGTATACTAGCGGCATCCCCACCTTGCTTTAAAAAAAAAAAATCTTCTAATAAGACAACCTTGCTAACAATTACACCATGTCAAGGTGCCCTTGTTTACTCAAATATGTGCACCCACTAAATATATAACATTAATAAAAATACCGTCTGATAAAAAAAATCCATTAATTGCTTAAAAATTATTTTGTTTACATTTTGAGTATGAAAATAGCAGATAATGATCTTGAAAGGTCTCAAGATGAATTAAGTTTTGTTGACATGGCTTCCAGTGGCTTAATACTTATGTACACTTGGCTTGAAATTGGTTTTCCTGATTAAAAGAATAATACAGATTCAAATCCTGTTGGGAAGCACATGTTTTTAGTAAGATTCTTCCATTAATTTCACTGTTAAAAAAACAACAGACAGTGAGGTCTACTCTAACACTAAATGTAAGATTTATAGTGGTAAGAAATAATTGCTGGGTTAAAAAAATTTGTTAATTGCTGAAAAATTACTTTGTTTATATTTTGGATGCACAAATAAAGGTAACGAGTATAGACTTCAAAATTTCCCAACAAAAGATGTGCATTTCTTGAATAGGATAATTGATCCTTACTTTTTGGTTTTACAGCCATGTCACTTTAAAACACTGGTTCCTTTATGATCACTGAAGTTAAGCAACATCAAACCTGGTTAGTACTAGATGGGTGACTGCATGGGAATACCAAGTACTGTAATCTTGGATGTGTGGCTGGTGTAATGGATAATGGCTTGGAATTGTTAATCATAGAGCCAAGTTCCAATTCCTGTTGGATTAGTTATATTCATTTACAAGCAAATACCCTTGAGAAAGGTATGGATCTATTTCTTCTCCCCCAGCTGTGGGTTAATTAGTAAGACTTCTATCACTAAAGCTTTATCTCCAAAAAATCCTCTTACAATTTAAGAACATTTTCTAGCTTTAAATAACCTGCAAAGGGTTAAGTTGTAGAAAACAAATTAGTCAATGAACCTTATTTTGTCATGATGGCATCCCATGGCCTAATTGATAAAGCATACTTAAGTGATTTCTCATTGAAAATGGGAATAAAGTTTTGATTTCTGTTGGCAGGTACATTTTAAAAAGAAAAGGATGTCTACTTGAGCATGTGTAACAACTAAATGTTTGTAGTAATAAGAAATGTATATTACTATAAATGTTACCTTTTTTTTAAGTGGTATTTACTTTTATCAGATCTGGTTTACCAATTAGGCTATGGGAAGCTATCATGACAAAGTAAGGTCCATTGATTGATTGATTTGTTTTCTACACTTTATCAACCCTTTGCAGGTTATTTAAAGCAAGAAAATATTTTTTGGATAAGCAAAATTTTACTCTATTTTTTTATCTCAATTTATTTCTTAACCCTAGAACACTAACCGTCAATTAAAGTTACACCCCTACTAACCGTTGGGTATATCATACCCAATTTTGGAAATATCAAAAAAAATATTAAATATAAATCTTTATTTGAAATATTTTACATGCAGGCACTTCAAACTTTGTACTTTGAGTTAACATTAATAGGATGTGAAAAACATTATTTAGGTAAGAAAATCAGGTACTAAAAATTGTAATTAAAAATAGGAAAATTTGCACTGGGTACTATATACCCATGGTTAGTGTTTTAGGGTTAGTCTTAATTTTCTGATGCAGTCTTTAAATTTGTGTTCACATTGAAAACTCCTATCCTGACAGAGCGTGATAAAACTAAATACCATTTTTTTTTTTTTTTTTTTTAAAGGCTATCCTGAACACGAAATTATTGTAAAGATAAGTTGTAGTGAAACACTGATGTTCAATACTCTTGTGAATTTCCAAAATTCAGCAATATTTAAGTGACACAGGAGAAAAGTGGATGTCTAAGGAAAACCAGTGCTAGAGATGACCATTCGAAGATGCACTTTGCTACACGGTCCCCAATAAGTTCTTGTCATATGACATGAACTGCTTTGCTTGAAAATGGTACAAATGTCAATTCTATGCCAGTTTTACATTGTCTTAGATTTGAGTTTCTCTCTCACTCCCAGTAGCTCCTTGTGTCTTAGTGGTGTTGTTGCTTTGCTATAGGTGAATTGATTAAAAATAATAACCTCTGAACTTTTTTGGGTAGTTGCCTTATAGGCTCATGTGGCATATGATGATGATTGATTGTTTTTATTTGGCTGCATATATTTCTGTTTTCAACATGAACTTTATTTGAGTATTATATTAAATCTGGCTGTTGTTAAATGCCAATGTTTAGGAAGGTCAGCAAAGATGGACATATGTGGACCATTGATAAAATATTAATAGTTTGTGTTTCATGGAAATTACAGTAACTTTGTATATCAAGTTATTTTGTTAACTGTTATCTATATATATATATATATATATATATATATATATATATAATATAAATTTTAAATATTTATTTAAATATATTTATATATTAAAAATTATGATAATTGTTTTCATCCATAGTGTGGGGACAAGATAGAGGATCAGCTACAATGTCTATTTCATTTTACTTTTTAGTTTAATTTTCAGGAATTATTGATCATTAACGAGAAAATGCAAAGTAATAAGGTTTTTGACCCTGACCCGACTAGATTTTATGAGACGCTGATATAGCTTGTGAAACTTTGCATTGTATGTTTATTGTCAATTGGTTTAAAGAAAACAGAACTACATTGAATAATTGTTTTCTGATTTTCCAAGATTAACTATTTTTTATTATTGCATATGTTTTTCCTACAGTTGTTCTTATTTTTGTTTTTAACCTAGTGTTTTCATTGATATATTCTTTATCCTTTCTCTGGTATATGTTGCTTTCAGTCTTGACAAGTTCACATTTTTTTTCTTTTAATTTTAATTTTCTCAAAGAGCTCACGACAGCCAAATGCTGATTCCAAATGGTTGGAATGCCACAGGAGTAAAATTTGGCCATATGTTACATTTATAAATAATTGAGGACAAGAGAATATAAGGAGGAAACCAGATACCTTTTTAAAAATCAGATTTTATGAGCACTGGGAAGCTGTTGTGTAATGTGGAATAACTAAATCATGTTAATAAGAGCATGTGTTGAAGAGAAAAGGTATATGTTGTTCATTGGAGAATGAGAAGTAAAAATGATAGATATTGTTTAGTGATAGAAAATGTTTAAGATGAAAGAAGTTTGACTGAAGAAATAATGTGTAATCAAACGGACATACTTTTAGTTCCTGATAGAAACCATCAGAATTAAAAAAAAATAAACAGGAGAAAAATAAACAAAACAGAACTTATCCTGGGTAAGATGTTAAACTACATCCAGCAGCAATGCCTCTGATGAGGAGGTTTAGAGGAGTGTGGAACCACCTCTTAATTGCTGGTGTTCCCAGGTCCACTCTGACCCAGGGTGGTACCACCTGTTAGGGTTCCAACTATGGGCAAATAGTTAACTATTACCAGCAATACTTTTTTGAAAAAAAATTATTACCAGCAATACAATTTTGAAGGAAAAATATTACCAGAAACAGAATTTTGACAAAACAAAATATTACCAGCAATAAATAAATGTTGTTGGCATTAAATAACTCATTGAGGTTGATATGCCATAAAATAAACCAAACCAAAATAGAACAAAGGGAGGATAAAAAGGAAAGAACAAGTGCTAAACAAACTCTAAAATCCAGATCCTTCCTCTGCTTGAGGAAGACCAAAGAATGTATCGACAGAAATGTTAAAATCAATAAAGTTGAAGAATATACAGCCATTAATGAAAGTTTAATATCGTTTAGCTGTAACATGATTATTTTCATTTTTCTTTTATATTACTTTCATATGAGATTGCATGTTATCTTTTTGTTATTGCATAAACCATTATTGATGCATGATTTATGATCAAAACTCTTTTGTCATTGCCAAATTAGCAACCATTGTGATAGAATTTGTGCAATGGATTAGGTTTAGAATGTGGTCAAAAAATTTTACCTGCAGAAAGTATCCAAATTGTGGTTCTGTGGAATGAAAGTTATCCTGAACACGAAATTACTGTAAAGTTGTAGTGAAACACTGATGTTCAATACTCTTGTGAATTTCCAAAATTCAGCAATATTTAAGTGACACAGGAGAAAAGTGGATGTCTAAGGAAAACCAGTGCTAGAGATGACCATTCGAAGATGCACTTTGCTACATGGTCCCCAATAAGTTCTTGTCATATGACATGTACTGTTTTGCTTGAAAATGGTACAAATGGTCAATTCTGTGGCAGTTTCACATTGTCTTAGATTTGAGTTTGCCCTGGAATCATTAAAACTGTGGCTTGTAAACCAGGACAGTAACTGCTGCCATGCAATCCAAGAATCTGGTAATTGCTAAGCAACATGAAACTTGGACATCTGAGGAATGGAGCAAAATTAGGTTTTCAGATGAAACAGTTCATAGTACATAAAAGAAATCTTGAAAGACCTCTCCCCGGTAAGAGATTTGTTGAAAAGTATACAATTCAGTTTATTAAGCACCCACCAATCCAGATGAATTAGGGCACCATGTCCAAATGTGGAACAGTTGGACTCAACTTCTTGCCTCTATGAACAACGGTGAATGGTGCAAGGTATGTGGAAATACTGCAAGCTAAATTGTAACTGCATATGCACATTCATCAGTATACAATATTTATGCATGGTGGTGGTCCATGCCACTGGTCAAGGGTCGTTCAGAAATTTTTGAGCAGGATCAGCATGACAACACTGAATTAGCTGGGGAATAGCCCATATTTGAGCTTAATTGAAAATTCTTGGAAATTGTCAAAAGAAAATGTTGCAGAAAACATTCTTCAAGTACTGAAACACTGAGAGGCTATTAAAGAATTCTGGACAAAAACATCTTGGTTGATTAGTCTAACAACTTGATTCTCAGTATGCCTCATAACTTCCAAGCAGTAATTAAAAGCAAAGGCGGTTATGCAAAATACTAACCACTGGAAACACTAGAGAACATTGTCATGTACAAATTTGTGAGTAAAATTCAGTCTCTCAGAAATTGTTACTGTATTGTTTTTAACTTTGATATTACAATTACAGAGTGGTCTTAAGCTTTTGTTAATGTTAATATAGTATAAAATGAACTGTATTGGATATTTAGAAAAGTTTCTATTTGTGTTAATGGATAACATTAGTCATAAAAATGTTATTTAGGAAGAGAAAATAATTTTGAAAATGTGAGTTTAAGAAAGAAAAGAAAAAAAAACAACAAATGTTTGTACTACTTTATCTAGCCTCCATTTTATAGGACAGCATGTTACCATGGAAACAATGTTTGACAAGGAGCAAACTTACAAGTTAAATTGTTATTTTTATGTAACATATCTGTACTCTGTCCTTTTACCATGAATATGATCATAGCTCTTTGCAGCTTCCTGCCTTTAGTTGTTCTAAGTAATGCTTACCTCTTTACTTCCTTGTTTTGTTTGTCAATTAAGTTGTTTTCTGTTTTCCCTTGCTTTTATTGCCTTTTATATAACCCGTGTGCATTAAATTCTCCAAACATTCTTTTCTCATTATATAACTCAAAAACTTTTAACTGTTTCTTATTGATTAACAGCAGCTTCTTTTGGGATTCCTCATTTCTAATATGCATTGTTTGTTATACTCCACATTCTTTTGTAGAACCACATCTGTTGCTTTCTTGCTGAGGAAAATGTCCAGCAGTTACTATCATATAAAAGATTAGGTATTAGGACATTTTCTGATCTCTTATTACTTTTAGTTTCTGGAAAGCATCTTCCATTGTTCCTATATGCTTTCAGATGTCCTTTCCATAGTCTGTTACTATACTACTTCAATAATTAATTTCCACACCTGATTTTGATGTCCCCTATGCACGGCTTATACATTGAACTACCCCTACCAATGCGTCCAGTTTTCTTAGAAAAAAGGGTTAGAACTTCCTTCTTGCTTATCTTTGAGATTTTTCACTTTTAATCTTGAGTTTGTCATTAACACTGTATTATGTTGTTATGGTTACATCTGCCAATAATAAATCCTAGTAGATCTATTTCTTTTTGGGTTGCTCCTTTGTATAATCTAAATAGATCCAGTGAGAAAATGCATACTTTTCTTACACCTCTTTCTATTTCTGTGTATTCACTCAACTCATTTCTCTGTTCACATGCAGGTTGTTTGTTTCTATTAGAGGATTGGGGTTAACTTAAATATTTTTCTCATGTAAATCAAGTTTTTCCAAGTAGCTCTTTATGCTATACACTATACAAAATAACTTTGTCTAATCTATAAAATATAGGTGTGGATCTTTCTGCATTTTTATTGCTTTTTTTGTCTGGATCACATTTTCGGAATTAAAATTTGCTCGTGCCTAACCAAATTTTATGTGATAAAAAGTACATTTATAAATAGAAAACAGGGTTAAAGGGAAATAGCTGTGGATTCAAAGTCAGAACATTATCATTGATAACTCTCTCCTCTAATTTGCGGAGTCTAGTTACTATATTCTTAATACTTGATATAATGCAAAAATATCACAATGATAAAATATGTCAATAATTATTTATAACTATTTATACTGGGAGCCATGCATACAATTACAAGTAATCCATGATATTTTAAATTTTGAATTCATATTTATTTTTGGCATATTAATTTTTTTGAAACTGTTTCTAAATCTTTGGTTGTCTTTCAATCATTCAATTTCACTTACTATCCTCTTCTGCCACACCTATGAGGTGCACTGCACCATTTGGAAACCAATAGCTTAAATAAACCTACACTGTTGTTGTTCTGTTTCTAGTTTAATTTAGCTACAAGCTCCGTTCATTATAATTATAATGGTTTGTTTAGCTAATTGTCTGATGGAGTTTACATTAATTTGTATTTAGTTTTTTTTGGCAGTGATACAGTTTGATTTCACCACTGTTATATATTGCATTTCTCATTTTGGAAAACATATCAATCCCAGAATCCTCTAAGTGTATCGGCATCTCTGTTACAATTCCATCTTGTTTTGCTGCTTTGTTTCACTCTTGGTTGTCAAGTACTGACTTAACCTTAGATTTTAATATTATGAATCTTTCCATATTGTTATGTAATATAGGTTGCTTTTTGATATATTTATTCCATCTTTTCGTAACCAGTTTTCATCCTTTTATAGGCTGCTGATAAAGTTTCATGTTAAGCTCGGCAAAAACACAACAGAAAACTATGAAATGATCAAGACTTTTTATGGATTAAGGTTTTGAGGAGATAAAAGACACTGTGACAAGAACCCTGAGAACCTTCACTTTGGAGGGTTACAAGGAGGCCTTCAAGAGGTGGCTGAAATGCTACAACAAGTGTATTGAAGTTGGAGGGTTCTACTTTGGAGGAGATTAGAGTTTTGTATTGTTTTAAAATAAATACATGTCTTGGCTGAAAAATTCTCAAAACTTCTGGAATGTACACACACGTTTTCAAAACACCAAGAATTGTTGGTCCCTAGTGTATTTTTTTTTTTTTTTTTTGTTTTTGTTTTTATACATTTTACTCTAATCAAGGCAATAAAACTGCTAAGATGCAAGGGGGTTACAGTGTGAGAGAATATAAGAAAAAAAAATAAAACCACTATTAAGGAGAGAGAAATGAACAGGAATTAAGAGAGAACATAATAATTGATATTGGATTTCAAAAATTTAAATGCAAAGTTGATTTGAGAAGCAAGAAGCTGGAAGAGAGTTTCACAATCAAAAGTGTGAGAGAAGAAACTGTCAGCATAGAACTTAGTTATTTTTTAATCGTTTCACCTGTAAAATGATGAGGCACTGTCCTGGAGATCAGGATCAGCCACATGATGAAAGGCAAAAAGAGTTCTCTCTAGTGGTTAAAAGAGAGCAGTTTAATTTTGGAGGTGTTAAAATTAACAAGCCATTTCTTACCCGAGTTAACAACAGATTGTAGGTCATTTTTCAGATCAGCTACCAGTTAGACCTTATCGAACCGATCAGACTTACTGTTATGACAGGAGTAAATAGTTGTCATCAGCATAGATACCAAGTTGAGAACTGATATCAGTTTGTTATAAATGAACTAATACTTAGTGCTATTTCAAAACCAGCATAGAAATTAAATAACATACAGTATGACCTGTTTTGTGATGAATTTTTATCATATGTTGGGAGTGTTGGGAAGCTTAGTTTGCCAAAATGGTGGAATCCATGAGAAATAGTCATTGGTCATTTATATTTATAGCCATTTATTTGTCTATATTTCTGAGATGAAGTATTATGTACACTATTTACATTATTTGGACTATTGTCCTCATCTTTGTTGCCATATTTATTACAACATTTTGGCATTTGTACGCTCCGGCCTTCTTCAGGTGGTTGAAATGTCAAATTGAACCCTTTATTTCGCTCACTGGGGTAGACTGTTCTAGTTCCACATGCCATGTTTGATGGATGTCAGTTATCAGTTATCTCCTGTTAATTCCCCTCTCCAAGTTCTCCCCTGCTTTAACCGGGTATTGAACTCACATTCTTTGGGTCCTGTTGCCTGATCTAACCAATGCTTTTATCCACTGTGCCATATGTCCTCAAGTTAAATACCTGGTTAAGGCAGTGGAGAACTTGGAGAGGAGAATTAAGAGGAGATAACTGATAACAGACATCCATTGGACATGGCACGTGGAACTAGAACAGTCTACCCCAGTGAGTGAAATAAAGGGTTCAGTTTGACATTCCAACCACCTGAAGAAGGCTGGAGCATACAATGGCTGAAACATTGTAATATGGCGACAAAGATGAGGACAATAGTCTGAATAATGTAAATAGAGCAATTTATTTTCTGTAAATCTTTCTCCACTCTTTCCCACAGGCACAACATTACAAGCCTATCATTACTCTATCACTTTTCCCATGACAAATGTGCTTATAACCATATCACATTGAAACACCAGTTCTTGTAAGGTCACCAAAGTTAAGCAACATTGAACCTGGCCAGTGTCTAGATGGGTGACCACTTGGTAATACCAGGAGCTATTTGTTTGGATCTGCTTGGTGGTGTAATGAATAATGGCTCAGAATTAGAATTCAGAGAGCTGAGTTCCAATTCCAGTCAGGTTCATTATATTTACTTATGCGCAAATACACTTGGGAAATGTATGAATTCACCTCTGTTCCCTCCAGCTATGGGTCAATTAGTAGGACTTGTATCAGTAAATCATTATTATCCCCCCTCCCAATTCTTACAATATAAAAATGTTTTCTGGCTTTAAACAACCTGCAAAAGGTTGATAAATGATGAAAAAATCAAATTGATCAGTCAATCAAATCCATAAGAAATGTTATGATCAGGTCCATTCTTTAGTTTAATCAGTTCAGACATTTAATGGTAGGACATGCAGTGTTACTTCCATAGTCGAATCACCCTTATCTCCTCTGTATAAGAAGAAAGTTCTACTGAAACATCTCCCCCCTCCCCAAGAACTGTCACGTTATGGAAAAAGCTCCCACATCATTACTTCCCTGAATACTACACTGTTAACCTTTACAAGTCAAGGTTCAGTTGCTATCTGTCCTCCATACTCTAATAATAGTCCATTTCAACTTTAACCCTTTACCTTGAGTAACCCTTGAGCCTTGTATTGGGTGAACTTTAGTATAAAAAAATATCAATTATTCTATTTTTCTCCCAAATGTGTCAGCACAGCCAGGCAACAATTCTGAAGCAATGCAGCAGTGAAAGTGTTGATATTCTGTGCAGAAAAAGAGGAAGGCATAATACTATTAAACTTAGTAATAAAGTTTTATTGGTGTAAAGATGTTTTACAGCTTTGTTGTTTGTTTTTCCATTATGATTTAGAAAATTTTCTTGACTCATTACACATTTGTCTATTAGTACAATTAAAACTTAAAAAAGTAATCTATTTTTGAAGATCATAGCTTAACAGAACTGTTAGATTTTTTTTATTTGTTTCTTCAGCAGATATGATTATTGGCTGAAAAAAGCAACTATAACACGACACTGTAAAATTATCCAATTTTTCCACGTTAAAAAATTTTTTTAAAATATCACTATAACCATTTAAAATAAGATCTCACTTTTAAGTATATTGTTATACTTATATAATTAGAAAACATAAAAAAAAGACATAGTTTGATATCTGCCCCCCCCTACGTTTTTTTATTCCAACAGATTTTACTGATGAGATTTATGATTCATAATGTAATGATTAAGTAACCATATATTTTTTTATGTTCTCAATGTAACTGAAGCAAGTGAATATCTGATTGCAAGATGTGATCTTCTATGAATTTTAAAAGTATTCATTTAAGAGTTATCCTGCTACAAGGAAGACTTTATAATTTTTTCCAGGTGCTAAAAGTTTTCTCGTTTCTGCTTCTACCAAATCCTTGATTTATTCAGTTTCTTACGTGTGTGCTTCTGCTTCCTTCAATAAAATATTTTGGCAACTTAGTGAATACAAAAAAAGTGTTTATGTCAGTCATTTATATTTTTACATAAGGCACACCCAACTTTTCCAAAAGAAAAAAGGTAGCCAAATATTTTAGTGTGTTCAATATACTGTTATTAGAGCTTGCAAGCTTGAAACAACTTTGTTAAACATACAGCTTACTATATGATAAGTATGGGGTATGTGCATGTGTACACACTCTCTCATTCTCTCCTCACACCTAACTCTTACCCTCTCTCACACACTCTTACGCTCACCCTCACTCTTTCTCTTGCACCCATGCTGTGTGTGTGTGTGTGTCTCCCTCTCCTCCAAGTGTTGTTTGGTTAGATTGATCACTTTTCAGCACCCTCTTCACTTATATGCATAAACTTATTCTTTTAGCCCTACTGTACCAATGTTTTGCGTTTTCTGTTTTTCTTTTCCTCGAGCTATGCGTTAAATAGCAGGGTAGACTGGTCACTCTTATCTTAAAGTGGCAACTAGTCTGTGAGAGGGAAAACTCAATTCAAAAAACAGCCTGAAGAGGAATAAGCTCTCTCAGTATATCTTGCCCTATATACACCACTGCTCTTATGGCTACAGCACATGTGGTGCTCCTATGGCACTAATGAGTTATGGGACTTTTGATGTTTTTCATTTCCACTATAAGCCTTTAAAAATTTTAGCTAATTGTTTTATGCACATAATTCCGTTTGAAGATATCAACTTTGGATTTAAAGTTCTCAAGTTTTTCTCACCAAAAATTAAAGAAACAAACGTGAAGTTTTGGGTTGTTTACTTAAAAAAAAAAAATAATATCCTCTTGGAATTCTGGTAACATATTTTAAGCTTTATTATGACAAGAGTAACATATACTTTTGATCAGAAATGCTGAGATCAAATAGCATTTCATGTAAATATTATCTTTCTTTTCTGGAGTGGAGTTTGAAACAAATGTTTTTTTCTTGGAATTTACTTTGAACAGATAAGGAAAGAAGTAAATGGATGTTATTATATAATAGAATAATTGTATGACAAAAATTCTTGGCAGAACTGTGGCAATGTCGAGATAAAGAGAAAAAACCACATTGGGATATTAAAAACAGGGGCAGATAAAAAAAGAAAAGAAAAAAAGTCTCCAAATGAATTTGTGCTGCTAAAAGCAGAATTGTGATATATATTTTATTTTAAACTGATGTATCTGTGGGAACTGTGCTCAGCTTCAGTTGTATTGTTTGTATAAAAATGTTTTTTTGCATTGTTGGAAATTTTGTTTTCAGTTCATAAATGGAAAATAGTTACAAAAATGAACAAGTATTTAATTTTTGTCTGAATTTCTGGGATGGGAAGTTATTAGAAATAATAGAAAATGAATCATTAAAGTTCTTGAAATGAAAAATAAAAGGGTTGGGGGGAAGGGGATTTAAATAGTTAATATGGATACAATTTAAAAACTGCAAAAAAAAAAATACCCCCGCCCTTCACATGTGAGTAATAATTCCAAATTAACTATATGTAATATAAACTTGCTTGACATGTGCAAATGTGAACATTGGACAAAGTCTCTTGGGCAGTTTTTCACTGACTATACAGCTTCACCCCCATGTAGCATTTTAGTTACCATCTGTATTGGTGCACATGGAATTGGGAAAAGGCTTGGTGTAAGAGAATTGAAGACTAAATATCACTGTGGTGAGTGAAGGAGACGATTTTTATATATACTCTTTATCCAGAGTGTCTTTTTCTTGGTCTCTATATGGTTTGAGCAATATAGTGGAAACTAAGATTTAAAGTTCTACTGTGAATTACTTTGATATAAAAAAAAAATAATTTTCAGTTATAAAAAATTTGGCAAATTTGGACCTTCTTGCCTGCAAAAAAAATGTTGTCTAAAGAATGGTTTTTGCATCTTTGGCAATGTTTATACATTTTCTTTGTTTTTGAGAATTAACAACAAAAATAATAAACACTGTTTATTTATCTGATTGTTTATTTACACTATTTAATCGTTGCTTTTCAAAACAACTAAGCATTACTGAGTATGAAAGGTAGTTAAAAGAACAGTGGTGTCAAATAAAAAAAAAAATCGCCATTTTGATGCACCATTTTTTGTGTGAATGAAGGTTCAAGTTTTCTAAAAAAAATTCTTCATATTATTCTCTTTCACAGATATGCTGGGGTAGATTTTGTACCCCTTTTATCTTTTCCATTAGCTTAGCCCATTTTGACTTCGAATACACTCAGCCTCACCTTGATGAATGACTCTAATGTTTTGAAATGACCATTACTTTTATAAAGCTGTCAAGTACATGACATTCATGTTATCTATTTTTATTTTTAAAGACAAAACTGTTTGAAAATACTGGATATGCATGATAACTTGCTTAGATCCATTCAAATAAAATTCTTTGACCCCCAATATATTGTAATAAGTAATGAAATCAAATGCAGGTGTGACAATTTTTTCAAATGTTCACTGGGCCACTTCACTTTTACAAAACACTAAAGGGTTTGCTTGCTATTTGAAATAGCATAAAACGAGGATGTAATTTGAAGGAACAATTTTTGATTGTTCTCAGACCACAAAAAAATAATCTTTTATGTCTGTCTCCTTAAATGTCAATGGTTGAGGTTTGCTATCTGTTGAGGCTGGTGTGGAAGGCTTGAAACATGACACAATACTTAACTGTTTAATATCATGCTTTCTTTTCTTTTTTTAAGTGATCCATTTCTGTGTAGGCACTCAAAACAACCTGTAAACCTGCCCTCAACTGATCAAAATTCAAGGCATACTTTTTACCAATCACTGTCAGTTGTAGCCAGAATCTCTCACTTATTCTAATAGACAGGAAATGCTCAAAAGATTTTTTTTTTTTTTTTTTTTTTTAAATTAAAACAATTTCTTTACACCTTTTTGGCTAAGGTAGTTTCATAGGAATGCTCTATTTTTGTTGGGACATGGGAAAACTGGTAGCTACTGGGTAATTTCCAGTTGAACAGATCTGTTGTACAAAGGTACAGAACTTAAATTTAGAACTAGTCATTCATTATCTGTGATATACAACATATTTTTGTAGTATTTTGGACAAAATCAGAAAAGATTTAATGTTAGATTGTTTGTTTTTTTTTTTATATTAGAGAAATTTACTAAATTCAATAAAGTTAAAATTGATTGAATTTACTTGTTAATAAATCATTGCTTATGCAATTTAATGTTATTGAAGTATATGATGAACCTATGTTGGTACAGATGCAAAAGATGCCTCGGATTGCTCGCGGACATGTTTGTCAACATCAGTTACATCCAGGTTTCCCTCCCACCGTTAGCAGTGGGACAACTTGGCATTTGAAGATATGGGTCTCTCTGCAATTGGTCAAATCTGTGTCTCTGTAAGATGCCTCATGCTAATAAAAGTAATGGAAAAACCAGCATTCAGCATTTGGGAAGACACATGTCTTGTGAAGTCTGTCCTGTGAGCATTTTGTTCCTAAAGTTTCTGAGAAGGGGCTATTTTTTTGTTACCTCCCATCTCCCCCCCTCTCTGTCTATTACCCCCATAATTGCTGGGAGAGCAATTGGTTAGATGTTTTCCCAAATCTCTACACACTCTCGACATATAACAAAGCAATTGTATTCTAAAGAGAACGATTTTGAAATAATCTTTGAAATGAGTATAATTTTTGACATTAATGAAGAAAACAAAATTCAAATATTTGGATAGTGATTTTCCAAGCATAGCTTAGATATAGCATAAGGCTGAAAGTATGGGGCACTCACTACTCAGTCCTAATTGTTCTAGTGAGATAAGCTTGCTAACCATTACACTGCCTTGTGGTGCCCTCAAATATTTGAATACATAATAGAATGTAATCATTTCATATTTTATTGATATATAAAATAAATACTTGAAAAAGATAACCATTTGTATAAAATGTTCTGAATTTCAAGGTTTCTTCTTAATAGATATTTTGCAAGTTTCAAGCATTAAAATGGGTTGTAAAGCTGATTTGGCATATAGAAAAATATTTAATAATTTCAGAGCTTACAAAAGGTTAAATGATGCTGGAAATTGTTGAAATGATCAGTAAGTACCACGAGACTGAATAAGTTCATTGATATTTCTGGACAACTTGCTGGTCTGTTTCTCATATGAAGAGAAAATTTATAAAAATACTGAACTTTGAAATTTTCAGGGCAGCGACAAAGTGTCAACACGCACAAGATGTTGGATCCTAATTCAAGTGGCAAAGTATATGAGACTAATCGCTAGGTTGCCAAGATATCAATAAGGAAAATTGAATGAAATGGGCAATAGAATACAGAAAGACTGATTTTCCGAGGACTTTTTACTGATGAATGTCATGCTATTTTCAGCGGGCTAAATGGATGGAGTAAAGGTTGGATGTCTATTGGCAGAAATTCCTTTTTCAGATTGTGGCATCAATAAAGCAAGGCTGTTGTGATGTTTCAGGGCAGGATTATAAGTGCTAAAATGGTAGAATCATCATACCAAGTTTCAGATGGTGTTAAGGTGACAGTTCAAACAAACATTGATATTTTATTTTTTATTTGATGAAATAGTTTGTTTGCCTGATATAGCTGAAAACCTGGTAACATTCTAAAGAAAAAGGTTTGTCTTGGCTGATGGCAATTTATCAGCAAAAATGAACTGTTGTGCACTGTTCTTTTGCTTATGGAGGGGGACAACTCACAAAAAACGTTTCAGAACATGGCATATTCTTCTCACATCAATGATGTCTTTTATGACTTTGTTATTGACACTTCAGTTTTTTTGTTTACAGATATTTGTCTTTTTAACATTTATATTACATCTGCTGCTGCTCAGAACATTTGTTCATTGTGTTGTGCCAGACAATTTTTCTCACCAGAATTCATTTTACATATTTATAAGTCCATTATTTGTCTCTACATTAAATATTGCTACATCTAGTCTGGTGCTTCTGCTATATATCTAGAGATTCTTAAATCCAAACATTTTGCATTGTTATTGGTTCTATCATCTCAGCTAATGTCACTTTCCCACCACCCTGTGCCTTTTCTATAAATAATTTCATGGTAAATGTACTGATTATCTTTCCTCTTTGGTATCACATCATGAATTTTAGTGTAATACTAGATTGTCAGTTAGCTCTCATAATTTTACCTCTTGAAATTGCTAGATGTAATTGTAAGTTCCATGTGAATAGATTATTCCCTCACACTTCTGGCTTCTTGCTTCCTAGTAAACTTTGAGCTTCAAACATTTAAATGCAATGTCAGTCGTTATTTTCTTTCTTTTTAATTCCTGTTCTAGTTCTCTCTCCATAATACTGTTTTTCTTTTTCTCATCTTTCACACTCTGTAACCCCTTGTATCTTAGTAGCTTTATCACCTTGCTTGGGGAGAAATGGTTAAAAGAATAAAAATTTGTGTGACTAAAGTAAAATGAAAGAAATGCTTCACAAAGGCATTTTTTTTTTTTTCAACATTTCTAATTAGTTAATTGCTGTTATGCATTTATTTAAATTTCTTGTTCACTTCTTCACACATTTTCATAAATATCTGAATAAAAAAAGAATATTTTTTCAGTTATTTCTTTGATATAGTAAATTATAAATATTGCATTGCTGTTGGTTCACATGTTAATAATGATGGTAATATAAAATTCTTGTAAATAAACAATGTAATAAAATAGGGTTTAATTTATTTTCAATTATTGAAAAAATACTGGCCCCAAAAAAAAGATTCAGTTTCGTATGTTATGGATTTCTTAAAATAGCTTTTTAAAAATCAATGAAATTGTTTAGGGAGGAAACGGTAATGTCAAGTGAAAAAAAAAATCATCTATTTGACACAATACACACTCCCCCCCTACTCCCAGGGTATGAATGTTAAACTTTGTCAAAGAAGGAACTATGGGATTTAACTGCCACCTACATAACCCCAGAGAGATTGCTAGGTCTGACTTGGCAATGAATAAAGAACCCATGTTTCCTTTTCTCACCATGTCGATATTTAGTCTTCAATTTCTTTCTCCTTTAATCATGTTTTTTTTATTCTCCACTCCCTTCCATAACATTTTCTTAGTTTCTTTCACTCTCAGTAACCCCTTATGTCTTAGTGGCTTTATCACCTTGCTAAGGGTGAAATGATTTAAAAAAAAAAAACTATAAATTTTTTAATTGGCATAAACATTTAGAAATGGTTGACGCATATTCTTAGGTAGATGATTTATGTAAATTGGAAAGAGAGTTGGCTTTAAGAAGTGATTCCTGGGGGACATCTGTGTTGGCCTTGGACCTTGGAGGGACTGGCCGTTAATAACTATCTTCAGGGATCTAAGAAAGACTTAATAATAGAGAAAACCCTTCCAGTGATTCCCAAGTTGGAGAGCTTGTGTAGCAAATCTTTGTACTGCACCTTGTTGAAAGCCTTCGAAATATCTAATGCTATGGTCCTTGCAGTATGTGTGTTGTCAAGAACCTCACTAATTCTGTGTGTAATGGTAATTAGGATGTCAGCAGTGGTTCAGGCTGATCAAAATCCATACTGCTTGTTGCACAAGAGTTTGTTCCTATCCAGGTGCTCAACAACCTTCATGTTGATTAAGGCCTCAAAAAGCTTACTGTTGATACTAATGGGTCTATACTGGGACGGGGAGGATTGGTTGCCTGCATTCTTGAAGGCCAGGCATATTCTTGTCACCTTTCACAAGCCTGGGAAAGATTTTCCCTTCAAGTAGTGATTAAATAACTTTGCTTATTAACGACAAATCTTATTGTTTTCAATAGTAATATGCAATTAAGGTGTTGTGTGAGTTGATTTCTAAAAATACTTTCTAAAGAGTCCTTGAAATGATATTCATAAGTACACTAGATACCATTGCTCATAATGATTGATCTTATGTGCAATTCACTCCTTGAGTTTTATCTAACAGTATTTGTACTTTTTTATATAGGACATTTAAGTTTTTTGCTTTTCATCAAACCAGTAATTCAGATAATAAAAAAATATTTTACAATTTACATAAGAGAACTTTAGAAACAATGTATGAACAGTGTTGTAATAATGTTGTAATGGATAGCAGCTTGAAATGAGAAATTGGAGAGCCAAGTTCAAATTCCAGTTGAGCTTACATTCACTTACATGCAAATACCCTTGAGGAAAGGTGTGAAACCATCTCATCTCCCACCTCAAATAGTAAGGCAGATTGGGATCATTAGCCTTGATTGGCAAGTGGTCTAGGAGAAGGAAAAATTCAAAATGTGTTTGGTGATCTTGTGGCACCTGTTTTCTGTATTTGGTTTTTCCCAAAAGTGTAATTTGGATCTAAATGACCCACAATAAAACACAATTAAAAAAAGTGTGGTTGGTTCTGCGTAAGCCTTCACCATTATAATCAAATCATATGTGCTAGATCCTCTCTCTCTCTGTGTATATATATATATATATATATATATATAAAATGTCATTGAGCCAAAGATACCCTTTTTTTTCTTGCCTCTTAAAATTTAGGTTTCCTGTTTCTAGCTTTACAAACTCAAAATAGCCAGTATGAAAATTTACAACAAATGAAGGTGTGCTGAACTTTCCTCAGCTCAGCCCAGTTTCCAAAATCAGTATTTCAATGACCAAACATCAGAATACTGATTTTGGGGAGGTGGGATTGACTGAGAATTTTTCAGAACACCCCCACCCCTTCCCCTAGTATGTTGTAAATTTTACTATTGGCTTCTTTCTGTTTGGTATGCAGGAAACAGGAAATTTAAATCTAACTTGGCAATAAAACAAAAAATGTCTTACATAATTTCTTTTTCAAGAGGAATAAATAGCATTTTTGTTCTTATGGACTTTTATTTACTTTTTGATTTTTATAGAATTTTAATCTCTTAGTTTGTGAAATTCTACAAAATGGAAAATGATTACTTGAAGAAATTTTGAATAGTTTCATTTTTTTTATCTTTCTTTTTTCTTTTTTCTTTGTCTAATTCAGAATTTTGATTAGACGCTATTTTTGAATATCTTTCTCTGTCATGATGCAATCCCCTTTTACATACTTTAGTTTCATATACATATAATGCTGGGCAGCAACAAAAAAAAACAAAGCCCTTTTCATTTGAATTTCTGGGATGAGGAGTTATCATTATTTACACTATATTTGAATTTCTGATATCATTTATATTTTGGATATTTAAACTATTGTCCTCATTTTTGTTCTTATTACCATAATATTTTGGCTGTTGTGCTCCCCAACCTTCTTCAGTCAATCTGGGTAACCGTTAGGAAATTTTGAACTGAACCCTCTATTTAATTTGTGAGGACTGTTCTCAATCTGCTGACCATGTGTAGTGATATTCTGTCGTCGTCTTTTTAGTACTGCTCACTTATTGCTTGCTTTGTTTTTACTGAGACTGGACTATTCTGCCCAGGGATTGAACTTGCATTGACTATTGTATCAAATTAACAAAATGCTATTTGAATCCTTTCGACAGTTTTTAAATTTAGCTATTGATAATGATTTTGTTTTAATTAATACAACATTTATATGGGTGAAGTTTTATCCTTGAGAAAAATGCTTGCAAAATCTTGTCTGACACAATAGTTGAAAAAATATCGATAACTTTAACTAATCTCTCCAAGTTTTTGTTCACCTCAGCTGTAGCCAGCTATTGAAATCACAACTCTTTTGGTCAAGTCACTGGATTCAAGCAATGCTTTTATACACTGGGCCATGTGTCCTTGATGATATGGCACTTGGAACTAGTACAATTTACCCTGGTGCATGAAATAAAGGGTTCAGTTCAAAATTCCAATCACCTGAAAAGGCTGGAGTGTGCAATGGCTGAAATGTTGTGAATATAGCAACAAAGACTAGGACAACAGTTCAAACAATGTCAATAGTGTAAATAATAATAGTACCTCATCTCGGAAATATAGATTATTATCATTATTATCATTTTCAATATGAAGGTTTAATATTTCATCATTTTGTAAGTAAATAGTTGGCTAATAAGCTGTAATGATTCAAGTTTATTTGAATACATTTTTCTATGAAATATCTCCTTTATTTTGTCATTTGTAAAATGATGTGACCTATCTGCCAATCTAGTACTGCACTTAAATTCATAAAGTCTAGATGCTATAGAGGAAAATCTATCAGAACAATTACCATGGAAGTATTTATAAAAACGGCACAAGGAAGCTACATTATGTTAGTGGGAAAGTGACTGAAAGCTGAGATGTCAGAACCAATAACATTGCAGATTCTTGTTTGTATTTTATCAATAATCTCTAAATATATAGCAGGAGGACTAGACCAGATGTAGCAGCAATATTCAAAGCAAGGATGAATGACATATTTTATGCCATTTGTCCTTGCTTTGAATATTACTGCTTTAGATCAAAGCTGTGGTTGAACTTATTTTGAAGATATTGATTGTCAAATCTCAACTGTTTTTGGAGTGGATACTGAAAAGTTGTTAACCTGGTCAAGAAGTGGTTTTAAAACAAATTCTGATGTTTAGTCACTTGGTCTAACCTGGGGTGAAGAATGTTTCAGTACCCCATCATACCCTTTTTTTTTTTTTTTTTTTTTTTTTCTTCAACAAGATATCATCAGCATGGAATTTCATAAACTACAGTTGATGTTTGATTATTCCTTGTTTTTTCTCTACTGACTGCACAGATTTTTTTTGCCATTGAGTCAAATTTTGACAGTTTCTTTCTTTCTTTTTTTTTTTTTTTTAAAATTCATTCTGATATGACAGCTGTTGCAGTATAATCTAATATAATCTTTTGAATAGTCAGTTAAAATCTACAACTAAATCTACAACAGCCATTTTGGTTCACTAAAACCTATATTGATGTTAATTGGTTGCAATGACTAAAAAGAGTGATTGAAAAATGGTCATTTTTTAGTTTAGTCAGGTATATTACCAAGAACTGTTGGAAAAGCTCAGTAACCATGACATATTTGTGGCAAGGACATTAGAATAATCCAACACCTGTACTGACAGCAAACTGCCTGCATAAGGATAGAAAATAAATTTTGTAAGTATGCAAAAATAGAAAGGGGTGTAAGACAAGCTACAAAGGACAGAAAGTTGTAGAGAGCCAATGTCCTGAAGGGCCATGGCACATAGTAGAAGAAGAACCTAAATATGAAAATTATTATTTGAATCTGTTCTCTTTTCAAGTCTTTTATATATCACATCATTCATGGTCTTTTTAGCTTTCCAATAAATCCACCTTTGATATAAAACTATTATACTTTCAAGCATGAAGTGTAAAGATTATATTGAATCCATTGCTAGGTCTGCTGCTAAGAAAGTTGGTTCACTGTGTCGTGCTAGATGATTTCTCTCTCCTGAATCTATCTTATATATTTACGTCTACCATTTGTCTGCACTTTGAATATTGCTGCCACATATGGTCCAGAGATCCTGCTGTATATCTAGAGATTCTTGATAAAATCCAAAGAATCTGCAATATTATTGGTCCTGACCTGGCATCTTGTCTCTTTCTTATCACCATAATGTAGCATCCCTGTTACTTTTCTATAAATACTTTTATGGTAATTGCTCAAATGAACTCTTTGCTATGGTACCTAGACTTTACAAATTTAAGTGCAGTACTAGATTGGCAGCAATTTACTGTTGGACTGACTATGCTAACTGTCCTTGTTTCCTGTTTAGATTGGGTTTCTGGTTCCTTCTAAAGTCTTTTTTTGTTCTCTTTTACTCTCAGTAGCCCCTTGTGTCTTAGTGGCATTATTGCCTTGCTTGGGGTCAATTGATTTTTTTATTTTAAAGAAGTTTCTTTATTCACATTTTTCGTTTGTGGAACTCTTTCTAGCCAACTTTGGTCTTCAAAAATTCAAATGCAATGTCAATTATCATCTACTTCCCCCTTGATTACTCTTCTGTTGTTATTACTCCTTAATAATGTTTCTTTTTCTTATTCTTTTACACTCAATAACCCTTTGTGTTTTAGTGTCTTTACTGCCTTGCATGAGGTGATATAATTTAAAAAAAAAAAAACGCATTTAGAAAAAAAAAAAATTTAGAATTTAGTCATTTCCTTATTAATCAAAAATGTGTATACTAAATTCTTGAAGAATCAATTTTAAAAATAAAATTAATAAACTTGTAAAGGTTATACAACTTTGTATTAGGTTGGTGCAAAAATAATGACGTAATAATGTCATTTTTTGACGTATTTTTTAACATCAAAAAATGACATTATTACGTCATTATTTTTGCACCAACCTAATATTTATTTTTTTTCCAAAGAGAAAAAAATTCTTCCTGGGGAAAAATTTTCATTTTTGTTGTTGGGAGTGGGGTGAAATTTCAACTAAATGTCATTGAAATTAGTTTTTCTTACCTTTTTATTTTAGTTGAAGTAGGCTCTTGAAAACAAAATATCCTTTGTCATTTTATGTTCCTAATAAAAAATCCTGATGTCTGAATTTGTTGCATTGGAAAGGAGTAGATAGGCTTGCCTATTGTGTGGTTCATACTTCTACCCCAACTTTTTGATTATGAGTAGAGGTTCATCCCTTGTTTCCTGTTTAGGATTGGACTTCTAGTTCCTTCAGCTCTGTACTTTTGATGTCGCTACCCGAAATTTGAAATTTTATTCAGTAATTATTAATTTTTTTTCTCTCTCTCAATAGGTGTAGATAGATTTGTTTATCATCCAATTCACCCCCCAGAAGTAGAAATTTATCTCTTGTTTCCTGTTTAGGATTGGGTATCTAAAGTCTACTTCAACTCTATAGTTCTAATGTCTCTTCCTGAACTCTGTTTATTCACTAAGTAAATCTTGACTTCTTTAAGTCTAGAATTAGCTATCTTTCCTATTATCTTGCCTTTTCTTATGCTAATGCAGCTCCACACAGTAACCCTCTACCATGAGTGGCCCTTGGGCCTTGTATTGAGTCAACATTAGTTTTAAAAAAGATAAATGCTCATGATCAGATCATACAACTTATCAACTAAAAAGATTTATTTTAGGATCAATGGAATTTGATCAGCAAGTTAATCCATTGGGATCGATAGTGTCTAGAAACATTTTAAAAGCAGTCATTTGATGCAAAATATGCTTTAAGGCATATTGATGAAAACAATTTGCAGTTACCTTACATTCTTCTGCAAAACACAAATTGTCAAATCACATTCTTGTTTCATTTGGCTTTCTCTGCAGCAGCATTTCATCAAATACTTAATAACTGTTTAGTGAAAAGGACCTTCAATCTGTGGTTGACTGGGGCAGGAAATAGCTTAAAACTTTCATGCCTCCAAAATGAAACTACTTGTCTTTCTACCACAGAGAACCCTCTTTGCCTCCCATCAGAATGGCAGATTCCCAACTCTTTGAGAGTATCTTGTTACACCTGCTTGGTTCTCTTATCATATATATATATATATATATATATATATATATATATACACAGACATATATATACACACACACACACACACACACACAAGTATGAATTGCTCTTTCAGTTATTCACTACTATATATGTTTAAGATGGAAGCTTATTGTCAAACAGAGAGGCACCACAAATGAGATACTGTGACTTTTTCAAAAGGATTCTTCTCTCTTTTGACATCCTTTGCTGTCTTTTGACATCAGTAGTTGCCAATAGGATGACATAAAGTCTTTTCTGCAACCTTCATGGCAAATTGCAGAACTAAAACTGAAGAAAAGAGGTATTCTTCCTCTGTATGCCAGCTTTTCTGCTGTAGTTGCTGTGGAAAAACTTGCCAATCCATGTGAGTCTTGTTCACCATCTTTTAGGTTTGCAAGAGATTCTTTCCAAAATCTTTTTTTTGCAAAGCCAAGCCATAATAAATAGGACATTTTGTATGCATCTTATTTTAGTTGCAAGATGTAAAATTTTATTATATTGAATAATTGCTATAAAAATAAACATGTTAAAATCAGTCAATCAAGAAAGAATAAAAAAAATGCTGCAGTTACTGTAAAGAGATAAATCAAAAAACAAAAAAGAGGACAAAGAAATGAAAGCTTAACTGGTTTTCAATCCTCTTTTGTCAAACTCTGTCAAGGACTGGAAAAATATGCACAGTGAATAAAATTTGAAAAATCACAAAAGACAAGATATATGTATTAAATAATCATCAGAGGCTGATAGTATTCTGGCTTAAAAACACTTTTACTTACAGAGGGTATGCTGGAAGGACTGTGTGTATATATATATATATATATATATATATATATATAAATAAATAAAAATAGTCTCTAAGATATCTAATTGAAAAACTGAATACTTTCTTGGTACTAAACATATTGATGCTTATTTATTAACAAATGCTCAGCTATTGCTGTTCCACATGTACATAATTATCACAAATTCAATTTCTGAATATTAGCTGGTACATGTTGATTTCATGAGAGGTTGGAAGTAAGAATAAATTAACATGTATCAGCCAATATTTGATTTTTAATATGTTTGTTTTTATTGCGATTACAAAATATGTTTTGTTTGTTTCAAGTAAATTCCCTAAGATCCATGACACACAATATATTAATTTATTCAAATTTGTCTCTTTCTGAAAAATACATAATAAATACAATATGGGAAAAGGGGTGAGAGTTCAAGCCTAATGGAGAATATATTATATTTTTGCTTTGATTTGGATCTGTATTGTTTACTAATGGCCAGAGAATGACAATCTGAATGATTTCTGGCTCAGGAGTTATTGTAGTTTACAATATATATGTTTGGTCTAACATCATCATCATAACAATTTTGCAATCTGCTTCGGGTATCTGTTGATCATAGAATTTCAAACTGAACCTATAGAGATAGAGGACTTTTGTTTCAGTGTCTAAGGATATCTTGTCAACAGACACCTGGAGAAAGAAAATGACTGAAGATGTCCGGGGGCACAGCAGCTGAAACATTGTGATAATAAAAAGATGAGGATATTAGTCTGTTATTTATATTCAATTTGACATTTGTATTTTTTGTATACTTTTTATTTATTTATTAATCATTTCACCCCATGCAAGGAAAAAAGTCACTAAGATGTAAGGGGTAACTGAATGTTAGAGAATTTGAGAAAAACAAAAAACACTATTAAGGAGAGAGAACATTAAAAGAAGAATTAAGATGACAGAAAATAACAATTGGTATTGTATTTAAATTTTTGAAGATGGCTGGAAAGCAAGAAGCCAGAAGAGTTTCACAGGTGAGAAATGCATGAAAAGAAACTGTTAGCAAAGAACTTATGGTTACATCTGGCCAATTCAACTGTCAGCTGATGAAACCTTGCCACAAATCCAGTACTGCACTTAAATTTATAAAGTCTAGGTAACACAGAGGAAAGTTCATCAGAACAATTACCATGAAAGTATTTATGGAAAAGGCACAGGGAAGCTACGTTACGGTGATTGAAAAGTGACTGAAGCCAGTGTAGGCTTTTAAGAAGAAACACTCTACCTAGCAAACAGATAAGTGAGGTAAGTTAATGCCCTTGGCATATAAGGACAACTGAGATGGTTTAAGGCCCTTGCCACAGTTAGATACCAGTCCAGAGAAGGAGTTAGGGCAACACATGATACAACTCACGTCCAAACTCACACCATGGAGAACCAAGATATTCATGAATGGTAGTTGATGACCCTACCTTAGGTCAAAGGTCGTAAACTTGTTGAGGTCAAACCTCATTGTCATGTTATATTGTTTTACATTGTTGCATTTAATAAAAATGCTAAACTTATTTTGGCACCCTTCTTTTCATTTCTTGTTAGTAGATTGCAGTTATAAAATAACAACCTAACAAATTGGTAATTCCTGATGTGATTATTTTAAACTGTAGAATAATGTATACTGGAATGATAATAGTTTTATGGAAAAAAAGGTATCATATCAAAAAAAGGTTTTTTAAGTGACATTTCTTTCTCAAAATTGTCCTGTTAAAGAACATACTTTTTTTTTTTTTTTTTTTTTTTTTTTTCCTTGGTTAGTCTGAGAGTCTCTTCAAAAAATCTTTGAGGTCGGGAACTGTTATAAAATAATAACCCAATACTGGGATGTTGGGTCAGTACCATTAATATTGCAGATTATTCTTTTTTAACAATTTCTAAATTTGCAATGAAAATCAAAAATTGATAAATTGGTTCAGATGAATTATTAGTCTATTAGTGCTTCTAGTAAGGAATCTTGTTAAATTGTTTAAATATGGGTTTTGATCTGCTTAAAATTTCTAATCAAAATCCTTCCCATAAACACTGTATTGACCTTTGTATTTATTTTCTCAGTTTTTGTTGTAATTACTTTGCCTGCGCATAGCAGATGCTTGTTTAATATTTGTGATATACAGATAGAATATAGATTACCAGAAATGAGAGAAAGAAAAACTATGACAAAACTAATCTGATGCTTTAATTGTAATACTGTATTTAATAATCAATAAAGCTTTGAACAAATTGCCACTTTGCCTATAATGAACTATTTTGTACATCGGCCAGTCCAATGTTAAGCCATGATTCAAAATAAACATTTTATGTAGGTATTTTGGTAACAAAAATCTCATTTGCTCACAAATATTCCTGTCTTTTCATAATTTTATCTTTAATGTTTTTGGTAAATAGCCACTGAATGATTTTTAACTCTCCCCCAGGACGAGCTAACTTTTATAACAATAAAAGCATGAAATCTAGTTTTTGTGTTATTATTAACACTCTTTTTAACTCTGACAGTGAATAGTCTTTCTACAAAGCTGCTATTTTGAGGCAACATGTTATAAAGACATTTAATTGCCTAATGACTATAGGCAATTATTATTTCTCAATTACTTGCAATTATTGCTATTATCATTTTGGAATGTTGTTGACTGGTTGCATTGTTGTCAAGTTAAAATCTTTTTACAACTCTTAATAGATCTGTGTACAAAATTGGATGGTGATTGTCTTTTTATTTTTACTTTTATTTATTTGACCAACAAATTTAAAAGTAAAACATTTTCCAGAAATATACAAATAAAAATTGGAAAATTGTAGTACATACTATTTTCTTTGGAAATTTTTTAAATATGACCTCATGATAATCCCCCCCCCCCCCCGCACATACTAAAAAAAATTCTGTTCAGGCAAATGCTTACATTTAATCCTTTCAGACTGAATTTTTGTTAAATTTTAATTGTTTTTATGTAACTCAAATTTTGGTGTGTGTGTGTGGGGGGGGTTAGAAAAACGGACAAAGTGGAAAAAGTTTTTGTGTCGCGCGTTTTGTCCTTTAGACTAAAGCAGTGTTTATGTTGATAGGGCTACATATGCACACAAAGGAGAGGAGAGGCTGAGAATTTTAAATTTAAATTAAAAATTCCATTTTTGTAAATATGTTTTGTATATATAGCTGAGCTGATTTCCCTTTCCTGAATACTACAATCTTAACTTCTTCAGTTCAAGGGTCAAATGTTATCTATCATCCACATTCTCATAATCTTCATTTCCTTCCACCTACTCTTATGTCTATATCACACACCTTGCTCGGTAACACTATACCACAAGTAGGTTTTGAGCCAGGTAGACTTCAGGGAAAAAATCTACTCTAGTTGGATTATGTTCAAGCTGTTGGGTAGAGGCATTTGCTTTTGTTCATTTTCATAGAAATGAAATACAATTAAATATTCCTATATTATATTTGGCTGTTGAGGACCGTCAAATCTATCAAGAATGGGATTAAAAAAAGAAAAAGAAAAACCACCTTTGTTTTGATTGACCAGCTCTCTGATCAAGTGACATGGTATGAAAATTATTTCCATTCATCTATGAAATGAGACAATAGCAAACTATAGATCTGTTACATTGCTTTAAGAGCTGATAACAATAATATAAGGGTTAATCCTAGCCTTAGTTAGGATCAGATGAAAATAAGGGAACCTGAGTTTTATTTTCTATTCTTTTTCTTAAAACAAGTTATCTAGTATGTCTTGTTATTTGGACGAGAAACAAAGTTTTGACCATTGTACATTTTGTCCTTCTTCACTTATTGGTCTTCATATTTGGTATTGAACTTTTTACTCAATCCACAAGGGTAGGTGATTGTCATTTCACTTTTCATCCTTATGGGATATTTCATATTGGTTAATAACCAATTTGGCAAAGAAATTTAAGGAAAAAGAAAAAAAAAAAGAAAAAACTGTGTGGAACCACCTCTGAATTGTCGTTCTCAAGTTAACCTTTGACCCAGGTTGGTAGAACAGGTTAGGGTTCCAGCTATGGCAAATAGTGAAAGTATAAAAATACCAGCTATACATTTTTATATAAAAAAAAATTACCAGCAATATATTTTATAGCAAATTGACCAACAATAATTTTTATCTATAGTTGAAGTCATAAAACTGTATTCAAAATAATTAGATTTTGGCATTAAATAACACCTAGCGGTGTTGTGTTGCTGAACAAAATCAACCAACCATAAGAAAAAAAAATGATTTGTTAGCCTATTGTGTTATTTTAATTTGTATAATAATTATTTATAATCATACATATTCCATCATGCATAGTTCGTCAGGGGACTTGTGTGTCAAACGGGGGTTTTACTGTAGAGCTATTGGAGTGGAAGATGCTGGGTGCTACTTTTTTTATTTATTTCTTTTAATTATTTTTTTATTTTTAAGTATGACTTATACAGCAGGAAATAGGCAGTCGAATTATTGTTTTTGCTGATTTTTATATTTTGATTGGAGACGTTTACAAATCTTCTGATTTAAATCCACACCAATCCTCAAGATTGTTAATGTTTAATCAAGTCCTATCTTGTTTAACACTTTTTCATCTCTCACACACACACTGTGGTGCTGAAAGTTTTTTGGTTTGACCCACTTTTCAAAATTGAAACAAACATGAAACATTTTGGAAGAAAGACTTGGTCAAGGTGAAACTTTTTTCACTCCATCGTGTCTGTGCGTATAAACACACACACACACACACACACACACACACACGTAGCTGAAGGTATTTGTTGATAGTCTTCTTTGTTAGCAAATCAATCCTGTGGTACTTTACTCATTCTCAAATAATTTAACCTCATACTTTTTCAATGGAAGAGTGAATTTTTTTCTTTTTCTCATTTAATTTGAGAGCTTGTGTTTGTTATCCTCTTAAATTTTCTGTTGATGATACCATCCCAAACAGACAGGTAATTTTCCAATGTATTCTCAACATTTTTTTTTTTTTTTTTTTTTTTTTTTGACAAATTACCTTTTTAAAAAAAAAAAAAAAAAAGAAGTTGTTTTAAGTAAATCATGAGAAATTAATCAAATGTTAAATCTATTAATGATTGATATTTTAGTAGCTTCTGTCATAATAGCAATTAAAATAAGCTTGGATAAATTGCATAAACCACATTAAAAGATGGCAAAGTCTGAAAAAGGCAATCAAACGACGGCTAATGTGATACTTTGCTGTCCATTGCTTTCCATTCCCATCTTTATGTGCAAGGAAACATTTACTGCTTATAGTTGACACATATCCTAAATTATTATTTTCCTTTCATTAACAAGTTTTTATTTTGGGCACCTCACCATGGGTTAATGGTTAACAAGACAGTCTGACTGACCAGTAATATTGAGTAGAGGGTTCAATTCTCACTTTGTACCACATACATGTAGATTTGTTCCAAATATCAGCTAGGCTGAGTAAACAACATACAAATATCAAATATGGAGTTTGACATTTCTACCAAAGCCATGACTATAACTTCGTCCAGTAGTCATGGGCATGGGAGAAGTGCCAGAGGTCTTCTTTTACAATAGTGTTTGGATTTGTAGCCATTTACTGTAACCCTGGATGGAGATTAACATGCTGTGGGTGGTGGGTGTGCCATGTGCTTGGCAACCCAGAATGAATTTTGTATGCTGCTATCATCATATGAAAATGATGTGACACACCAGGAGAGTGAACTCTAAAAATCCCAATCTTAAGTTGAGATATATATATATATATATATATATAAAAAGCTACCAAAAGAAATAATCTGACATTAGACATAAGAAGGGTGGGATTTGGTGAAAAATAACAGCACAGGGATGAAGTAACTGTCAGTTAAAAATGGAAATATGAAGATTTCTGGTGATTACGCAGCTGAAACATTATGTCCGTATGCAATCACCAAGATGCGACCAGTAGTTTGAATAAATGTTTAATCAAAAGGGAAATAATGTAAAGAAGTAAAAAAACAGCAAAAAAAGGCAAAATAAAACCTGCGAGCGGCCAGGTGTTTACATTTTTTTCTTGCTTCCACGAGAGCATTGATCATTGGCGAAAATCATGCCTGATTCTTCAATAAAGCACTTACATTGCTTGTATTTATCTCAAACTACTTTGGTAACAGCTGTTTTTAAACATTTTGTTCTGATTCTAACAACTTTTAAATTAGGTAGTTGGTTGAATCTAAGAATATCATGGATGGCATGTAAACAATGAGGAAGTTTTATGGGAAATGGAAGTGAAAGGACACCTACTCAGAGTTAGACAGCTGAAATCTTTGGACGCATAATGGAATGGGGCCTTGGAAAATTTGGTCTTTTTGTGAGTGAGATATCAAAGGTATAATATGATGAATTTATGGGAATGAATTGCAGAACAGGAGTGGGAGAGATGGTAAAAAGACTAACATTACTAAGAGCTACAAATGAAAGGAAAATGTGGAGAGCCATGACCACTCACGTTCTGAAGGCACATGTCATATAGAAGAAGATATTACCAAATTTTTCATTTTAAGAAAAACCTTTCGAGTTGTAGAATTGGCACTGCAACGAGAAATAAGTTTTTTTTGTTTTTGGTTTTGTTTTTTTTAAATTCTTTTTCATATTACTATAGATTAAGCACTCCATGGTGCAAACATATAAAAAAAATTATGAAGTTTTATAAAAGTTAATAATTAATTGATAGTAATGTTGTCCTATCACCCGGTTCACACTCCTTCCCTGTCTTTTGAACAGTAGAAGTTCATCCCATGTTTGCTGTTTACCATTGGTTTTCTGGTTACTTCTAAAATTTTTTCTTTTCTTTTGCTCCCAGTAGCTCCTAGTGTCTTAGTGGTATTATTGCCTTATTCAGTGTGAAATGGTTATAAAAGAAATTATATGAAAAAAGAACTCCAGATGACAAATTATAAATATTTTATTTTATTTTATTTTTTTATTTTTTATTTTTTTTTAAATTTTTTAGAAATTTTGTATGTGCATAGTTTGTTTTGGCTTCCATAGGTGTTTGGGGAAGTCAATTTACAATGAATTTGAATAAAAAATGGAACCCACCTATAAACTTTTATAAAAATTAATAAAAAAAAAAAAGCATTTTGATATTTTTGATCTGGAGTAATTAATTTGTAGTAATATGAAAAAAAAAAAATCTCTTTGTGATACCAATTGCCAACTCCACAAAACCATCAGTCAGAAATTCATTTGTAAACAGGTTTATTTGATCAGTCTGTTACTCTTCATTAGTGCTTGTGTCAAATGACAAATTTGTAACTTGTTACTGAATGTTGCCTGTTACTTGATTATTTAAGTATTCAGTTGAAACAGCAGACTTGATAAAAAAAAAAAAAAAAAAGCTCCATTATATAGTCCAACCAGTTCAGGCCTTTACAGCAAGGACTCACTATCTGATATCTACAGGGTCAAATCACACACACACACACACACACACACACACACACACACACACACACACACACACACACACATTTCCTCTATATTCTATTTGTTAAAGGAAATTTTACCCAGCTTCCCCCGCAAAAAAAAATGCTACTTTATAACAAACATTTTCATGGATGCTTTCCTGAGCACTACAATCTTATCCACTTCAAGTCAACAACCAATCTCAACCTTACACTCACTTCCTTCTCTTGTAGTCATCTCACACACCTCATTCAGTAATACTCTACCATGAGTGCCTCTTGAATCAGTATATGAAAAAAAAAAATGTTTGATTGCCAGTATAGAAAACAAATGAAAGTCCTTAAAAAATTACATGGAACATTCATAGAATGTGGACTATTTCATTTTGATAAAATTGAACTGACTTTGCTTTTTTAAGAAGGATATACAATATAAGATTTTCTGGAGTTCACCATGCTCATTACAGATTAATGGCTAATGAGGTCTATAAGGCGCAGTGAAAGTCTTAACTAGTACAGTATACTTAAAATTCTGGAAACTTCAGATTTCAACATATTGTAAAGAACAAAATGCAAAAATCAAAAAAAAAAAAAAAATCAAAGTGATTCTACTCTTTTGGATCTGGAAAGGATACAGGAAATTTGTGACACTGGTAAAAGGAAAGGCTTAATTTAGAATATGAACTGGAACAGACTGAAAGGGTTAAAAGTATGGAATAAAATATAAACTGTAAGAAGGAATCAAAGACAGACCTGAAAAGAATGACTTTATTTGTTTTGGGAAATGATATTAATAAGGGCCATATAGAAGATTTCAACCCACAAGGGACGAGAAGAAAAAGTGAAAGTACATTCAAAGTCAGTTGAGAATTTTGGAAATGAAAGCAGAAATGGAGAAATTGATTTATTTCTGCTTGCTTAAAGTGGAAGTTACGAAAGCATGTCTCATGACTGCCAGATGGAAGAAGGGGTCAATTGAATTATAATATTTGGTAATTTTGAAGATGAAGGCAGAAACAAGAAACTGATTTATGCCTGTCTGTCAAGAGTGGAAATAGCTTTGCTGAATTTGGAAATGTAAACAAATCAAGAAATAGTATTTTTATCATTTGCTCAAAGAAATTGAGATAGAAACGAACCCGTAAGTATGATTAAGCAAATAAGATATGAAGACAAATATTTGCTAATAGTGGGTCAAAGGGAACAGCTGGTAAATTTCAGGGGCTGAAAAAATTTGTTGTTGAAAATTAAGATAATTACAATTAATGACTAAAAGTTAAGATCACTTTTTTGCCCACTTGGTGTAGAAATCAGATTTTATGGAGCCAAGTGTATGTCATTGTGCATGATGAACAAGAAAATTTATATGTCCCTTTGACAGGTCTTTTTATTTTTTCCCCTTGATCCTGCTGGGGTTAGGGCTAGCCACCCTCCTCACCAGAAAAAAAAAAAAAAAAAAAACCTGGTAGGGGAACTTGGTTAGTTACTGACCATGTAGCCGATAGTACTCATAGTGATTCAACATAAATATGAAATTCATATATTTTTAATTTACTATAGTGTCAAGATTTATTTAATTTTTATTTTTTTATTTTTTTTGTTTCATGGCATATCAACTGCTTATGTGTCCTTTAATGCTGAAATTTAATTTTCTTAGGAGCTGTCATATGCCCTAGTCAACGAATGGTTTATAATGCGATCATACGTTGACCAGAAGATATATATTAGGTTGGTGCAAAAAATGTCGTTTTCTCACATAGTAACATGTGAGAAAACGACATTATTTTTGCACCAACCTAATACATTATCACATCTGTGGAGAGATACGGGATATCTCTCCCAGACCATGAAAAATGGACAATTAGTAAACAAAAATATTCTAAAGAACACTGTTCACTTAGGACAATCGAACAGTAATCTTTTCCCAGGTTCGCTTCGGTTTCAACACGAATACTGATCCACAATTCATGGATGAACAATAAGGCGTAATGAATTTTGGCATAAGAATTTTAATATGTACATATACACAAAATATTAAAATAAAAGAAAAATATAAGCATGAGTAAAACAACCGACGACCATATCTCAAGACTTATGTTGGGATACCAAAATATGCCTAAATCCAAGTGGATTAATCTGAACCCGAATGGATAAAAAAAAAAAATAAGTATGAATAACTACGAATGCAGAAATCAACACATAACCAAAAGACATGGGATAGGATTTACATATTTCTATTTTGACATGTAGAAAGGTGTATGTAAGAACATAAAGTTTATGGATGCATATATATCTTTCTGACACTGGTCCAAAACATATAGTTACTTATCTTTATATTCAGTTCTATCTTTTACTCATTGTCCTTTCTTTTCTCTCTCACGTTTCCTCTTTTCTTTCTTTCTTTTTCTTTACACAAATCCAATTTCACACCCGATCCGGCTGTAACAGAGATATACACTTTCTTCCTCTCACTGGTTTTCTTTTGTCTTTCTTTCGTCTTCTGTATACAGTTCAGCCTCAAACACGGTTCAACTACAACAGGGATATACACTTTCTTCCTTTCTCTGGTTTTCTCTTTTCTTTCTTTCTTCTTTACACAATTCAGGTGGTAACAGAGATAAATATACTTTCTTCCTCTCTCTGGTTTTCTTTTTTTATTTCTTCAAACGCAGGCTGTATTCTCAGCGTACAAATTTCCTTGCATCTTCTGTGATAAATAACTCGATTTATCTTCTTCAATTTGGAGATAACGAACAGAAATACATATCCTTATATTTCTTATCTGGAGTTGCTTGGGATGAATCGGACAAGTTCCATCATTAACAAAATGAGTCTCATCTTTCCCTTCATAAGTTATCAGCGCTTCGATTTCGAGTCTTGCTCCTTCAAAGACAAGACAGCAACTGACTTCCAAGTAATTTTCTATTTCCCACGTGTCCTGCATTTTGGTGCGAATTCCAGTTCCTGCTGCTTCATGACCTTACGTCAGTCCCCTGTCTAGCTTCTATCTAGACGTCTGTTGCTACGGGTAATTGGGTCGGTCAACCTCTTGACTTGCCTTCCCAAAATGTCTCGAGACTCCCACGTGACCTCTTCTGTTGTCGGGCAGAGATTGACCTTAATATATGCGTGTATGGGCTATCTGCATTCATCACAGAGCTTTGAATTAATAAAGATATGATGTGTTGTTCTGCTTTCATAACTGAAAATATATGTTTGTATGGACATAATTACTAGAGGCAATGATATGTGTGTTTTATGTTGGAGTTTTGTTGAAGTTCTATTTTGGAATACAGTTTGATTCCTTGAAGAAATTGTCGGATATTATATGGGCTAACACCATGAAGGAGTTCTTTCATGTTGGTTGATTGATTTTTGTTTAGCAACATATCAACCTGTATGGGTTATTTAATGCTGAAATCTAAATATTTTGAAATTTATGCTTTCAACTACAGATATTATTTTGTAGATACCTTTACTCTGAAAGTATAAAATTAACATTTTTACATATATATTTTGTATTTCATAAAATGTATTGTTGGTAATTTTAGTATAAAAAGGCTTTTTTTTTTTTTTTTTTTTTTTTTTTTAGGGGGAGGGTTCACTATTTGCCCATAGCTGGGACCCTAACAGTTGCTACCACCCCGGGTCAAGGTGGACCTTAGAACAACAGCAATTAAGTTGTTCCTCGCTCCTCAATCTCAAATCCCCCAATCAGAAGCCTATCTGCTGGATGTAGATTATCATCCATAGTGTCAAGAGGATGTCTGGATGGCATAATATATAGTGACTTGGATTGAGAAATCAGAGTTGAGTTCTAATTCCAACTGGGTTCATTGCATTTGTTTACATGCATATACCTTGGGCATGGGGGCTGGGGGGAATCATTCTTACAATCTAAAATACGTTTTGGCTTTATTTGTCTTTAAACAACTCCTAACTCGGATAAAAAAAAAAAAAAAAAGAATCAATCAATGAAAAAAAATTGTTCATTGAGAGGCACCGTTTTTCTCTTCTGGAAAGGAAGACAATAAAATGTGTTCTCATTGTGAAAATAAATATAAAATTCTTATAATTAATGGATGAAGTCATTGAAGTCATTTCTCTAACCATTCACTTTTAATTAAGTCACTGATTTTAAAATCTAATTAACTTTATTTTTCTTTTTATCACTGTTTCTAATTTTAATTTAATTTTTTTGGCGATCTTTAATCTTCAAAAAAAAAAAAGTATTTAAAAAGGATGGTTTTTCCCTTGACATTGCTACTATTTTAACGACCTTTACTCCTCGGCAGTGTTTATTTTAAGTGATGATTAGAATTGTAAAAATTTATACATATGATGAAAGTGAATTTATACATTTTCTTTTTGTTCTTGAGAATTTAAAACAAAAATATTAAACCCTATGTTGTTTATCTACAAGAATTTTATATTTACAAAATACTAAGAACTATTACAATTACATTAAAACTAATGCAATATTTATCATTTACCAGTTTATAAAGAAATAAATATGAAAAGAATTTTTTATTCATAAATTTATAAATGCTTACTAAATTATTAAAATATGTGAACCAATTATAAAGAAATCCTTATTATTTACCATTCTATAAAGTTCTAATCAATTAGCAATTAGAGGATGTTTTGCCAAACATTCCAATAAAAGAAGTATAATAATAAAAAAAAAAAAAAAAAATAGTGTTTTATTATTTTTGTTGTCAATTCTCAAGAACAAAGAAAATGTATAAATTTACTTTCATCATGTTTACGTTTTATTAAAATTCTAATCCTTGCTTTTTAAAAGAATAAACATTGCTGAAGACTGAAGGTAGTTAAAATAATAGCAGTGTCAAGGGAAAAACCGACCTTTTGACACTTTTTTAAATAAAAAAAAAAAAAAAAAAAAATCAGTAAATAAAATTTCAGAGTTCAGGCAGAGATGTTAGAAGTAGACGAATGGTTACAAAACATTTTTTTTCTCTGTGCTGCATTTTTGGAATGAAAATTTGCTTGTGCCTCACCAAATTTTATGTGATAAAAATTACATTTAAAAAAAAAAAAAAAAAAAAAAAGCAGAGAGGGGGTTAAAGGGAGATAGCCATGAGTTCAAAGTCAGAATATTATCATTGATAACTCTCTCCTCCAACTTGCAATCCCTAGTTACTATATTCTTAATACTTGATATAATGCAAAAATATCTCGGTCAGTAACTATTTATACTGGGATTCATGCATGCAATTACAAGTCATGTAAAATAATATTTTAAATTTTGAAATAATATTTATTTTTGGCTAAATCTTTCAATCAATCGACCTATCCTCTTTCACCACACCCATGAGGTGAGCTGTACCATTTGGGAACTACTGAAGTCGACTTTAGAAGGAACTGGCAACCCAATCTGGTTGCTCTCATACCATGTCTTAAAACTGGTACTCCGTATTTTTAAATAGAAATGAATTTTCAACAGATAATTCATAAAAACAACAAAAAAATTCTTTCGTTAAATTTATATATCAACTTGATCTCAGTTAAATTTTTTTCTCTAATATAGCAAATATATCTTATACTTCAATCTTAGATAAAAGTAGAACTTTTACTCTTTTATTAACAAACCAGTTGCTATTGGCGAGAACGACTAATAAGTGATCTTTCAAAATGATTGATATCAAGATAAATGAAATCTGTGTCTAAATGCATTGCTAACGTAGCAGTCATTACAGTTAGATATAGTGTGTAGATTTCACCAAGTAAAAAGTGCAAGTAACAGCTTGTTTTTTCTAATATTTGTGACAGATATTACACACTTGACTAAAGATTTTAAGTTCTTTTTATTTTAAGTACATTATAACCCACAACTGAAATTAGAACCAATGTAGGTTTTGGTTGTAGGGACGTCACCTCATTAAGTGACAACATACTGGACTTAACGTTAATTCTACTTGTTTTCAATTTGGAACTACATGCTCTGATGAAAAAGGTTCAGGGGCAGCTGAAGTAATTCAGGGCAATGTGGGCGTCTTTTCAGAAAGAGCATTTGACAATTTTTTTTTTTTTTTTTTTTACAGTAAAGTTCACCCTGTACAAGGCTAGGGGGCCACTTGAAGTAGAGGGTTACGGTAAGGAGGAGTTTATATAGATAGAAGGGGAATGGTATTAGTTGACTGTAGACTTGAACAGGTTAAGATTGTAGTGATTGGGAGTGTGTCCCATAGGGCAGTGATTCATGGGAGGAAGCTGCTTGAGTGGAACTTACTTCTTGCCGATGGAATACGGAGCAAATATGGGTGGTTTGCTACAATGTAAGTGGCATAGCAGCTCCTAGCCATGAAGATCTGACCTGTTAGAATCAAGAGATCCAATTTGTCCAAGCACATTCTATGGTAGTAGCAATAAAACAGCAAGAGATTTACTATATCTTGCCTGTGAGAAAGAGGTTGGAGGGTGAAAAATAATTCACCCACAAGGACTTAAGGACACATTTGAACTCCATCAAGACTGTAAAGTCAGGACTAAGTATCTCCTGCCCAAATATGGCAACAGTACTCCATTTTTGGCCTGATCTGGCTCTTATAAAGGTAGAGCATGCCATGAGGAATCAGGTACTTACTGGATCGGTACAGGGAGCTGACCATTTTACCTGCATCTTTAGATCATATATAGGAATTCCACTTGAGGTCAGCTGTGAGTTTGTGGCCCAATATCCTCTCAAGGCATGAGGGCTCCTCGAAGGGACATCCGTTTATTGTGAATGACAGTGATGGAATGTAATCTGTTTAGTTTTAGCGCCATTGAATGTAACCAGTCAGTTTTTTCATCACTGAGAAGTTAGTGTTAGATCAGAAGAGAAGTCGGGTCCTAGTCTCTGATCATCAAGACTTTTAGGGGTGTGTCCATATATCGTCATATCATTGGCATAAATATTTACAAATGATTGGAGTATATTCTTAGGTAGATAATTTATTTAAACCAAAAAGAGGATAGGTCCAAGAAGTAACTCCTGAGGGATGTCTGTGTTGACTGCTAGGGGTCTTGGAGGATTGGCTGTTAATAACTACCTTCTGTTAGGAAGGATTTTATAATAGGGAAAACCTTTCCAGTGATTCCATAGTTGAAGAACTTGTGTAACAAATCTTAGTGCCACACCTTGTCAAAGGCCTTCGACTTATCTAATGCTATCGTCCTTGTTTTTGTGAGGTTCTAACAAAAGAGAGCCACCATGGAATGGAAAAGGATTAATGTCTGTGCAATCACTATTTAAAGTATCTCAGATTGTGATAGCAAATGCGTAAACAATCAGCAATTATTTCTAAAAGGACCTGTACCAATCTTTACTATCTTCTTGTGTGCCATATCCGTTCACAATGTGGGTTATTGCAGCTCTCCACAACTTCCTATTCCTCATAGCTCTTACTAATATTTTTTTTTGTTTTACTATCCCCACCCTCTTCTGCCATCAATTTACAGAAGCTTGTTAGGTAGATTATTCAGTTTCCTTCTGCACCTTTTGCCTTCAGTATAGCCTATGAGTGTCAAATTCTCCAAACCCTCTTCCCTCATTACATGCTCCAAAAATGTCAACTCTTTCTGATTTTATTGTTTCTATTTCTCTTAAAACTTCCTCGTTACTCAAATGGTATTCTCAATATTCTTCTGTTGAATGACATCTCTACTGCTTCAAGTTTAAATTGTTCACTGCCATATAGAAGAATTGATATTATGTAACAGTTCATCACTCTTTTCTTTGTTTCTAACAAAATTTAACTTGTTTCTTAATACTTTTAGATTTCGGAAGACATCTTTTGCTATTCCAATTTGAGTTCACATTTTCTCTCTCTCCCCTTTTTTAACGCTTGTGAACCCAATACAAGACTCAAGAGCCACTAAGGTAGTGTTACTATGTAGTTTGTATGAGCACAAGAAAAGGCAAGAAGTGTAGGTTGTGTAGAAAAAACAATGTCTTCTGTTAAAACACTTCCCAGATATTTAAATGTCTGTATTTTCTTGATTTTAACGTTCCCAATTCATAGCTCACTTGTCTGTTTTTCTTGCAGATATACATTGTCTTTTTGCAATAAATGGTTAGGTCTTTCTTCTTGATTTCCTTATTTTCTGCTGATAGGAAGTGGAAAGATCATATTAAATCAACTGCTTGGTTTGCTGCTAGGAAAATTGATTCCCTTTGTCTTGCTAGACGATTTTTCTCTCCAGAATCTATCTTACATATTTATAAGTCTACCATTTGTACTTGCTTTGAATATTGCTGCCACATTTGGTCTAGTTCTCCTGCTATATATTTAGAGATTCTTCATAAAAACCCAAAGAAGAATCTGCATTGTTACTGGTCCTGATCTAACATCTTGCCTTCAGTCACTTTCCCATAACCATAATGTATCTTCCCTGTGCCTTTTCTATAAATACTTTCATGGTAATCGTTGTGATGAACTTTCCGCTATTGTACCTAGACTTTATCAATTTAAGTGCAGTACTAGATTGGCAGCAAGGCCCCATCATTTTACAGCTGAAATGCCTAAATGTAACTGTAAGTTCTATGCTAACAGTTTCTTATCTCAAACTTCTTGGTTGTGGGAGTGTCTTCTGGTTTCTTGTTTCTCAGTCAATTTCAATCCTCATTTTCTCTCTTTGATAGTGTTGCTGTTTTTTCTCTCAAACACACTATAACCCCTTGTATCTTAGTGGCTTTATTGGCTTGCTTGGGATGAAATGATTACAAAAAAAAGAAAAAAAAAGAAGCTTGACTAAGTTTCCTGCAATTTTATATCTGTGTTTGCCATCTATACAATGTCATCTACATATCTTATGTTGTTAAGATTGTGTCTGTCAATAATAAATCCTGGTAGGACTTTTTAATAGTTGTATTCTAAAATGTTCTGAAATAGTTCCAACACCTCCTGTTTTTTTTCTTTTTCTCATGTACATTCCTTTGTTTTTCTCATAGCATAAGTTATCTATTTGGTTTTTGTGTGGCAGGAAACATCCTGTTTTTCAGACTGTTGGCCGTCATCTTTGACCTTAGTCAAGACTTTAAATGATGCATTCCACTAAAACTGCATTCCACATTTGCTGAGACAAGTACCACTGAATTATAAAGTTCCAACAACTTATGTATCCTGAAAATAACATACAAAAATAGATTACAATTCACACAAAAAAACAAAAAAACAACAAAGAATGAGACTCGGGTGACACTTTCAAAAATGTCTATTTACACTTACATCAGGGCCACACAGTTGCCTCAATGCCAAGAAGGTAGGTGTGTATAGGGGTAGATGCCTCCTGCAAAGCTTCTGGCACCCATAGCTGTTGAGTATTGGACTTAGTGAGTAAGGGATCAGATTCAGGCTTAACTATAGAAAACATATGAAAAGTACTTAATTTGAATTATAGCCAGTCCTTCTAACAAGATTATAAGCTCTCTAAATCCTTCCATTGCTGAAGGCTTACAGCCATATCACATACTGGTTCTTGTATGATCACAGAAATTAAGCAACATTGAGCCTGGTCAGTACTTAGGTGGGTGACTGCTTGGTAATACCAGGTGCTGTAAGTTTGGATGTACAGGTGGTGTTATGGATATTGGTTTAGAATTGGAAATCGATGTGCCAATTCCAGTCAGGTTCACTATATCCACTTATATGCAAATACCCTTGGGAAAGATATGAATCCATCTCTGTTCCCTCCAGCTATGGGTTAATTAGTAGGACTTGTATCAGTAAATCATTACTATCTCCAAAAAATTCTTGTAATCTAAAAATATTTTCAGGCTTTAGAATAACCTACAAAAGGTTGATAAACTTTTAAAAATCAATCAATCCATTGCTTCAGATTACTTAGAATTATCACAGAGTCTGCTGAGCTTTTTAATTTCATTTTGAAGCTTTAATTTGTTAAAGATAATTTGACATATGGGAAAACATATGTGGCATCTGTTAGCCTTTCAAAATCATAGATTTTTGTTTTGAAAGTCTGGCTTCAATTGGAGTTGGTAGAGCAGAGTCTTGTTGCTGTAGAGGCCCACAAAAGAGAACACATTATCAAAAATAAAATAGCTTTCTCTGTGATGTAACTCTTCAGGATGTGGTCAGTTACGGCTCTCCACAACTTCCTTATATTTTATCTCAGCAATACTTTGTCTTTCTTTCTGTGATACATGTTCTCTTTGTTTGCACACAGTTGTCATGTCAGTCTCTCACTGCTTTCCTATGCTTCTCTTGCTTTTCATCTGTCCTGTGAGTTTTAAATGCTCCAAGCTTTCTTTTCTTATTTTGTGTACCAAGAATTTCAGTTCATTCTGATAGTTATGAGCAGTTTCTTTCTAGTTCCTATTCTCTTTAGAACTTCCTTGTTTGTTGCATGTGTTGCCTATGGCATTTTCCATTTTTATCAGTAGAATCACATTTTAGCTATTGCAAGTTTTTTTTAATTTGTGATTAAATTCTCATTTTCACTGCTAGACATGACAAAGTTCAGTTCTCTTTCCTTTTTAGAATGTTAGAATATTACTGTGTTTCTGAAAAGGATCTTTGTCTATTTCTGTGTGCGTTTAGATAAATGTATCACACTTTCCACCATCTATTATTATACTGCCCATATAGTTTAATGTCTGCTCTTAATTTAATTTTGAAGTCATCCCCAATATGCAAGTCGTGCCTTGGGCTGTCCTTTTTGTTCACCACTATGCTTTTCATCTTCTTACATTTAGCTCTTCTTGATTGCCTTCTCTAATAGTTCTTTCTGAATTTGCCATGAACACTGTGCCATCTTCATAGCATATGTTGTTATGGTTATGTCTGCTTATAATGAATCTTGATAAAACCTCCAGTTCATTTACAATCCTCTACTTATACAGGTTAAATAAAGCTGGTAAGAAAACACATCCTTGTTGAGGATGAACTTTCTATTTTAGTTATCTTAATTTGTTGTCCATTTGCATATAAGCTGTTTGTTTCTAATACAGATAAAGCTTTAATTTTTTTCTACTGACAGAGTACACATTGTTTTGTAAGCGTTAAAATAACAAGTGTTATACCATACACTATTTGACCATTGCAGTTGACTTTATTATTAGCTGAAACTATTTATCAATTTTTACTTTCTTGTTTCTGCTAACATTATACTCTAAGACTTAGAACGACCACCTACCTCAGTTCATCTTCAAATGCAGAATATAAGATGATTAGCTTAAAAACCTCCCTGTTGGGTGGCATTTAAGCTAACTCCTGTGGAGGGCTCTTGATCAGGCCTTCATCACACTAGTTAGGGAGGATTAGATGCGATAGACAACAATAAACTACAGAAGAACTCAAAATTGATCACTGCATTTGAGTATCGTATTAATATTAAAGCTTACCTTTTAAAAGTTTGATGATAATTCTTCTGCCAAAGACAATTTGATGTACATAGGACCTTACTTTCTGTACAAACAATTATTTTTATTTCATGAGTGACTTTTGCTGGATTTCACAATTAATTTTGATTATTCCCAAATTTATTTCCAAGTTATAAAAATTATTATTGTACAAAAAAATTGTTGCAAAAAGTCACATAAAAAAATTGGAAAGCCATTGCAGTAATGAAAACTTACGAATCCAAAATTTCAGGATTGCAGGTTTGGATCATGCCCAGAATGTTTTTAATTTTTCTCATGGAGTTGGCATGATTCCAAAATGGTATATGTTGGGCTATAGCTTTTAGGGGTAAACTTGAAAACAAAGACAATTTTATTTTGAAACACTAATTTGGGAACAGTAATTTTTTTATTTGAACATTAACTATTGAAAATTAGAGAGTTGTGTCCTCGTTTTTATCAGTAGAGGCCAATATGGTAGAATCCAAAAGCAATCGCAGTAATGAAAAGCTGGGAATCCAAAATTTTGGGATTGTGGTTCCGGATCTGGCCTGGAATATTTTTAATTTGTTCACGGAGTTACCCTGATTCCAAATTGATATATGTTGGACTACAGCCCCTATGAGTAAAGTTGAAAAAGTGTGATACAGTGACACACTGACATTTGCATTTATTATATTGAAGAAAGGGATAAACATATAGTGTTGTTCTTAAGTTACTTGAAATAATATTATAGAAAATGAATCTTTACTTTTCTCCCTTTGTTTTCTTAAACGTTATTTGAGTTTGGTTTATGGCTACGTCACTGAAGTGAAGCAATGTCAAGCCTGATCAGTACCTAGATGGGTGACCACTTGGGAATGCCAGCTGCTGTAAGCTTGGATGTGTAGCTGGTGTAATGGATAATGTACCCAAATTTTTAATCGGAGAACAGAGTTCCAATACCCATTCACTTTTGCGCAAATACCTTTGGGGAAAAGTATTAATCCACTTCTTCTCCCCCAGCTATGTGTTAATTAGTAAGACTTGCATCACTAAACTATTATCTCAAAAAAAAAAAAAATTCTTACAATCTAAGTGTTTTTTGACTTTAAGTGATCTGCAAAGGGTTGATTAACCATAAAAAAAAAATCAATTTGATTTCCATTTAACCTAATAATGCTCACTGTCCTATATATATATATTTTTATTTATTTGTTTATTTTTTTTGGAATAGTGGGCATTAATGGGTTATATGTAAAAAGCCTACAGTTAATACTTTTTTTTTTTTGTTTTTGATGGGGGCATTAATGATTTAAATAGTGGAAAAGAATCAACCAGAAATGGTAATAATGAAAGTTAATTTAATGTCTTTAATCTGGTCATTATGATTTTAGTTTTTCTACTCAACACCTGTTGCCACTAGAATCTGCTTCTCTCCTGGGGTATAAAAATGCATGCACCGTAGAAGTTCCACTTTTTATTTTATTCTATTTTATTTATTTATTTTATTTTTGCATTATTTATCACTTATAATTTGAACGCTATGCAACTCAAACACTATTTAAACTACAAACCTGGAGATAGATAAATGACACACATTAAGCCATCATTCTTTGACTATATGGTTAAAATTATTTTGAAAATACTCCATGTTTTTTTATTAGTTTTTTTTTATTATATATTTTAATTCCATGCTGTGTCAAGCCCATTTAAAACAAATTCAAATAATTACAGATATTAAAAGAAAAAAAGACTTTCTATTTCCATGTTAATTGCAATATATATTCAGTAGAACTCTGCCTTAACGGATATCTAATTTGTTTGCTTATCTCTGGTACCTGTGATTCTAATCATGTCAGGATTCACTTAAGTTTTAATGTCCAAGCAAGTTCAAACAAGCATAATCTTGTATTATCTCATATCAGCTAATCATTGTACAGCTGATAATGACCAGAGAGTATTTGGTCGAAATGTTGTGCCTATAATAACATATCGACCAAGAGGGGAACAATAGTTTGAAATAAAAAAAAAAGTATATTGACAATTCCTGATCTCTGAAATGAAAAACTGAAACAGAATCTTTTCCCTTCTGTTATGTTTGATCTTTTAACACATGGAAGGGTTAAGCAAAATAATAATGTTGTAAAGAGTTTCACCATAAATGCTAATATTATTATTATTATTATTAATGGCATACCTTAGCTATAAAAAATGACAGCATATTTTGTTAAGGTTTTCACATGTGTATTTTTAAATATATATATCTTCCAATTATTGTCTTCAAAGTGTTGGTCTTTTTACCATCCTGTTTCAAACTCATGCTCAATTAGTCAATCGATGTCATAAGAGTGGCAATGCTGTCAAGCATATGAAATTAACATGAAAGAAATAGTAATTGAGTCTCATAATAGTTTTATAGTATTATTCTATAAAATTTTATACTGACTGACCAGATTTTGGTCAGTGACCTCTTAGGATTAAGAATTGGAATCTATTGGATTAGGAAATTCAGTCTTTTTTTATTTTTTATATTTTTTAAAGCTGCATGAATAAATTTTAGATAATTCTATGAAGTTAATAATTATGAACTCATATCCCGCTCTAAAGTCATATCTCATTTTATCTGTTTTATATATATATATATATATATATATAGTCATACCCCATTGATCTTGTTATGAAATAACTCTCATTTAGTAGATGCTCTCATATTTGTGAAAGTAAGTAATTCTTTCAAACTTATTTGATCAGTTCATTTTTACATAGTTAAGGTCCTTAAATGTCTTCTCCATAAAACTTTGAAAACTTTCCACCTTGAATACTAATCTATATCTGAGTTCACATTTAAAAAAAACAAAAAGTTCATCTTTTTAAGCTTTAAAGAGATTCCAGGCAAACCATAAAATTCTCTAAGCCTTCGCTATAATAGCTAAAAAGAAAATTGAATATTTACAAGAAAGAAACCAAAACAAATATTTGAAGCAATTTTTATTATTGGTGTTCGACTAAAAGGAACATGATGATTATGTAGTAGTGACAAAGTTAGTGTTTGTTGTTGCCTTCCAAGATAGTCCCATACCTGATATCAAATGAAGCCAATAAGTTATTCAGCTACAACTTGCTGCTGTATATAATTGTCATAATTTGAATGTTTTTCACATTAATATCAATAATCAAATTGGAAATATTAATAAAAATTGGAAGTATAACATATTATGCATTGGTAATCAGGTTTGGAATTTATTATCTGGATTAGTTTTTAAAGCTTGTTCATATAATAAATGAACTAAATAACTTAACTCAGTGTTAGTCCCGTATAGTAAACAAACTAGGTGATCACCCTTGGTGCTAAAATTTTGCAGAACACTAAAATCCTTATAAAGCACAGAGTTGTTTATTATTGTTATATTGCACGCAAGCAAATAATCTACTGTAATCTTATGTAATTACTTTATTAAAACTTATTGGGTGGAAACAAGGTGAAGGTGACGTGTATAGAAGGGGTTGATTTTCCATTTCAAATTTCCTTATTTCTGTTTCAGGTTTCAGGGAATTTGATTTTTTTTTCTCCATTTTCAGTATAGAATCACCACCCCCTTGTTTTCAGTATAGATTTCTGTTTTTGCTTCTAATACTTAGTGAGAAAGTGTAAAAATATATAAATGTTATTAAAAGAAGAAAATAAAAAAAATATTTACTAGCTGGGGTATCCATCCATTGGATAAGTTGTGCCGTCTTTATAGTGTTTCGTACCTCATACTTCCTTCTTTAGTCTAACTTGATGAGTTTCTGGGGCAACCTTTGCAAAGAATTCTACAATCCTAAATAAGAATTAAGCAAAAGTGGCAAAACCTACAGAAAAGTAGCAACACAAAGTTGTCTAGAGACAAAAACCTACATTATTGTTTGGTCACTTTATTGAAATTATTAAATAAAATTTTTGAAAATTTGTAAAATTTGGCTTTCTGAAGTGTAAATTGATGAGATCTCGATGCAAATCTAGGTACCATAGTGAAGAGGTCATCTGAACAATTACAATGAATGTATTTATAGAAAAGGCAAAGGGAGGCCACCTTATGATGATGGGGAAAGTGACTGAAGCCAAGCCACCAGATCAGGATCAATAATATTGCAGATTCTTCTTTGGATCTTACGTAGGAGTTCAAGGTAAATAGCAGGGGCACTGGACCATATGCGGTAGCAATATTCTAAGCATGGACAAATGGTAGACTTATGTGTCATGATTAACACCAGGCCCCACAACAGTTTGAAGACCATGGATGATGTTGCAGATTTTGGCTGGACTCTTTTAGCAAACCTATTTTATAATCTATATTTGGCACCTTCCAACTTTTCTCTTTTCAGGTTGATGAAAGATGGACAACACTGACTTGGTGGAAAAATAATGTCGTTTTCTCACATAGTAACATATGTGAGAAAACGACATTATTTTTGCACCAACCTAATACTTTCAATTCTATTGATTTATTTATTTCTTTTGGTTGCATTTTAAAACTTTCTATATGAGGTTTCTACATTGTTGCAGCTAGAATACCTTGTTCCAACCTCTTTATTTGTTTTTTTTTTTTTTTGTTTTTTTTGTTTTTTTTTTTTTTTACTTGGAGGTAATTGTTTTGTTACACCAAGGGTACATCTCTAATTCCACATCCGAAAGATGAAAAAAAAAAAAAAAAAAAAATTTTTATGTGACTTAATTCATTGCTGAATATTATACATTGAAAATTTCAGATCAATATCACTTTGTTTTTACTTATACCCCCACAAGCAAGGTGATAAAACCTTTAAGATGCAAGGGTTTACTCAGAGTAAAAGAGACTGAGAAAATATTATTGGGCAGAAAGGACAGTTGGAGATAGGTTTCAAAAAGACTGGAAATGTAAACATTGTATTTAAAATTTTGAAGATTGCAGTTTACAGGAAAGCAAGAAGTTGGAAGAGTTCCACAAGCAAGAAGTATGAGAGAAGAAACTATTATTATAGAATTTAGGGTTACATTTATTAATTTCAACAGTAAAAAATTTAGGTTACTGATTTATTGATGCAGTCCTGTTTAATTTCCAAAGGAATATAATACCATATATACTTTGGTATAGTGCTAGTTTTTATGATTAGTTTTTTTTTTTTTTTTTTTTTTTTACACAAAAAATAGGGGGTTGCACGATACACAGTTAAATTTTTTTTTTTTTTTTTTTTTTTTTTTTTTTTTTGAGGAGGAGGAGGTTAAGTCATTACTAGTTTCACTATACACAGGTAATTTTTTTCTGGAGAGATTAAAATTCATGCAAAGACATTCAGGGGTTGCACTATATATAAAGTCAGCTTGTATACGAATCTATACAGTAATCTTTCTTCTATCTTATTTCTCTTGCCTTTTACCAATAGTAATAGATTTAAATTATCTGAATTTCTTATACAAAGCATTGTCAATTATTATTCATTTTTAACTAGTTTTTCTTTCATTTTATTGCTGTTATTTTTTCTTTCCTTTTTTCTTTTTTAAGAAGCGATTAAAAATTATATATTTTCAGTGACCAGGTAATTTATATATTTTCATTTTTCACAGATAATTTTAAAAATTCATTTAAAAAAATTCAGGTGTTGCACTATACATGAAGTCACCTTTGACATGAGTATATATGGTATATCTTCAATCTTTATTTGGCTTTTGATGTTGAATGTTCTGATTAGGAACCAGAATTTTGCTTCTGAAACATAAAAATATATTTCATTGAGAGAAGGCCTATTATTATTATTTTAACTTTTGTAGAGGAAAATCTTTGGTTTGGTTAGATTATTTAGCAAAGAATAACACCCAAAATGTTTTGGAAGATTGCAAACTATTAACATAATTTGCCTTAAATAATGCACATTGTACAAAAAAAAAAACTATTGGGAATATGGATGCAGTTACACTGTATTTCTTTGAAAATTCACAAAAATCAACATTGTTAGCAATTGAATTTACCTCGATTTTATATTAAAGGTCAGATTTTTACAAACGTGTTTTTCTTTAAGCAAACCTAATTTGTAACTTAAATATTTTGTCCACTGGTCAGATGCCAAAAGTGGCCAATTATTGCCTTGATTGCTGTTATAAAACTAAAGTTCTTTATCATTTGAGAGTGATGCCAAATTATAGTTATATAATTATTAATGAAGTATATTGTAATGTTGTCAGAGAACTAATTTGTTTGGAATTTTTCTGTACAGAAGAACTAAAGGAATTTGGCAGTAGAAGTAGATTTTTGAATAAAGACTAATTTCTTGACTTTTGTTCTCTACTTATGTTACTCTAACACTTTGTTAAAAAAGTGACCAAATAGCTTTTGTAGATGGCATTGTGCCGAATGTGATTACCATAATGATAGTGCTCAAATGGTTGTCGCCAATGTTTTTCAACTTTACTCTTTTTATTCAAGATAAAAATGCTTCTCATACAAAGAGTTATTGGTCTCATTAACCTTTTCAGTTGTTCTTTTGAATAAGCAATGAACTCTGCCATTAATCATTAAAACTGTGCCTGTTTGTGGTCATATTTTAACCACTTGTCAGGATAGAAAATTTATAATCTATTTTTTTATTTTATTTATTTTTATTTTTACATTTTGTCATTTGTAATTAAATTCATTGTCTCCTGCAATTTGCAAAGTATATTTTTGGTTTATAGAATTGTATAGAATTTATTTTTTCTTTTATTCAGTTGCTCAAGTGAAATGAATATTTGTGGTTCATTATTTTCTGCAGTGTATTTTATTAGTTTGAATGACTCACATCTCTGTTTATAGAATATGTAAACAGCACTTAACAAACACATTCCTACCTTTATAAATGAACGTAGGTTAAGCAAATTCTGGCTAATTTAAATTAAAGAACTCTCCGACTTAGGAACAGGATAGGTTCCTGGTGTTTAAGTTGAAATCTTTGAATGTCTATGATTACAAAGGTATTTATAATATCACTATATTTACTTCATTCATGACATTCTATTGCTTCCTGGTACTGATGTTGCTTGATGGGGAGGGGAAAGGCATTTTTGTTCATAAACAAGTTATTTCATCTCCTTTGGGGATATATATTGTCAGAGGATATAAGCAGTTGACTGTTTATTTTTATATTTTTCTTTTACATGTGTTGGAAAAATAATTTATGCACTTTTCATTGAGATAGATTGGTTTAGTTTGTTTTATTTTACAGCATATCAACCTCCATGGATTATTTTATGCTGACAAGATTTTTATTGCTGGTAATATTTTTTTTCTTCAAAAAAATCTATTTCTGGTAATATTTTTTCTTCAAAAATCTATTGCTGGTAATTTTTTATTTTTTTTTTTTCAAAAATATATTTGTAATCTTTTTTTTTTTAATGTATTGCTGGTAATAATTTTTTACAAAGTATTTTTGGTATTAAGACCTATTTTTACACTTTCAAAGTGTTTTGACCCCAGTTTGGGGGTTACCTATTTGCCCATAGTTGGGACCCTAACAGGTAGTACCACCCCGGGTCAGGGTGGATCTGGGAACACCAGCAATTAAGAGGTGGTTCCACGCTCCTCAAAACCTGATCAGAGGCCTTGCTGCTGGATGTAGTTTATCATCTTACCCAGGACATGGATGTAGTTTATCGTCATACCAAGGATGGTGTAAGAGATATATATATATATATATATATATAATATATGATTAATACAGATATAAAACTTAGCAGATTGATGTTATTCAGCACCCTGGCTCCAGAGTTTGGTAGACGAAGCTTTTTGTAATCATTTGGTCCACTCGTCAGGATGTATCAGCAATTGTTTGCTGATTTTTCTCATTTTCATTATTTTTATATTAAGTTAAAAAATAATTTATGCACATTTTATTGGTGCTTTCATCTTGCTTTTTATCACAAGGCTTGTACTTTTTTTACATTTGATGGCATTCTGTTTGCATAACACTTAATGTCAAATGACCTGAGATTACAAGAAAAATTAGATATGCATGAAGAGTAAATGTTTTTTACATCTGGAGAAAATAGACTTGATGTTTCTTGATTGAAATTAATTCTCTTTTAAAAGAATAAATTTCTGTGAAAACTTTGCATGATTTTTATTTATTTTTTTTTTAAATATAAGTTCACAGCAATTAAAAAAACTTATCTCCAAAAATTGTTAATATCAAAAAAAAAAATTATTCTTACAATTCAAAATATGTTATGGCTTTAAATAACCTATAAAGGATTGATAACCTGTAAAAAACAATCAATCATTAGCTGTTAAAAATTACTGCATATATAAATTTTATTTTTCTCTCAATTCTGCTTTTTCACAGTTGGTTTGTTTTTATCACCAAGCTTCATAAAAATCTTTGAAAAAGTTTAACCTTTGTGTTAGCAATAAAATGGTGTGTCAAAAGGGCAGTTTTTCCTTTGACACTGCAATTATTTTGTACTACCTTAACTGCCTTGCCAATGTTTATTGTTTTAAATAGAGACCCAAGCATAATATATTTTCTTTGTTCTTTGAGAATTTACGACAAAAATTTTAAACACAATTTATTTATTAAATTGTTTATTTACAAGAATAAATTTGTATTTACAACATTCTAAAAATGTGAACCAATTAATAAAATGCAATGTTTATCATTCACAAATTTATAAAGGAATAAATATTAAAAACATTTTTTTATTTATAAATTTATAAAATTTTACTAAATCATAAAAATATTTAAACCAATGAAATATTTATTATTTAGCATTTTATAAAGTTAAAATCACTTGGCAATTCTTTGACCTAATACAATCATTCCTGTCAAACCATGAATTGAAGGGTGTTCTCAACAGATGCACCTCCAGTTCCTATCCCACGAACACAGGTGTTCCCCAAGGCTCCATTCTTGGCCCCACTCTATTCCTTATTTTCATCAACGACCTTCCTGACGCCATAGATTCCCAACTTGGCATCTACGTGGACGACACTACAATTTACTCCTGTCTCAAAAACAAATCTAGTGTTGCTGACAAAACTAACCTGGCCGCTCGTCTTGAAATAGACCTCCAATCAGTTGTTAATTGGGGCAAGAATTGGCTGGTCAACTTTAACGCCTCAAAAACTAAACTGCTCTCTATTAATCACCATAGAGATCCTTCCCTGTCTCCCATTAGAATGTCTGATGCTCAACTTCTTGAGAGCAACTCTCTGCGTCTGCTCGGTCTCACGTTGACTGCTGACCTGAGATGGAACATATACAGTTGCTTCATCCACCGCAAGGAAAGTTGGCTCTCTGTGCCACACCAGGAAATTTTTCTCCCCAGAATCGATACTTCAAATATACAAATCAACCATTCGCCCTTGCATGGAGTATTGCTGCGATATATGGTCTGATGCACCTTCTGTTTACCTCGGAGTTCTTGACAAGATCCAGAGGCGGATATGTAATATAATTGGCCCTGATCTGGCATCTCATCTACAGTTGCTCTCTCACAGATGCGCCGTCGCCTCTCTCTGTCTTTTTTACAAATACTTTCATGGTAATTGCTCTGATGAGCTGCTTTCACTGGTTCGCAGACTTCATGAAGTCAAGCACCCTACGAGGCTGACATCCCGCTCTCCCCCTTTCACTGTAGAAACTTTTAAATGTAGCCGTCTCTTCCTACTCCAATAGCTTCATATCTCGCACCTCTCGCCTGTGGAACACCCTTCCCTATTACTGTTTCCCTGAGAGCTATAATATCCAACTATTCAAATGTAATGTCAATCGACATCTCTAGTTACCTTGATCTATCCACTATCCTTTTCCTCATCCTTTCTTCTATCACTCCAATCTGCTCTTGCTCCAAATCTTCTGCAACCCCCTGCATCCTAGTGGCTTCACGCCTTGCTCGGGGTGTAATGCTTAAAAAAAAAAAAAAAATTCACTGATGTTTTGTCAGACATTCCAAAGAACACTATTTGTTGAAAATTTTTTTTGTTTTTATGAATTTTTGAATAAAAAGATTCCTCTTCAAATTTCTTTCTTTATAAACTTATAAATAGTTATAAAATGGTAAATATTTCATTGTAGTTCACATATTTATATAATCTTGTAAATGAACATAGCAGAGGGAGTATCAGAAATTTAAAGTAATTTTGAAAAACTGTTTTTTGTGGGCACAAAGGTTAAACATTGCCAAAATCTCCCATTGATTGAGACATTACAGAGAAAGGCAATAAGATACTAGTATGTCCCAGAAATGTTGTTACATTTGGTGTGGGAAATGTCTCTTCAAATATAAGAGCTAATATGGAAACTGGGTGGTATAAATAGTGTTGTAAACTAGGGAAGGTTATGGAATAGAATAATCACACAATTATGGTAATGAACAATAATACTTAGGACAAGAACAACACATATAAGATTTGCCAGTGGTGCATAGAAGAAGTAGTCAACTGCTAGAAGTGAATCAAGTGAATTCCACAATGAATCTCCAACTGCTGACCAACATACTGTATTTACTACTGTATTTATGTGAATGGGGACATACCCATTATCGTCTGTAGGTATGCTACAACAAATATGTAAGGCTTGTCATTAACATCCATTTAAAAAAAAAAAAAAGATTTACCTGAAGAACATCATGATTGTAAGATTTTCACAAAAATTAAAGCATTAAAAGTCTAATATTTTATATTGTTTTTCTTAGCGAATCTATCGAATTTCATTTCCAAGATGATTAATTGTAAATATTCTTATATTATTTTAAACTATTGTTCTCGTCTTGGTTTATATAGATTTTATTATAGACACAACATTTCAACTAAATACCCTCTGGTCATCATCAGGTGTCCATTGATTGGCTGATATGGGATTTTTGTTGAGATAAGTAAGTGTCAATATTCTTGTATTATTTTGAACTATTGTTCTCATCATACCCAATGTCAAAATTGTGTGACATTGAATACAAAAGGCTCCAAAAACTGCTACTAATGTCCTTCGGGACTTTGGCATAGTGGATATAGGAGTTGGTTATACATGTGTTACTGTCATCTTGTGGTTTTGAGTTCAGTCCTTGTAGGGAAGCACCAATTCAACAGGAACAAATGAATGACATCACAGGGACAAAAATTTTACAATAATCAACAGGTATCCTATATCAATCAATGGGCACCTGATGATGATCAGAGGGTACTTGGTTGAAACATTGTATCTATAATAACATCTATATCTGTTAAGTTGTTAAATAACTCAAATCTATGTTTACTACCCAGCGCATTAGGTGAAGGCTATCAGTTCAAAGCAGAGCGAAATTCTGGTGCAAAAAAAAAAAAAAAAAAAAAAAAAAAAAAAAAAAAAAAGACCTCAGTAAATTATAAAAATGCATTAATATTTGATGATGAGAAATCCTACAACCATTGAAAAATGTAAGTCAAGATATGGCAGTTAGCGACTAACCTAGACAAAAAGAAGAGGGTTTGGTATTAATGCTCTCACTTTGCAGTAAACCCCGAGATGTGCTGGGTTGTAAATATATATTTGAACTAGTTAACCTTTAACATGCTACATTATTCATTATTTTCCTTTTCACTGCATTGTTTTTCAAGCACTGCTTAATTTCAATCATAGTCATTTTTTGTTTCCATAGAAGGATATGACAACACAACTGCAAATTTCAAAAATGGTATTATTCATTCATCTGAGTAACTTGCAGTGGCAGGATGAAATTTTTGTTTTGTAAACAAAATCACCTCCAGTGTTAAAGGTTAACAACAATATCAACTAAGATATGAACAATAGTTCAAAATAATACAAGAATATTACTGAATGTAATACAGTATCTTTGGAATTGACAAATAGATTATGTCGTAAATATTGATATTTATACAACCTTTGCATTTTTACAACTGTAAAGTTGCAAGCTAAAAAAAGATTTTCCAATTAGAAGTAGAACATTGAAAATTCTCTTCTCAGTTGTCTGTTTATTGCTTGCCTACTGCTGGCCTACTTACTGAAATTCTTCTGTTCTGAGCAGATGTTGAAGTGATTCCGTTGCTAATTAAAAACTTATAAGATTATTTAAACTAGTAGCTACTATTATAAAAGATGAAATTATCTATTAAAAATTACTTAAAGAAAAAAAAAAATGAAGTTGATTGATTTAAATAGAAAAACATATTCTCTTTCCTTTAAAAGAGATGATATCCGTGGATGGTACCATATTGGTAAATTTAAAATTCTCTCATCTTCCCTAGCTGTGGGTTAAATAGAGTAGGCTTGAGCCTTGGAAGTGCATCCAGTGTAGAAGGACAAAATTGAATTCAGAAACAATGTAGAAGGTAGCAGGAAACCACTACTTTTCCCCAAGAACAGTTACAGCAATTCACAGGGGAAAAAAAAAAAAAAAAAACTTTGGAGAGCTCTTATTGTTTGTACCCCCAAATGTAGATGGATTTAAAAAAAGGAAAAAAAGAAAAAAGAAAAAAAAAGAGGCTTAAAAGAATTACTTCTCATTGATTTAAGAAAGTGAAAGTCTTCCATCACTGTTTCCTGTATTGATTTGTAGCTTTCATGTCTGCTGGCTTTTACTCCATATTCTTGTTTTAAAATTTTGGTAGGTGCTGATTACAGTTGAAGTAGTAAGATGTGTAATTTCTGCTGACAAGGTGCAGAAAACAAGCTTCCCAAATGACTGCAAGGAACTTGGATAATTTTGCTGCACTATTTTCTAATTTGAAATCTGTGTCAAAAATTTATATTTATTACCAGCTATCATGCATTTTAAATTGAATTTTTTTTTTTTTTTTTTTCTAGATCATCAGAAGATACCATCATGAGTATGCTGACAGTGGAGGAGTGTGAACTCCTGAGTGATTCAAAGTATCGCTCGTATATTTCTCAGGTAGATAAAGCCCTGAAAAGTTTTGAGACAACCAGCGAATGGGCTGATCTTATTTCTGCCCTTGGCAAACTAAATAAGGTAAGTTGTTCTCTTTGAGATTAGAATAATCAGGTAACTCTTCTTTTAAATTAGTAATAATATTAGTTCATATACCATGTTTCTCACTATATGAAACATCATTCTAAAAATTAAAAGTTTGGTTAGGAGAGATCTTTGTGTAGAGATTAACATCTCTGTTTGATATACTTGTCCTCAGATGAATTATAAGGGCATCTTATACTCTTGAAAATACAGTGTGTATGTGTGTTTTTCTTTTGGTAAAGTAAAAAAAAAAAGAAGCTAATTATGTTTATGAAATTGCCAGTAGGATAATGGGATTTAGTTCAATTTGATAAGAGTAAATTTGTAGAATCACAGGACCAAAGTTTAACCTTTTAACCTTCATTTAAAAAAAAAAAAAAAAAAAAAAAATGCTCTTCTCAGGTGATCTGATTCTATGGACATGACCTTTATGAAAAAGAAAGGCTTCTTCTCAGGTGATCTGATTCCATGGACAAAACCTTTATGAAAAAGAAAGGCTTCTTCTCAGGTGATCTGATTCCATGGACAAGACCTTTATGAAAAAGAAAGGCTTCTTCTCAGGTGATCTGATTCTATGGACATGACCTTTATGAAAAAGAAAGGCTTCTTCTCAGGTGATCTGATTCTATGGACATGACCTTTATGAAAAAGAAAGGCTTCTTCTCAGGTGATCTGATTCTATGGACATGACCTTTATGAAAAAGAAAGGCTTCTTCTCAGGTGATCTGATTCCATGGACAAAACCTTTATGAAAAAGAAAGGCTTCTTCTCAGGTGATCTGATTCCATGGACATGACCTTTATGAAAAAGAAAGGCTTCTTCTCAGGTGATCTGATTCCATGGACATGACCTTTATGAAAAAGAAAGGCTTCTTCTCAGGTGATCTGATTCTATGGACATGACCTTTATGAAAAAGAAAGGCTTCTTCTCAGGTGATCTGATTCTATGGACATGACCTTTATGAAAAAGAAAGGCTTCTTCTCAGGTGATCTGATTCCATGGACAAAACCTTTATGAAAAAGAAAGGCTTCTTCTCAGGTGATCTGATTCTATGGACATGACCTTTATGAAAAAGAAAGGCTTCTTCTCAGGTGATCTGATTCCATGGACAAAACCTTTATGAAAAAGAAAGGCTTCTTCTCAGGTGATCTGATTCCATGGACAAAACCTTTATGAAAAAGAAAGGCTTCTTCTCAGGTGATCTGATTCCATGGACAAAACCTTTATGAAAAAGAAAGTCTTCTTCTCAGGTGATCTGATTCTATGGACATGACCTTTATGAAAAAGAAAGGCTTCTTCTCAGGTGATCTGATTCCATGGACAAAACCTTTATGAAAAAGAAAGGCTTCTTCTCAGGTGATCTGATTCCATGGACATGACCTTTATGAAAAAGAAAGGCTTCTTCTCAGGTGATCTGATTCCATGGACATGACCTTTATGAAAAAGAAAGGCTTCTTCTCAGGTGATCTGATTCCATGGACATGACCTTTATGAAAAAGAAAGGCTTCTTCTCAGGTGATCTGATTCCATGGACATGACCTTTATGAAAAAGAAAGGCTTCTTCTCAGGTGATCTGATTCCATGGACAAAACCTTTATGAAAAAGAAAGGCTTCTTCTCAGGTGATCTGATTCCATGGACATGACCTTTATGAAAAAGAAAGGCTTCTTCTCAGGTGATCTGATTCCATGGACATGACCTTTATGAAAAAGAAAGGCTTCTTCTCAGGTGATCTGATTCCATGGACATGACCTTTATGAAAAAGAAAGGCTTCTTCTCAGGTGATCTGATTCCATGGACATGACCTTTATGAAAAAGAAAGGCTTCTTCTCAGGTGATCTGATTCCATGGACAAAACCTTTATGAAAAAGAAAGGCTTCTTCTCAGGTGATCTGATTCTATGGACATGACCTTTATGAAAAAGAAAGGCTTCTTCTCAGGTGATCTGATTCCATGGACATGACCTTTATGAAAAAGAAAGGCTTCTTCTCAGGTGATCTGATTCCATGGACATGACCTTTATGAAAAAGAAAGGCTTCTTCTCAGGTGATCTGATTCCATGGACATGACCTTTATGAAAAAGAAAGGCTTCTTCTCAGGTGATCTGATTCCATGGACATGACCTTTATGAAAAAGAAAGGCTTCTTCTCAGGTGATCTGATTCCATGGACATGACCTTTATGAAAAAGAAAGGCTTCTTCTCAGGTGATCTGATTCCATGGACATGACCTTTATGAAAAAGAAAGGCTTCTTCTCAGGTGATCTGATTCCATGGACATGACCTTTATGAAAAAGAAAGGCTTCTTCTCAGGTGATCTGATTCCATGGACATGACCTTTATGAAAAAGAAAGGCTTCTTCTCAGGTGATCTGATTCCATGGACATGACCTTTATGAAAAAGAAAGGCTTCTTCTCAGGTGATCTGATTCCATGGACATGACCTTTATGAAAAAGAAAGGCTTCTTCTCAGGTGATCTGATTCCATGGACATGACCTTTATGAAAAAGAAAGGCTTCTTCTCAGGTGATCTGATTCCATGGACATGACCTTTATGAAAAAGAAAGGCTTCTTCTCAGGTGATCTGATTCCATGGACATGACCTTTATGAAAAAGAAAGGCTTCTTCTCAGGTGATCTGATTCCATGGACATGACCTTTATGAAAAAGAAAGGCTTCTTCTCAGGTGATCTGATTCCATGGACAAAACCTTTATGAAAAAGAAAGGCTTCTTCTCAGGTGATCTGATTCCATGGACATGACCTTTATGAAAAAGAAAGGCTTCTTCTCAGGTGATCTGATTCTATGGACATGACCTTTATGAAAAAGAAAGGCTTCTTCTCAGGTGATCTGATTCCATGGACATGACCTTTATGAAAAAGAAAGGCTTCTTCTCAGGTGATCTGATTCCATGGACATGACCTTTATGAAAAAGAAAGGCTTCTTCTCAGGTGATCTGATTCCATGGACATGACCTTTATGAAACAGAAAGGCTTCTTCTCAGGTGATCTGATTCCATGGACATGACCTTTATGAAAAAGAAAGGCTTCTTCTCAGGTGATCTGATTCCATGGACATGACCTTTATGAAAAAGAAAGGCTTCTTCTCAGGTGATCTGATTCCATGGACATGACCTTTATGAAAAAGAAAGGCTTCTTCTCAGGTGATCTGATTCCATGGACATGACCTTTATGAAAAAGAAAGGCTTCTTCTCAGGTGATCTGATTCCATGGACATGACCTTTATGAAAAAGAAAGGCTTCTTCTCAGGTGATCTGATTCCATGGACATGACCTTTATGAAAAAGAAAGGCTTCTTCTCAGGTGATCTGATTCCATGGACATGACCTTTATGAAAAAGAAAGGCTTCTTCTCAGGTGATCTGATTCCATGGACATGACCTTTATGAAAAAGAAAGGCTTCTTCTCAGGTGATCTGATTCCATGGACATGACCTTTATGAAAAAGAAAGGCTTCTTCTCAGGTGATCTGATTCCATGGACATGACCTTTATGAAAAAGAAAGGCTTCTTCTCAGGTGATCTGATTCCATGGACATGACCTTTATGAAAAAGAAAGGCTTCTTCTCAGGTGATCTGATTCCATGGACATGACCTTTATGAAAAAGAAAGGCTTCTTCTCAGGTGATCTGATTCCATGGACATGACCTTTATGAAAAAGAAAGGCTTCTTCTCAGGTGATCTGATTCCATGGACATGACCTTTATGAAAAAGAAAGGCTTCTTCTCAGGTGATCTGATTCCATGGACATGACCTTTATGAAAAAGAAAGGCTTCTTCTCAGGTGATCTGATTCCATGGACAAAACCTTTATGAAAAAGAAAGGCTTCTTCTCAGGTGATCTGATTCCATGGACATGACCTTTATGAAAAAGAAAGGCTTCTTCTCAGGTGATCTGATTCCATGGACATGACCTTTATGAAAAAGAAAGGCTTCTTCTCAGGTGATCTGATTCCATGGACATGACCTTTATGAAAAAGAAAGGCTTCTTCTCAGGTGATCTGATTCTATGGACATGACCTTTATGAAAAAGAAAGGCTTCTTCTCAGGTGATCTGATTCCATGGACATGACCTTTATGAAAAAGAAAGGCTTCTTCTCAGGTGATCTGATTCCATGGACATGACCTTTATGAAAAAGAAAGGCTTCTTCTCAGGTGATCTGATTCCATGGACATGACCTTTATGAAACAGAAAGGCTTCTTCTCAGGTGATCTGATTCCATGGACATGACCTTTATGAAAAAGAAAGGCTTCTTCTCAGGTGATCTGATTCCATGGACATGACCTTTATGAAAAAGAAAGGCTTCTTCTCAGGTGATCTGATTCCATGGACATGACCTTTATGAAAAAGAAAGGCTTCTTCTCAGGTGATCTGATTCCATGGACATGACCTTTATGAAAAAGAAAGGCTTCTTCTCAGGTGATCTGATTCCATGGACATGACCTTTATGAAAAAGAAAGGCTTCTTCTCAGGTGATCTGATTCCATGGACATGACCTTTATGAAAAAGAAAGGCTTCTTCTCAGGTGATCTGATTCCATGGACATGACCTTTATGAAAAAGAAAGGCTTCTTCTCAGGTGATCTGATTCCATGGACATGACCTTTATGAAAAAGAAAGGCTTCTTCTCAGGTGATCTGATTCCATGGACATGACCTTTATGAAAAAGAAAGGCTTCTTCTCAGGTGATCTGATTCCATGGACATGACCTTTATGAAAAAGAAAGGCTTCTTCTCAGGTGATCTGATTCCATGGACATGACCTTTATGAAAAAGAAAGGCTTCTTCTCAGGTGATCTGATTCCATGGACATGACCTTTATGAAAAAGAAAGGCTTCTTCTCAGGTGATCTGATTCCATGGACATGACCTTTATGAAAAAGAAAGGCTTCTTCTCAGGTGATCTGATTCTATAAAACATGTGAAATACAAGGTAACATCAAATGCAAATATTTTGATCTTACATTCTATTAAGTTGTATGTTTTATGAATATGTGGACATGAAAAAATGTGTTTGATGAATCCTTTCAGATTCAATCCATATTTTCAACTCAGTAGCATCTGCCTTCTATTTAAACATTTTTTTTTTGCTACCATTCTATCCAATTTTGACATTTGTGGAAGGTTCAGAGGGAACCTTTCTTGAATTCTCTTGCAATTATCAATCATAAAATTTATTTCCATCTATAAGATATCACCAGGTAGGCTTTCATCTTGGATCAATTTCAGTTACTGTTTTTAGATGGGACTATACGCATGTGCACGTCATTTGTAATCCTCTTTGCTTCGTTGGTTTTATAGGATGAGTTGGTGGCCGAAATTGCTGACCCTCCCCATTTGTGCAAAGTAAACATGTAATGACCAGAAGTTCATTTGATATTGGCATTGCCTACAGTTCAAAATCACTTTTTGCATAACAGTTGTAGAATGTCACAGTCCGTCACATAAGCAGTTGTTTCTACCCAACAGTGTTCCCTGCTATTTAACCTATAGCTGCGGTTTCACTGATTTATTAGTTGGTAATCAGTAATTTAAATGCTCTCAATAATAATCTTTATTAAGAAAAAGAAAAAGAAAAAAAAGAATCAGTGAAAAAGAAAAAGAAAAAAAAAAATCAGTGAAAATTTAAATTCGTTATGTTTCTAAGATAATGAATGATTCTTAAGCCAAGGAGGGAAATTGTTTGATATAATAAACAAGAATAACCAATTATAAGAATAACATTAATCATTGAAAAAAGACTATGACTGATTATCCAACAAATGCTATGACCAATTAACTTAGTAAATATGTAATTAAAAAATTAGAATAAAATCCCTAAAGATACTATTGTTTGGTTGCCAGTTATGTATTGGCACAACCAGGGCTGTAGTGCAAGAGTCTCGAGCCCCTCCTCCCAATCTACAATACCACCCCCTACTCTAGTAAATCTCAATTTTCGTAAGGTAATATTTATATAAGATACAAATTTTATTGTAGCCTAATTATATACAATAATGGATAATATGCAATATAGGTGAACAATTCAACTAGAAAAATTGAAAACAAATACAATGTATCTAAATAAAAAGTAGAGATATGTCATACACTCCATCTTAAATAGATTGATAATGTTTTGTACTAATTTTTGACATCAACTGGAGATTGTTCTTGTTAAAAAATTGAATAATTTTAAGACATTCAATATTATGGATAAAAAATAGTGAATTTTATATTACTTTTTTTGAGACTTTGTATGAACAAAACAAATTCATGGATTTGGATAAAAAAAAAAAAGAAAGAACCCAACATGATATTAAAATCTAGGAAAGGTTTTCATCCTTTAATAATTAGTTGTGCTTAGTTTATTTAATAATGCATATAAATTTAGGTAAAAGAAAGCAAATGTTAATAAGATAGCAAGGACACATGGCACAGTGGATAAAGACGTTGGTTAGATCCAGTGACAGGACCCAAAGAGTGTGAGTTAAATACCTGGTTAAGGCAGTGGAGAACTTTCAGAGGGAAATTAACAGGAGATAACTGATAACTGACATCCATTAAACATTGCACGTGGAACTAGAACAGTCTACCCCAGTGAGTGAAATAAAGGTTTCAATTCGACATTCCAACCACCTGAAGAAGGCCGGAGCGTACAATGTCCGAAATGTTGTAATAAATATGGTGACAAAGATGAGGACAATAGTCCGAATAATGTAAATAATGTACATAATACCTCATCTCAGAAATATAGACAGATACTGAAGGGTTAGAAGATTTGGGGTTTGGTGATATTACTTTCTGGCCCCGGGCACAACACTGGTTCTGTTGTGTAAGATGCTTATTTTATACTTGAATGATTCATAGGTTAGGGTTATGTGGCTTAACAAATTATTGCTCTAAAAATGGTCAAGTAGAAAGACTGGAATGAAAAAAGAAGCCAATGTCCAAAGAGAATCTTTGATAGACTTTCAGAAAGTCTGAAGAACTGTTATCAAGACCACAAGAAAACTTTACAAGAATGTCTGTTTCCTTGGTAACAAAATAGAGAAATGAGGGGTGGCTCAAGACTTTTGGACATTACTGTATACATATAGGTGATACTTTGTTAAGTGAGAATGTATATATAAAAATCAATTAGAATCTTGAAGGTAGGTGTGAATTTGATAATAAAAAGGTATTAAAAATAGTGACGGTAGATATTAACAGCCTATTTTTATCAGTTTTGTACATTGAAGCTTGTTTGAATTGCCAAATGAAATACACCTTTTTTTTTTTTTTTTTTTTTTTTAAATCAGGTGCTGCTGTCTAACATGCGATATGCAGTAATTCCAAAACGGGTTACAATAGGGAAACGCCTGGCTCAATGTCTCCATCCTAATCTTCCAAGTGGTGTGCATCTTAAGGCTCTGGAAACCTATGACATCATCTTCAAGAGCATTGGTCCTTGCCGTCTCTCTCAGGACTTGTTTATTTACACTGCTGGTCTGTTTCCGTTGATGGGTCATGCTGCTATGAATGTGAAACCTGTTCTTCTTGACCTTTATGAACGACATTTTGTGCTGTTAGGGAAGCATATCAAGCCAGGCCTTAATGGACTTCTCTTGGGTTTGTTGCCAGGGCTTGAAGAAGGATCAGAGTTTTCTGGCAGGTAAGTTATTCTTTTGTTGCATGTGACCAATTTTCATGCTTTGGTTCAAGCCTCAGTTTACTTTCATGGTTATTCTGTCCACTTTGTTGACAATCCTGATAAATGTGGCCTGAAGTTCTGAGATTAAGCATTTTCATTATTTCACAAATTATTCAGGTTTGTATTTTCCTCTTGGGTTTTTATCACAATGTTTTGACTGACTGAGAAATTGAACTCAGTTACTATGCCACCACATTCACAAACCAATAAAACTTGAGGATTATTATATTCCCTTACAAGCAAATACCCTTGGAAAAGGTATGAATACACCTCTTCTCTCCCCATCTATGGGTTAATTAGTAGAACTTGTATCAGTAAATCATTATCTCAAAAAAAAAAATATTCTTATAATTTAAAAATACAGGGTATAGCAGAAATACCTCCCATACTGGTAAGACATTAGCTAGATTAACACACATTGGCAATAATGTCTTACCATTATGCAGAAGGTATTACTGCTGCACCATTGATTTTCTGGCTTTTAAGGACCTGCAAAATGTTAAGCTGTAAAAATAAAAAAATGAATTAAGGTATGGAACAATCTATTATGACCTCAAGTTGATTAATATGAATGTAAGTAATCTTAAAGATTGAGATGCCAATACTTAAAAGCTGAAAACAAATTCATTGGATAATAATCATCAATCTCTTGACTGCTTTAGTTGTCGGGGGACCTAAGAGCATAAGAAACTGGTAATCTCATCCAGGATAATCTGTTGGCACTGGCTGTCAGGAGTTCTGGCATTGTCATGTCTGCCCATTCTTTAAGGTTATCTGACCAGCCCATGCAATACCATCCCTGCTTGCGTCTGCCTTCAACAGTACCTTGCATGACGGTCTTGCAGAGGCTGTTAATGCTGTATGACATGCCCAACAAATCCCATCTTCCGACACTTAATAGTGCCAAGGAGAGATTCCTGCCAGCCCACAAATCTTTTGGCCTCACTCTGTACATACTCAGTTGAATAATAACAGTATTTGTTCTCAAAAATTCAAAGATTGTGTGTTGATCTTGGAAGTTATTATGATTCTAACTTGGTGCTCAAGAAGTGTATCTTTATCCAACAAATATGACAAGTGCTACTTTCAAGCAATAGTTATGAAGTCATTGCTCCTGATTTTGTTCCTCACTGGGATTGTGGCCAAAGTTTGATTCATTGATGTTTTAATCTAATTGGCCAATTCTGGATTGTTAATTGCAACTAGATGACCAAGAATTGCAGATGTCATCAAAAGGGAGATGTAATTCCTACAAGTGGCATTAATGTCTGCTTCAAAGATTACCTTAAATGTTTCTAATAAGGAAACAGCAAATTTTATAGTGATTGTTATCAATATCCTTACGAGTTTATCTTTGAAACTTTTATTCCTATACTTGGGCTTATGGCGACATTATGTTGAAACACCAGTTCGCATACAATCACCAAAGTTAAACAATGTTGAGCCTGGTCAGTATCTAGATGGGTGACTGCTTTGGAATACCAGGTGCTGTAAGCTTGAATGTGTGGGTGGTGTAATGGATAATGGCTTGAAATTGTTATCCTTTTCCTCGGTGTATATACTTTTTTACTGAAAGTTTTTTCAGACATGGACAAATAAACATGTCCAAAACATAACGTTCAAAAACTGGCTACAGACATGTTTATAAGTTGATCTTGATCCTTTTTATGCCCTTCTGAGCTTGAAACGGGTACAGCTGTCGATTCATACACCTGGTAGAGGTGTTAGCCACTGCTCGGGTACTTCAAGATGCCACAGTTTCTTAGTTACTGTATTAAAAACAAATAAAAGATCTGTCTGCAAATGAAACGTTTTGTCCCAAAATAATTGGCGGGTAAGGTGTTAGTCAGAGGGCTAAGTTCCAACTTTTATTGGGTTTGTTATATTTACATATACCCTTGGGAAAGGTATTAATCCACCTCTTCTCCTCTAGCTATAGGTTAATTAGTAAGACTTGTATCCATTATTATCTACAGGGTGTGACAGAAAGGTTACCCCAATTTCAAAGGTTAATAAAAAACAAACACATGAGCATAAGAAAAAAAATTTGTATCTCTAATGAGTACATTACATGCCTTTATGGTTCAAGTGGTTTTGAAAATTGTATCACTTTAGTGATGACCGCCAATGTCAATGCAGTTTTGAAGTCTGTCTCGAAAGTTCACCATAGCCCTTTGAACCATGTCCTGTAGAATTGCATTGATTTCCTGCCTTTAGATCATCTACAGTTGCTGGTCGGTGTTGATACACTCGTATTTTTAGGTGCCCCCCATAGGAAAAAAAATCAGGAGGAGCCAAATCCAGGGAACAAGGGGGCTACCCAGTATTGCGTTGCAGAGAAACTAGATGATCTGGAAACATGTCACGGAGGATTCTGAGTGAACATTTAGATGTATGCAATGTGGCACCATCTTGTTGGAACCATACATCATCCAGTTTATGAGAGGAGTAACTGGACAACTTTAGGAGACTCGTTTTGAGGAGTTCACAATAACAGTCCGATGCAAAAGTTACTTTAACACCTACCTCTTCGAGAAAAAATAAGGACCCCACATACCAAAATTACCCATTGCACACTAGTCAGTAACCTTCGCACTGTGGAGTGGTCATTCATGGAGTTCACAAGGGTTATTAGCTGACCAGTATCGAAAGTTTTGTTTATTAACCATTCCCAATGGAAGTGTGCTTCATAACTGCAGATCAGAACAGCTGTTGGGAGGATGTTCTGGAGAATGTCCTGACACAATGTTGTGCGGGTCTCAAGCTGCTGTACAACCATCATCTTGTAGGGATGCATGTGGAGAGACCTGTGTAAGATTCTGTGAATACTTCGAATGGACATATGTAAGACAGATGTGTTTTTGTGAGGAACATCTGGGCGTCTGCTGTATTGAAGCTGCCACATTTTCTGTCCCCCTAGTGATCCTAGGATAGCCAGGACTTGTTTAAAGCTGATGATGTTTGTCTAAAGTTAGAAACCCATTGACTGAATTATTTTTCTATCTGGCATAGGATCTTGATGAGAGTGTAAAGTGCCTTTGGAAGGAGCACTTTGTTGTTAAAACGGACTCACTGTTCTTAAGGAACTCTTTCACAACAAATGCTCAATACTCTCCACTGGGGTATTACGTGAAATGGAAAATAAATAGCATTTAATATACTTCATAGAGATAGAAAGTTTTTTCTTTTATCTTCATGTTTGTTTTTTTTTTTTTTTATTAACCTTTGAAATCAGGGCAACCTTTCTGCCCCACCTTGTAAAAAAAAAAAAAAAAAAAAAAAAAATATTGCATACAAAATATGTAGATTTCAGCATTAAATTAACCATAGAGGTTGGTATATTGATCCAAAAAAACAAAAAAAAAAAACAACCAACCAACGAAATTTCTATGTTTACATGATGTTTATGTTTGGTGACAATCATGACTTCATCTAAATTTATGACTTGTGCTTGACTCTGATTAAAGTGAAGGCAACTTCTACACATCGTCATCGTATCTGCCCACTTCCATAGGCAAGGACATTGTCATGATGTCTAAGACAGACCGTAAAGTAGTGGATAACTCCGAGAATCATGTTGTGCTCTTTATGCTCTGTAAAATATTGCTGTTTGTCTGTAAAAGGCTTCTACTCTTTGGCAAAGAATCAAAGTTGTTCATCATCTAGATTGGTTGCCAACCAACGCTAACAAGCCCAGTTATCCGTGTTATGTGTCCAAAGCTGAGAGAACAAGAGGTAGATTTATGTCTTTCCCCTGTCGATTAAGTGTGGATTGAGCAGAAACTTGTTCAGATGAAACTTTTAACTCGGTTTGTTGATTCCATTTTTTGTCCTTATCTCCCCACCCACATCTCCATACAACTATTTACAATTGCAGCATTAATAATATACTAGAAATACCAGTGAAAATTTCAGTTTTCCTATTTGAATTTTCTGATGATTCATATTCTTAAGTTAGATTGAATAAGCTCATGGTGTTCCTTTCCTTTCCTTGTTCCTTTCCCCTTTCTTCTTTCTTCTTTCCTTGTTCCTTTCTTTTCCTTTCCTTGTTCCTTTCTTTTCCTTTCCTTGTTCCTTTCTTTTCCTTTCCTTGTTCCTTTCTTTTCCTTTCCTTGTTCCTTTCTTTTCCTTTCCTTGTTCCTTTCTTTTCCTTTCCTTGTTCCTTTCTTTTCCTTTCCTTGTTCCTTTCTTTTCCTTTCCTTGTTCCTTTCTTTTCCTTTCCTTCCCTTCCCTTTCCTTTCCTTCGTTCCTTTCTCTGATGTTTGTCCATGCAATCAAGATGGAAGAAAACCTACCTTCTAATCTACCTAACATCTTACCATCCACCATTTACTTCAAAGTAATTCCCTGCGTTAATTTCACAAGCATCAACAAAAGTCTGTACTACATTTGGTCTGTGCATGCTGTTCAATTTCCCTAAAATGTTGGGTTGCATGTTTTAAATATTTAATTTCATTTATTGCTGTGTTGATTGTTGATTTCCTTTTTTTTTTTTTTTTTTTTTCAATTTTTTGTTAAACGTTCTTATTTGCAGAACAAATGCCTTGTTAGAAGAATTCAGTGAAGTGGCAGAACGTAGTTACTTCTACACATGTGTCTGGGAGTGTATCTATTCTTTCCCTGCCATCCGTCTTCAGGCCATCACCTTTCTGCTTGCGCATTACAATAAAAGGCAGACAATGGAAGATCAACTGTACATGATGGGTCATAACATTGACCTCATGGTAAGTTTTCTCATTTTTTCAGCTTCTTTTACATATACTTTTCTCTATTAAGGTGAAAATGTATTGAAAGTGCACTAATTTCAGACTTTCATAGTAAATTCATATCCAGACTCATATGAAATATCTCCTTTCCTAACAAAACTAAAGGATCTATTCCAATATTTAAAAATAATAATAATAAAAAATCTATAGAAAGCTGAATGAATTCACCTAGGTTATTCATTTAAATACAGCAGAAGCCAAAAATTAAAAGAACAAAATCAACAAAAAACAGACTCTTCAATATAAAACAGGTTGTTTAAATGTTTTTGACCTTGCAAAAAAGGGATTTGAGTGGGTGGGAAATTTAGATGTTTGGTCAGATTTTTGGAAGTGGGTTGCCAAAAGTTTTCAGCACCTCCTTGCACTTTTATAATTATTGTTTGATTGATTTGTCAGACACAAACTTCCGGTATTTCTGTTCAGTTTGAATCTTAAGTGATTGTTAGTACAAACTGACGAGAAAACAAAACAAAAAACCCCCCAAAAAAACAACTTTTTTTTATTCCACTCTTCCCCTTTAAAAAACAAAAAAAAAAACTTTTAGTGTCATTTATAGTTATTCTAAATTAGAATCCAATTTGAATTCACAGAGGAGACTATTTTGTCAAAATTACTTTTTAATTTCAGCTGACGGGAATCAACCTTGAGAAATTTAGTTCAGGCAGTACACTTTCTATCTCACATTAGAACATTATTATTTTTTTTCCCTAAACATTTCATTCTGAGCGGTGATAACACCACTAAAATGCAATGGGTTTACTGATAGTGGAAGAATTTTAGAAAAATTTTTATTGAGAGGACAATAAAAGGACAGGATTCAAGGAGACAGAAGATTAACATGCATTAAAATTTTTGAAGATCAAAATTGACTGAAAAGCAAGAAACTGGAAGAGGGTTCCACAGGTGAGAAGTGTGAGTGAAGAAACTGTTACCATAGAAACTATGGTTGCATCTAGCAATTTCAAAATCAATTTAAAATGAGACCTAGCTGTCAAAATAGTACTGCATTAAGTTGTGGTACCACAGATACATCTGAATGTATAGGATCCCTTTTCTATAATAAATCCTTATAAATTTGATTAGTGAATAAAAGCATAGAAATGATTGAATAGCTTTTTGCTGTAGATGTAGATATTTTGATATTCATGCATAAAAAAAGAATAACTTAATGAGGATCGAACCACTTTTAATTAGTAGGAAGCTTGACACCTCTGCTCATTAAGTGGTTTGATCCTGGTGCTGTATTTAAGCTATACCAATTTCTCATTTGTCAGTTTTTTTGTATCAGGTGCCTCATGAAGCCATGTGACTTTGAATGAGAAATTGCTGTTACTATTCCCTTCTATTGGATTTTGTATCTACTCTTAGACTTAACATCAAGTTTGTGTATTTCATTGCTATTAAATTCACAGCCATTATCAGATAAAAGTTTTGCCGAGGCTCTAAACAGCTTAATCGAACAAACAAATACATTCTTTACTGTTACTGAAAACTTATAAATCGCAATTGCCATATAATATGGTGTTGCTAAGTTAATTATTACAAAGAAATAACTAAATATTTATAGGTTATTATTTTTGTCGATACATTGTAATGGAATGTTTTTGTTTTCTTTCTAGGTGCAATCTGCATGTGCAGCAGTGCAGGACAGCAGTGTGCTTGTTCAGCGAAGCATGCTTGATTTTCTACTGGCTGCATTCCCGATGCACAATGGCCAACTGACCAAGCGTGACATGTTGAAAATTGTAAAGGCAGCAATTACTGTGATATTGCGCAGGGACATGTCTCTTAACCGTCGCCTGTATGCGTGGATGTTAGGAACAGATTGTAATGGCCTACCTCTCATTGGTATGTGTCCTTGGTAATATGAAAAAAAAAATCATTATATAGTTTTATGCAAGCACACTCTTAATTTTCTAATCTTAAAACAAAGATAAGTTGGTGTGTTTTAATATATGATTAAACTAATTTACCTGGAATTCTTCTCTAGATTTCTAAAAGTAATTTCTGATTTCATTCATTAGTAAGTTTAATATCTTGTCAGTATCAAATTATCCTGTGACATAGTACAGTGACCAGGAAACTTTTTGGGAAGTGGGCTAGAATTGATATTTTTTTTTTTTTGTCTTGGTCTGTAAGTTGAATCTCAAAATAAAACTATATATATATATATATATATATATATATATTTTAAGACATTTTTATATTTATATATTCTTTTTATAGATACAAATACTTAAGTAAATGCTCTGTTTATAATAAACAGTATTAAACAACATTTACTGGCCTGAATATCCGAGAAATTCTCATAGAAAATATTCGTCCTCTGACAGGATTCGAACCTGTATCCTATATGGAACCGTCATTTAGCCTGACGTGCCTTAACCGTTTGGCCCACAGAGGAGTGTTGCTGTCTTTAAACTACAATCGACCTTGTCAGGCTATATGACGGTTCCGTATAGGATACAGGTTCGATTCCTGTCAGAGAGGACGAATATTTTATATGAAAATTTCTTGGACATTCAGGCTGGTAAATGTTGTTTAATACTGTTTATTATAAACAGAGCCTTTACTTAAATATTTGTATCTATAAAAAGAATATATAAACATAAAAATGTCTTAAAATAATTTTCAGACTTTGTCCATTTCATAATATATATATATATATATATATATAATAATAATAATAATAAGGAACAAGGAATCCTTAAAAATCCATCATGGTAATAATTTATTTCATGGGTTATTACCCAATCATTCAGACCAAAAGTACATTTAGAAATGGAGTTTAATTCATCCAAATACAAGGAAAAAGAAAAGGAAGAGACAAAAAAGGAAGAAGGAAAAAAAATGAGATAGAAAGTTTTAATGTTAAAAGGGAGAAAGAAAGAAATAAAAGAAAGAGAAGACAGATTTCAATATAAGGTTTATTGGGGAAGAGAAAAGAAGATATATATATATATATTAAACCTTTTAATTGTATTAATTTATATATATATATATATATATATATATATATATATATATATATATATATATATATATATATATAATTAATACAAGTAAAAGGTTTGTCACTTAGCTTTTAATTGACGAACCTTTTAATTGTATTAATACAAACCTATTAACATAACTATTGTATTAATACAAACCTATTTATACAAACCTTTTGTATTAATTTTATATATATATAATTAATACAAGTAAAAGGTTTGTCACTTAGCTGATTGATGTTACCTTCAGCATTCTGACTCCAGAGTTTCATCAATGGATCTGTCCGTCCACTCGTCAGGTGGTATCAGCAATTGACTGCTTAAACTTCTTGATTTTTATTTGCACTTATCATTGGTGCAAGTTTTTTTATTTTTATTTTATTTTTTTCATGGTGTATGTGTGTGCTTTTGTATCCATTTGTCTTTCTGTGCAGATATATATACATGTAGAATCTCATGTTTATTTGTCCTTTTTGTTGTTTTTTTTTTCACTTTACTCAAAAAAAAATAACATTTCTCTTTCTTTCCTTTCTTCTTTCAATTGTTACCATTTGACTAACGTTTTTTTTTTTTTTTTTTATCGACAGGATGGTGTTAATTTTTGAAAGTTTTAGCCTTGAGTTAGGAAAATTGTATTTCATTATTTTATGTAATTTAATGGTTAAATAATAAAGTAAATATGTCTTCACGTGGCCATTATTTCTTTTTCTTATCTGATTTGGTGGTATCTTAAGTACTATTAGGATATTAATTGTAGGTTTATAATTAAAATTTTATTTATTGTTGTTTGAATTTGCATGCATATACCTAGGGGCAACTAGAAGTGAAAGAGAAGGAAAGAAACTTTTGCAGGAACCAAAAACCCAATAATAGTATAAATTTTAGAGTTTAGGTGGAGGTGTTAGAAGCATAGAGTTGAAGTAGAATTTAGAAGGAACTGGAAACCTACTCGTAAACAGTAAACAAGGGATAAACCTTTGCTCCTGTTCAAAAGACAAGGGAGGAGTGTGAACCGGGCGATAAGTGATCCTATCTACTCCTATTATATCTATGACAAAAAATATAGTTTTAAATTATGCTATATACATGGGTAAAAGTGCTTAATATCTGGGCTAGAATGTCTAAATATGTGAGTGGATATTGAAGTTAACTCCAAGTCATGAGACTTTGTTTCATACTTAAATGCAATATGTGTTGGGTGGTATCTCTACTATATATGCTTGTCATTGTGACATTATCGGTAGCAAGGTCATGTATTTCTGGTTTGTTATTTCAGTGGCTACTGAATAGGTGTGAACGATTAATTTTTAAATTATTCTAGTGGCTCGTGAATAGAAATAATTATGGGCCAGAATGCTATTGTTTTATAGCTATTTTTTTGGCTTTGTTGAAGAAAAATTGTCAGGTAACCTGTGGTTAATTGATTGTGGGATCAGCTTGATTATTATTGGCAGGTGGTTGGAAGATGTGTGTATGTAGTCGTTTGTGGTGGGTTTTCTATATAGCTGATATGTGCCTTTTCTTAGGTTGAGTGTTACATTGAGTAAATCTATTTCTTTTAGGTTTCTTTTTATGTCTGTCAAATCCTATATGTTTTAAAATTTTTGTGATTATTTGTCTGGTTTTTGTCTGTTACATTTTCTGAGGATTACAAGATCGTCATTCTTCTAGATGCCTATATCATTTTTGTTGATTATTTTTGCTTAGACATGTATACTACAAGAACTATCAGCTTGCAAGTTTTTGACTCCGTCAAAACTTCCAATTGTAACATTGAATATTCTTTTTTTCTTTAGCCAAGCAATATGATATACATCAAAGAAAAAAAAACTTAAAACATCTCAAAAGATCCAATAATAAATTTATTTTGACAGGTAAATTTTTAATATCTGCTTCATCAAACCAGGATTACAAAATGATTTAAATTTATCCTGACAATGTTAAAAAAAAAAAAAAAATAATTAAATCACAAGAGAACACAAAGTAAGTGTAAATTGCTTGACCTAAGATAATTTATTTGTGGATTTATATTATTGAAGAGAGGGGGTGGGGAAAGGAAAGTATCAACACAATGAGCAGAGGTGGAAGGAGGAAGTACAAATGACAATGAGTGAAATACTTTGGGATCAAATTAAAATTTAACTCCTCATCATCTAATTTACATCAAATAATAACAATGTATGCGTGTACATCTATATAAGCATATGTGTTTGTGTGTGCATGTATGTGTATATATGTATGAGTAAGTATTATTTAAGGATGTATATATGTTTATCGTATATATATATATATATATATATACACATACATAGATATATATGTTTATAATGGTGTGTGTGTGTGTATATATATATATATATATATATATATATATATATATATATATGTGTGTGTGCACACACACACCATTATATTGTGATTTATTTTTTGATTTTTTTTTTTTTTTTTTTTTTTTTTTTTAAACATGTCTGGATAAATTTAAATCATTTTGTAATCCTGGTCTGATGAGGCAGATATTAAAAACTTACCTGTCAAAATAAATTTATTATCAGATCTTTTGAGGTGTGGTAAGTTTTTTTCCATTGATGCATATCATATTGCTCTGTATACAATAGATTGAGCTCTCTTCATGGATCTATCTTTTTAATATTTTATATTAAAAAGACCTACTTAGATTATCCTTTCCATGTACAGATTTTATATAATTTGTATTGTGTGGGTATGTTTATGTATGTGTATGTAGGTGTTTATATGTATGTGTACATATGTATACCTACATACATATATGTATGTATGTGCATGTATTGTATAATTTGTTCACTTGTGTGTTTGTATAGATGTGTATTTTTGCATATGTTTTTTATATGTCTCACACACACACATACATATATGTTTTATTTTATAATTATGAAGATGAATTATATTGAATTTAGGTTTTTGTTCTGATGAAATGAAGAAATGTTCATGAAATAAAAATTATGAAAGTCTGCATATTATCATTACAATGCTCTGTAGTCTACATTGAACTCTCCTTGGATTTATATCCTTCTCGGAATTATCCCTTCCAGTCACAAACTGGTAAAACATATATATATAAAAACATAAAACATTAGGCAGCATATAATTTACATACAAAGAAATAATCATACATAGAATCAATCAGAAGTATTAATGCCATTAATGGTGACATCCGTCACTAGAGACATAATATATGCATTAAAATACTGTTAATCCATAGAGTGAAGTGATCCTCGTTGAAACCATAAATGTCGGTAGTTTTCAGTTTATTTGATGTTAAAATGCTAGTACTTACGAATAGTCCTCTATTCATCATCAGGCATGTGTTTTTTTTTCCTTATAAAATCAAAAACTTGAAGACGAAATGCTTGTTTGTCGACCGAAAGATGTTTTTTGAATATCTGCTATTAATGATGGTTATGAACAATCTCGGAACGTGCAAAGATGCAACGCTAAGTTTTTCAAAATTTTAAGTGAGAATTTTATTTAAATATTTCTTGTGATGTGTTAAATCCACGAATTTTATTTTTACAAGTGTATTCAGTTTATATGGCATGAACTAAGCATATAGTTCAATAATGTAGTGTAATGTCTTAGTAGTAGTTTTTTTTATAGGAATTTTCATGTACTGTGGATCAATAGTTTTTTTTTAAATTATTTATTATTATTTAAATTATTTATAGATTATTTCTTTGTATGTAAATTATATGCTGCCTAATGTTTTATCATTCTAGTTTGTTGTTGGCCTCAAAAAATCTCCTTCATTTATTTATTTTTTTTGTTCCTATGTGATCAAGAGTGCTGCTTAGAAGACCTGACTTCAAAGGCTTTATCCAATTCACAGGCCAAATCTGATAGATTTTCTTATACTCTGGTCTATTAAGACTAGTGTCCTTATCTTACATTATTTACATTATTCGGTCTATTGTCTTCATCTTTGTTGCCATATTTATTACAATGTTTCGACCGTTGTACGCTCCGGCCTTCTTCAGGTGGTTGGAATGTCGAACATAACCCTTTATTTCGCTCACTGGGGTAGACTGTTCTAGTTCCACATGCCATGTTTAATGGATGTCAGTTATCTGTTATCTCCTGTTAATTTTTTGTTTTTTGTTTCCCTCAAGGACACATGGCACAGTGGATAAAGGCATTGGTTACATCCAGTGACAGGACCCAAAGAGTGTGAGTTCAATACCTGGTTAAGGCAGTGGAGAAATTTCAAAGGGAAAATTAACAGGAGATAACTGACATCCATTAAACATGACATGTGGAACTAGGACAGTCTTCCTCAGTGAGCAAAATAAAGGGTTAAGTTTGACATTCCAACCACCTGGGAGAAGGCCGGAAATATTGTAATAGATATGGCGACAAAGATGAGGACAATAGTCCGAATAATGTAAATAATGTACATAATACCTCATCTCAGAAATATAGACAGATGTCCTTATCTTAGTTGTCATGGTCATATCATGTTGAAACACTGGTTCCCATACAATGACCAAGTCTAAGTAATGCTGAGCCTGGTCAATACCTGGATGGGTGACTGCTTGGAAGTATCAGGTGCTGTAAACTTGGTTGTGTGGGTGGTGTAATGGTCAATGTCTCGGAATTGTTGAGCTGAGTTCCAATTCCAGTTGGGTTCATTATGCACAAATACCCTTAGAAAAGATATGAACCTGTCTTTTCTCCCACCCCGGCTATGGGTTAATTAGTAAGACTTGTATCACTAAATCATTATCATCTTAAAAAAAAAAAAAGAAAAAAAAAAAATTTTTTTACAATCTAAAAAGTATTTCTGGCTTTAAATAACCTGTAAAGGGTTGATAAGCCATAGAAAATGAATCGGTCAACAATCTTAGTTGTCATGGTCAAGGTATGGCCAATATAGCCACAGGCCTTCTCTAGGTTGGACATATTCAGTAGCCTTCAGGGACATCCAGTCAAACCCATTATTTAGACCAAAGGGGATTGTTTTCATTCCGTTTGTCCATGCTAGGAGATATTGCTGTTAATTCTTAATTAACTCTTTCTTATGATGTTATTTTTGCTTCTCCAACTAGGCCTAGTAAATAAAAAGCCTTAGTTAAGGACGTCTGGTGATTGTGAGTTTAATCATTGGGTTAGGCAGTGGAAATTATAGTGGGGGGAGGAAAAATCTCAAGGACTAATTAATGAAGAATTAATTTTATATGTGTTATCTCCCCTTGTATGGACAGTGGAAGGAGAACAATCTGTAGATTGAATAAAGAGTTTAGATTCAGATTCCTAGAAATTAACTGAATAGATACTAAAAGAAGGTTGAAAGATACAGTGGCTTAAAGCCAGACTATAAACATTGAAGATGAGGACATTCCTCTGAATAGACCAATATATGATAAATCCTAATCACAGAAATACAGAGACAACAAAGATGAGGATACTAGTCCAGATAGATCCATTTTGGGTAACAAATTATATTCCACCTTACATACAACCTCTTTCTCACAGATGAAATGTTGCAAGCCTGTCTCTGCTCTATTGTTATTTCCAGGGGGAGTCTTCAGATGAAATTACCCCGCTCCAAGTAGATCTGATTTTTTTTGACTATTAGTTTGTATATGGACAGGAGTTGCTCAGTCTTCACTTTCTAGTTTCAAGAGAGTCCAAAAGAGTCTCCGCATCTTTGTGGGGGACAAATTATTTTCCATTCTAAATTCCCTTTCACACAGATGAAACATTGCAAGTCTCTCACTGATCTATTGCTATTTCCATGGAAATTGTTCAGATGAACTACATTCCTTAGTTTCACTAGTTCAAGCCTTCACAGCTAAGACTCATCATAGCATGCACATTTCTTTTGTATTCCATTGGTGAGATGTAAGTTCCAATCAAGCAGCTTCTTCCCATGAACCATTGTTTTGTGGAATTAATTCCCGAGAGGATGCTCCCCAAATGCTACAATCTTAGCCTGTTAAAGTTTAGGGTTAACCAATATCTTTCCCAGATATCTGTATAAACTGTTCCTCTTACTCTGTAACTCTCTGAGTTTATGGCCATCTCATGTTGAAACATTGGTTCTCACTGAAGTTAAGCAATGTCGAGTCTGGTCAGTACCTAGATGGGTGACCATTTTGGAATACCAGGTGCAAGAGTGTAATGGATAATGGCTCAGAATTGTTAATTGGAGAGCCAAGTTGCAATTCCCATTGGGTTTTTTATATTCACTTGAGTACAAATAATCTTGGAAAAGGTATTAATCCACCTCTCTTCCCCCCAAAGCTATAGGTTAATTAGTAAGACTTGTATTGCTAAACCATTATTATCAAAAAAAAAAAAAAAAATTGTTTTAAATAAACTGAAAAGGGTTGTTAAACCATAAAAAATAAATCAATCAATCTGTAACCCTCTACTTTGAGTGGCTTTTGGGTCTTGTGTAGGATGAACATTGTAAAAAAAAGAAAAAAAAAGAAAAAAAAAGAAAAGTATAATTTTTCATTTTAGAAATTCATACCAAAATTCTGTATATTTTATGAAACCATCTCTTTTTGATTGTCTTAACAATGAATCCTTTATTTCCTCAGGTGCAGTTGAGGCCCAACAAAGGCATTCCAGTTCCCTAAGTAACAGCACAGATAGTTCCATGTCTGTTGAGTTGGACCAATCTTACTTCCACAGTTTCTCCAAAGACCTCTTGGTTGCTGCTCTGAAATCAAGACTGTATGAAAGCTCTTGCATTCCAGATTACAGTGGGGATGAACCAACGGGAAAGGCCTCTATCCTTCAGCCATTTCGCATTCTCATAAGCCTGCTCGACAAGCCAGAAATAGGACCTGTTATCTTGGAGAATGTCCTCTGGGCAATATTCCGCAGTCTCTACAGGGAGTGCAAACTGGCTGAAAGCTTCCCCAGTTACACGGCAAATTATCATTATCCTAAAAGGGACTCTTCTCACAAAAGGCGGGAATCCATGTGTCAGCGAGATGAGAAGATTGTGAACGAATTATTAAAGACGGCAAATTTATTGTTCAATGCATTTGAGCCATTTTTCATCTGGGATTTCATTGGGCGAATGTTTGAAACAGCTTGTCAAAAGCAGGACAAACGGGTGATCATTGACAGACAGTCATCTCTTGAAAGCACCACAGACATACCAGACTTTGTGGAATTATGTGAATTGAGTAACTTTCTGTTGGATATTATCTCTTTAGTGAGTATACTGAATTGTTTATTATATTTCAAGAAGAAATTACATTATAGATGTTGAAATATTATATCAGTATTTTTATGCAAGGTGTGACTATCAAAATACCGAGACTGGCTTTATGTAAGTAAAGATACATCATTTACATGATTTATATTTGGACTATGGTTCATGTCTTTGTTGTTATTACAACATTTTGACTGTTATGTCCTCCGGCCTTCATCTGGTGTATATTGATCTAGGTTACCTGCAGGAAATTCTAAACTGAACCCATTATTTAATCTATGGTGATATACTGTTCTTGTTTCACTGCTCATTCACTTGATTTCCAGAATATGTCTCACCAGTGTTGAACAGATCATCACATGCAAAGAAAATTGACCTTATCATAACCACCTCTTGCAGATTGAACAGCAAGTGTCTCAGGCCAACCAAAGTAGATAACCTTTACTTTCTTAGTGGCATTGCTCCCTCATACATAAGGACAGTGCCCTCCCAAATGGAAGTAGAAGCAGGAAATTGACCCTCATCATCCACTCTACATCTGTGAACCATTGACAAAGAGGCTCAAGTCAAGATACAGCTTTTTACATTCAACTGAACCACTGAACAACACAGCTCCTTGTCAGCACATTTCTCTGTGGTGCAGCCACCTTAACAACGTGGAACACAGGCTCTCTCTCTCTCAGCCGTACAGAATCCCTCTGTCCCAGATCCAGTGATGTCTAGCTCTTCTAGTCAGACATAAATCGCCTCCAAACAGCTGTTGGTTGCTGTAGAGCCAACCTTAAGAAATGGGGATATGTCCCCAATGTTTATTCCAACTACCAATGCAGGCAATCACAATCTTCTAGTTTGCCCCATACTTGAAGATCCATGCACACTTAATGACCTTGAAACCTTAACATCCCAGGCAAGGTTGTGTTTGCAACATTGGATGGATGTGGTGTAGTAACTCAATAAGAGGACTGCCTATGTCAATGGATATCGTCTAGTTCTTATTTTTTAGCGCTACTCATAGTGTGCCTGTTTTCCATTGAGTCCAAGTACTTACTGCCCGACTCGTCGGATTGAAACCATTGTCCTATGAGACAATGGCTTAGTGAATTAAAGTGTTGGTTTATGAATCTGGTGGCATATTGATTGATAATCTTCATGTCAGAAATTCAGACAGAAATTAAAAATACATCATACATATGCTAAGCACATGGTATACATTGACCAATAGTCAAGTATAATCATCATCAGTCTCCTGACCAGGTGTGGTTGTCAGGTCACTGTGTGACTAAGCACTTGACCATTTCTCTCCATATGTATGGATTGAAAACTGATAGGGGTATTCATTCACCTATGCATGCTTAGCATGTCTAAGGCAAGTAAACCTGGTGGGAATACTCCTTCTCCAGGTTAAACCACAAGCCAATGTTGTCCACCTTGAAGGCTCATCTTGATCATGGACTGCTGACTTCAGTTGAAGCACTCTTTCCCAGTGTTGTTGGCTTACTAAATAATTTTTTTTTCTAACAAAAGAATTGAATTAAATTTCCAATGGTGGGGTCAGGTTTTTAATTTGAGCATAATATTAATTTTGTCATTGTCTTTTAATGCTACTAGCCTTCTAGAGTGCATTTTTATGCACAAACAGGAACCTCAGCCAGTTAAATCTTGAGAATTGCATCTATTTGAAACTTTTACTGAAATTGAGCAAAATAGATATTAATAGGTATTGACTATCATTATTAATTGCCATTTACTGGACACCATTCAGAAAAAGGAGTAACAAATTATTGCCAGTTTACTAAGCAATTTTTTTTTTTTTTAAACAAAAGGAAATGATTTAAATTTCCAGTGCAAAATTGTCACTTGAAATGTAAAGGGAATTTAATTCAGTAGTTTTGTGAGAAAAAAAAAGCTCTTGATAATTCAATTGTTTTGGTAAAATATAAAAAAAAAAAAAGTTGGTCATTGCCCACTTACTAAGTGGATGATAAGTTGCTACCACTTTTCCTTAAGCAGATGATAAAATATTACCAGTTTCCTCTAAGGATATCATGGATCAAGCATGTGAACAGTGATGAGGTTCTAGTGAGGTTGCAAACAAGGAGGAAGCTTATACTTAACATCAGGAAGAGGCAGCTGAAATTTCTGGGACATGTAATGAGAAAGGAAGACCTGGAGAATCTGATACACACAGGTCGAATAGAGGGAAAGAGAGACAAAGGAAAACAACACATGACATACCTAGTTGGTTTAAACAAGTGGATGACAGACGATGACCTGGGGGAAGTAGAAAAGGGACAGAACTTATTGAGAAGTACAAGGGATAGGAGCAAGTGGAGAGCCATGATCGCCTACGTCCTGAAGGGACATAGCACATAAAAAGAAAAAAAACGTGTGCCTGGTAGATGATAGTTATGCCATGATTGTATGCTAACTGAAATTTATAAGGAAGTGGGTGTCAGCTGTCCATATATTTGAGTGACACAGGAGATTTTTTGAATGTTTTTCTAAAAAAATAAAATAAAATGATTTGTTTGAAGTGATCAGCAAAAGAATGATTACATAAATTGTCTTAATTTCACCAAATATCTAAAAAAAATAATGCAAGGTTGATTTTTGAATTGATCATTTTTATGAGACATCAAGAAAAACAAGGTTACCTCGAGTGCAACATAATCATGTACTGAAGATGAAATTCGTGCAAGCATTCTGCAAGTCAACTTGTATAAGTTCAGTTTTCTTCTTTAATTGCTATATATTGACAAGTACAAGGCACTTCTTGACCAAACTTTTATGGGTTTTGTTGTAACCTTGGGAAGGATACTGAATAGAATAAGCACACAAAAGGTTGGTAAAGAATGATAATACTTAGGACAAGAACAACACATAAGATTTGCCAGCGGTGCATAGAAGTAGTAGTCAAATGCTAGAATTGAGTCAAGTGAGTTCCCCAATGAATCTCCAACTGCAGACCAACAGACAGTATTTATTACTGTGTTTATGTGAGTGTGGACATACCCATTATTGTCTGTAGGTAAGCTACAACAGGCATGTTGCAATTACTAGATGTATACTTCGTTGCATTTTAAGAACTTGAAAAGAATAATACAGGATGCATCAGAAATACCATCCATATTTCAAAGTGTGACAAAAAGACCAAGTTATTAAAAAAAAAAAAAATATTTCACTGTTTTTTAAACAAAGAGCTACAGTTTTTATTCAGTTGGTTTTAAAAATGACATCCTCAAAATGGTGGCTTCTCTTCATTGTAGATGATTTCTAATGTTTTTCATCACCCAGAAGTTCAAGCACTTGGAGATCTTCCAAGCAGCTTTTTTTTAAGCGCTGAACCTGTGGCTCTGAAATTTTTTGACCCATAGCAGTATTGGTTTTCTACCTGCAACAGCATCATTCCAAAATAACATGAAACGAGCATGAAAATCTCTCTTTGTTGCAATTACAGATTTACCAGTCTTAGAAAACTTTTCAACAGCAAATGCATGGTAAGATATTAGCTAGATGAAGACACTATTGCCATTAACCTAACCTAAATTCTCTAGAATGCCACAAGTGAAAGTTTAAAATGTGGCAGGTATTTCTGCTGCACCCTGTACTTTGAAAATCCCACCACATGCAATATTACCTTACTTGTATGGAAACACCTGTATGATCATCAAAATTGAGCAATGTAAAGCCTTGTCACTACCTAGATGAGTGACTGCTTGGGAATACCAGGTGCTGTAAGCTTGGATGTGTGGATGGTGTAATTGATAATAGCTTGGAATTGTTAATTGGAGAGCTCGGTTCCAATTTCAGTTGGCTTTGTTTTATTCACTTATATGCAAATACCCTTGGGAAAGGTATGACTCCACCTCTTTTCCACCCCCATCTATTAGTAAGACTTATATCACTAAACCATTATGATCTACCAAAAATTCTTACAATCTAAAAATATTTCCTGGCTTTAAATAACCTGTAATGGTTTGATAAGACATAGAAAGCAAATTGATCAAGCAATGAAATACTGATTAGCTACACAGGCATGATTTTAGATTTATTTACATTCTCTGGAATATAAACGTATAGAAACAACCGTGTTCACAAAACGAGGGATCAGTTCATATATTGATTGTAATATAGAATTGCCCCACCCCCCACTTTATATCCACATTATAACTTCTTGTTCATCAGATTCTGTTTAGGTATGAATCCACCTCTTCCCTCCCAGCTATGGGTCAATTAGTAAGACTTGTATCACTAAACCATTATTATCCCCTGAAGAACCTTTCAATTTCCTGGCTTTAAATAACCTGCAAAGGGTTGATTAGCCATAGAAAATGAATGAATCAATCAATGAAATGCTGATTAGCTACACAGGCATGATTTTAGATTTATTTACATTAACTGGAATATAAATGTATAGAAACAACAGTGACCACAAAGTGAGGGATCCGTTTATGTATTGATTGTAATATAGAATCTATCTCCCACTTTATATATCCACATTATAATTTGTTTATCAGATTCTGATAAGGTATGAATCCCCCCTCCCCCCCAGCCATTGGGGTAATTAGTAAAATTTGTAACATTAAATCATTATTATCTCAAAAAATATTCTTACAATTTAAAATTATTTTCTGGCTTTAAAACACCTGCAAAGGATTGATAAGCCATAGAAACTTAATCAATCAAAACAGTTTCTTCTGCCATCCTGGGTAAGAAAATAAACTACATCTGACAGTAGGGCCTTCAATTAGAAAGTTTTGAGGAATCTGGAACCACCTCTTAATTGCTGGTGTTCCCAGGTCCACCCTGATCAGGTTCCCAGCTATGGGCAAATAGCTAACTCCCCAAAATGGGTCAAAACACTATGAAAGTATAAAAATAGGTTTTAATGTCAGCAATACGGTTTTGAAAAAAAAAATATAACCAGCAATACATTTTTGAAAAAAAAAAAAAAAAATATTACCAGCAATAAAAATCTTGTTGGCATTAAAAAACCCATTGATGTTTATATGTCATAATCAAAATAAAACAAACCAAACCATTTTCATAAGTAACCCATTCTTCATGAGCTGATATGTTTAACGAACATTAGTGATTACAATTGGTTTCCCAAAATGGAAATTATCTCTGCCTCAATCTAATTGTAAAAATTAAAGACAGTGCTTCATTTAAGAGATTTAAATGCTCGTTAAGTTATATCATGTATTCTCATTGTATTGTACATGATTTTCATTTGGTTTTGTCTTTTTTCTTTTTCCTCAGGAAACCTACTTAGAAACACAGACAGAATTTTTGCCAAAATTGTTACGAAGAATGATAACCTCCTTGATTGGTTTCAGTGATAAACTCAGGAACAATGAGATTGTGTGCAGCTTGAAATTGTGTGGCAAAATCCTCACTCGTGCTCAGCCGTCCATGACTGTGATTGGTGTTGATGAGCAGGGTAAAACTTCAGACAGCTCCATTGCTGGTGACATCAACAACAAGGAAGCTCCAGCAGAGGATGAGAACCTCTCCGATAGCTCTGGTAACATGGACAATACCACTAGTAGTGACAGTGGTAGTGAATCCGACCCAAGTGCCTTAAACGATTTTGAGACTCACTCTAGTCCTCAACTCTTCCGAGGAGCAAGAGATGCTGCCAGTCGTAACCAGATCATGGACATGTCCAAACGCACACCAGCTGACACTCTTGATCATGTAGCTAACCTTAGAGCATCATTTTACAACAGAATCAAGAATTCTCCAATCAAGTCTTCTGACAAAATGGTGGGAGCTCCTTTGACTCTCATGCAGGCTTGTGTCCAGTGCTTCCAGAACTTTTTTCACATATTTGTATCACACAAGGTATTCAATGAAGACAATGGCATTCGAACGTTCCTCGACTCAATCACTGTGCCATTGGACCTGATACGGTGTTCAGACAAGGATTCTGTGATTGGGAGTTCCTCCTCTCTATACAGTCAAGATGAAACCCTGCGTAAGCAGAGCATAGAAAATGGACCTCCTTTGCGGATTGCTATTCATCAACTGAGTTCAGATTTTTGTGAAGCATTCATGTGGGCCTGCCGACTGCTTGTCGAGTTTGCCAGTTTCCCAGTATACTGCACTGATTATCACAAAGTATTAGAACAGTCTTTCCAGCAAGGTAAGAATTTATTTTAAACACTCATTACTTGTTAATGGTTTGGTGACTAATCTGTCGAATTTCATTTGTTTTATGCATTGTCGTGTCTAAACCAAAGGAGACATTGGCATCAAGAAATGCATCACTATGTAAAAAGTAAAATGAAAACAAACTGAATTCAAATAAAATTATTTAAACTAGAAAGACCTGTGAAAATTTCAAGATTTTCCTATTTGAATTTTTTGATGAATCTTAATTCTTTGGTTAAATGATTGAATAAACTCATGGTGAGTTCTACAACAATAAAATATCCTTAGAAATTCTCCTATCACATCGTTAAATATTTGAGCTTAACAACTTTAAAAAAAATATTGCAATAACAATCATAAATATGAATGCTGGTCATTATTTGAAATTGGCAACTTTTTCCCATTTCCCTGAAACAGCTTATAAAACACTTCTATCTTCCCTTCCTTTTTTTTTTCTTTAATTTGAGCGTATGTCTTGTTTTTCTTTGCAATCAAAACTAAATAGTCCATTAATTATGAGGTATTTGCAGGTGACATTGAACACTTATCTTCCCTTTCTTTCTAGCCAAATCCTCATTTTACAAACATTTCCCTTAATAATAATAATAATAATAATAATAATAATTCAGCAGACAATGTTATTTTATGTTAACTGTATTTTTGGAAATTGCCTTACTCGCTTTACATTGTTCGCTATTGTGTCTGAAAAATGGCACTCTTATAGCAGTTGCCATCGTTTATTGGCCTTTTGACTAAGATCAAAGCATAGTATCTGTTCCTGTCAGCTTAATCAGATTTTCTCTCCCCACTTCCATCTTCTCTTCATTCATTTTCTAACTGAAACATAGTAGTGTCTTTTCCCCTCTTTCTACATGATCAAAATTGAATAGTCCATTATTTATGAGGTATTGGCAGGACATAATGGTTGTGTGAACGAATGAAGAGAGGGGCAAGCACAATTATGATAGGATAATTCTTAATGGTACAAAATTTAACAAAAAAATAATAAACTTGTGTCTTGGTGTACATTTTTGTTTGTTTGTTCCGTGTCTATTTTAATTAATTTATCTAAAAGCTTAATACAAATCATCAAACACCAATAATATTTAATTATTGGTCTTTGATGATTTGTACTAAGCTTTTTCATTTATGATCAGTAAATATAGTTTTCACTTAATAATATCATCTAAAAGACTGAAATTATTACAGAATTTTAAAATTTAAAACTTAATAAATTTTTCTAATTAAAATTAAAAAAAATTGCAAACAATTCTTGTAAAAATTTATCATTCATCAAAAGATATTTTTTTTCTTAAGGCAATAGGGTTCTTATTTATATTATAAAAGAAATTAAAAGCTTCTCTAATTAAATATTGTTATAGTTTTATTGCATTTTTTATTTTAAGATTCAGAATAGATTTTCAGTAAATGATGTTTCTTTTTTGACAAAAACAAATTGAGGATTTAAACTCTCCAAGGAGTCCTGCTTTTAAATAATATAAATATGAAGAGGATGGAATTTTAATTTCTTGAAATTTCACAAAATTAAATTAAGTGGGAGTAACAGATGAAAAAAAAAAAATTTCAAAGGAATTTAATTCATTTGTGGATATGACCTGAAAATTTCATTAAAATGTCAATTATTTGTAGGAATTTAAAAAAAAAATGTGTTTTTAACACAAAAAAAGAATGCTAAAATTTCCAATACTAATCTTTGGCCCACCTGCTGACTTGAGAAAAACAATATTTTTAACCTAGATTTTGAATGTGCTGTAAAAGATTAAAAAATTTAATAACGTAATCAAAAAATACTTTGGCCTTTCCTCTTAATAACAAACATCTTGATGATAAAACTTTGTTTTTTATCAAGTTTGGGGCCTTTTTCATCAGGGTGTGCTCTTTTTTTAGACAATTTTTGGAGGTACCTAAATAAATACACACACACACACACACACACACACATATATCTGTGTGTGTGTGTGAGATGAACTCTCCCATCATTTTCAATGTATATGAGTGTCTTTCAGTTTGGTTTTTATGTTTATGTCTCGTATGAGACAACAATCCTACATGAGATTTGCAAACAAGTCGGCATGAGGGACATGCTGAAGGGTCGACTGTCATATGGACTGATGTATTGGCCTGAGATTTAATGTTGGTTCTTAATTCTCTCAGATAGTTAAAGTGATTCTTTTCAAAGTTAGTTATACCTTGGCTACAAGTGTTTCTCCACTTTGCTCGGTTTTCAACAGCAAGTTTGAATTCCTCTATAGGGATGTTTGCAGCATTTAAATTGTATTTGAGTTTGTCCGTGAAGCGAAACCAAGGATGGCCTACATTATGCTTACCATGAGAAGTTGGCTATACATGAGGATTTTTAGCAACCGATCATCACTCATTCTGATGACATGACCAGCCCATTTGAACTGTGATTGCATCAGAAAGGATTCAATGCCACATTTGATGAAAAGATCAGGGTTAGAGATTTTGTCCTGCCATGTATAACTGCATATTGAACAAAGACACCGTTTATGAAACGCGTCAAGTTGATTGTGTGTATGTGTGTGTATATATATATATATATATATATATATATATATATATGTGTGTGTGTGTAATTCGGTACTACTTCAGTAAAAGCAAATGATAAAAATGAAATACCCCGGCCATGTATTATTTGTAGAGGACTTTTATGGGACTTGTAGATTTTTTAGTGCATCTTCTTTTGAGGAAATTATTGTTGCTTTTTTTTTTCATTATTAAAACAGCATTAAAGTTTCTGTTAGCATACAAATGTGTTGAGAGTCCTATTAAATTTTAAGTCCCTTTTATGTTTGTATATTGTTCCTTAAATTCCATATGTTTCTTGGATATATTATTGGTGTGCATTATTTTCATTCTATTTGGTAAACTTGTGCTGTTGCTGTCACATCGGAGTCTGGCACTTCTGTTATTTAGACATTCTTGATAAAATACAAAGAATATTCTTATATAGGAATAAAGTGTTGCTGCTGACACTGGAGTTTGAACAGAAATCACCAGAGAGCAAACACAGGTGATCCATTTTGAATAAGTAGATCATATGATCACAAAGGAAGTGTATATATGGCAATTAGCATGGCATCTAAGTGATCACTATAAGGAATACTATTCGGTATTTTCAGGCAAGTATTATCAAGCAAGTAGTATTAGTGTGAGTGACACCAGTGTTATTCAACAACATTACTATAGTTGTATCTGTGATTACAAAGTCTCTACTACAATAAGCATTACAAAAGTGACAATGACTATTTGTTGACATTACAAAAGTGACGACAAGTGTCCGCTGACATTGCAAAAGTGGCAACAAAGATTCATTGAACTTTCATTTGTTTTTGTACAAATTAATGATGTAAAAATGAAATTGCAGCTAGATACAGGATCTGATATCACTATCATAAATGAACAGACATGGAGAAAAATGGATGAACACAGTTTATTGACTTCTGATAAAGTTGTGCATGGGGTCTCAGGAAAGAGATTGAACTTTTTTGGGTAACTTTAGCTGTAACGTTTCTTTTGTGGGGGGAAAAAAACAAAAAAAGAAAGCTTTGGTGTTTGTATTAAAGAATACTGTTAGTTTGTTTGGGACAGACTGGATTTTATTATTTGATCTTTGGGACCTTCCAATTAACTCTTTTTACAACAAGATAAATATTGTTACCCCTGGTACTAATATGGCAAATGAATAATTGAAAAATGAACTGAAAAAGAGTTTTCCAGAAGTTTTCTCAGAAGGTCTAGGGAAATGCACGAAAGCAAATTGTAAGTTTCAGTTAAAAGACAATGTAACACTGATGTTTAAGCCAAAAAGGAGTGTGTACCTTTTGCAGCTTTAGATCCATGAAAAAGTTTCACAACTTCATACATGGTAAAGAATTCATACTACAGACAGACCATCGTCCATAGTTGTTCATATATGGATTAAAAAAGGGTGTTCCCACACATACAGTGAATAGACTGCAGTGCTGGGGAACTATCCTATTGAATTATAATTATAAAATGGAATTTCTACTACCCAAAAAATTAAGTCATGCAGATGGATTGTCTAGACTAAAACCAAGATTCTGTGAATCACTTGAAGGCACAGTGATGGTGGCAATAAGGACTGAAAATGAAATTAATAATAGGTTGGTGCAAAAATAAGGTCGGTTTTTGACGTATTTTTAACGTCAAAAACCGACATTATTTTGGCACCAACCTAATACAATACTGTAAGAGAACTGCTCATAACATTGGAGAAAATAAAAATTAAGGTGGGAAAAGATGACTTTATAATAAGAATGAAGGAGAAATTAAAATCTAAAGGAAAAAATATTGGAAATAATTCATTTTCATTATGTAATGATGTACTTATGTACGCAGAGAGAGTGATGATACCAGCATCATTGCAAAGATGTATGTTAAAAGAATTTCACAGAGGACATCAGAAATTTGGAAACTGTATGCTCTACTGCTTGACATTTGTGCTGGAAGCTTCAATATGAACATTTCAGAGAGGTTGTGTGTCAATCTGAGGACAGTGCAGAAGATTTGGAAAGAGTTGGATGAGTCTAATCACCTAACTATGAAAGTATGACAGCTTGAGAAAAGAACTCCTGAATTTGTTGGTAAAGGCTCAGACTTGACACAGAGGCCTACGTCAAGTACTTTGAGGAGGTAGTGATGCCCTAGTTCAAGAGGGCTGCTGCTGGAAGACCCTATATCTGGCAACAGGACTCTGCACCATGCCACACAAGCAGGAGACCTAGTCATGGCTGTCAGACAATTTCTGCAACCACATCATTTAAATCTGGCAACCTAACTCCCCAGGCTGTAACCTCCTTGATTGTTATGTGTGAAGAGCAGTTGAGCAAAAGACTAACAAAACTCCTTGTAACACCAATGATGAACTGACGGCAAGGATTTGGGCAGTATTCACCAACTGAAACATGGAAACTGTCCAGAAGAGTTGCAGGAGATTCTGAAGTTATCTAGAGGCCGTGATTGAATCAAAAAAAAAAAAGAAGGAAAGTAAATGTTGGTTTAGTCCAAGGATTTTTTGATTTTTTTTTCTAATGCTATGTCCCTTTTGGATACCTTTTTATTTATCATCTTTGAATTGCCATAATTACCAATGGTTTTCTGTTGCTTTCTCCACTGTTAAAATTCAGAGTTGTCTTCTCTTAGACAAGTTGCCATCCAGAGTTAGAGATCCCTAACATGCTATTTAATCTATAGCTGGGGGAAACAAGATGGTTTCATACCTTTTCCAAAGGTATTTGTGTTAACGTCAATGTTACAGCATCAGCTGGATTTTGAACTTGATTTGCCATTCTCACTTTACATGACAATGACTGCCGCACTATACAGTTTAAACCATTAATACTGACCATAAAATCTGGTATTATTTTAAAAAAAAAATTATTAACAAGCAGTATCAACTATAGGCTTGTAAAAAAAAAAAAATATCTGTTATCAATTATAAATTTGTGGAAACAAAAAGAAAATGATCCATTATCAATTATAGATTTGTGGAAACAAAAAGAAAATGATCCATTATCAATTATAGATTTGTGGAAACAAAAAGAAAATGATCCATTATCAATTATGGATTTGTGGAAACAAAAAGAAAACGATCCATTATCAATTATGGATTTGTGGAAACAAAAAGAAAACGATCCTTTATCAATTATAGATTTGTGGAAACAAAAAGAAAACGATCCATTATCAATAATAGATTTGTGGAAACAAAAAGAAAATGATCCATTATCAATCATAGGTTTGTAAAAAAAAAAAAACAAACAAAAAAACAAAGTCATCAATTATCAGTTTGTATTAAAAAAAAGTACATTATCAATTATAGGTTTTTCCTTGTAACCCATTTTTTTGGTATTAATGGAGTGTTACTTTCATCAAGGGTTTTTTTTTTAATATCCTGATTGCAAATGAATTATTATTATTGTCCTTAGATATATTAAATAAATTTGCTTTTTTCTGTTTTTCTTTAACCAGAGGAAGATTCCGTGCTGCCACCATGGCTACAGGATCTGATCATGTGCAGTTGCTTTGTAGACAACTTTCATATCCAAGTGGCAGCTATTTCTACCATGTTGGATTTGATCAGCCTGACGCAGTCTGTGGAATGTGAGTCCCGCAACAAGGACGATGGTGACCGCAAGTCATCCTCTGGCAATGGTGGGGGCACAATATCAGTGGTTATCCTGCCCGCACTCTTGCCCAGACACCTGAAGTACCTCAACAACAACACCCTTTTCTATCAGGTAAAAGAATGTGCAGGTGTTAAGAATTCATCTCTGTGGCTTTCCAGCATTTTAAGGACAGTCTTCTTTGCTCTCAGATTAACATGATTTTTGTTTTGTTCATAAAAAAAACCTAAAGAATTAGCTGAGTGATAATTTTGAGTGACATGTGCAGGTAGCAATACAGAAAAAATGTGTTCACAAAACATATTGTATTTATTATATAAACATGAAGGTATAATACTTACTGTATACTTACTTTTGCAGCCCCCTATATAGTAACTTTTTTCATTGGCATATTATTAACTAAGAAAATAAAATTCAGAATATATATATATATATATATATATATATATATATATTCATCACACATAAAGTGGTGGTGTTAATAAAATAGTGCTTAATGCAAGATAACTATATATTAATAAATATACATTTTTTTTTTCCTCACCAGTAGCACTAAGTCACTCTGAATTCAGTACCTGAAGATTGCATTGTGCATGAAACTCTGTCATGCTACTGGTAAGGAAAAAAAAAGAAAAAACGTATATATTTATTTATATATTTAGTGTATTGGGGCAGCCAATCATTATTCAAACATATTGTTAAATATAACATAAAATGAATGACTATTATGTTTGATCATGAGCCGTTCTAACCTTCATATATTTACTTTAATTTTGAGTGAAAATAATGACAAAATTTTCCGACATTTGGATATTTTTTATTAAGCTGTTCCTTGATCTAAGCTTTCAGCTCACATGAGCCATCTTCAAAGTGTTTATACAGATATTTAAACAAAGATATTCGCATCAAAGATGATATCCTATTATGTTGACATAGAAGATTGCTATGCAATGATAATGATTTATGTAAAAGAGAGAGAGACATCAAATTTTAGAAAAAGATGGCCATCAGGCTAAATTGGTGCTAAGGGCCACCCAAAAAGAAACAGAAATATAATTTAGTTTAACACCACCAGAGGTGAAAATGAAAATTGGTATAATCTTCTTAACATTGTTAAATAAGCATTTTCCCCAAAACTCTGTTTACAGTGCTTTTAATAAAAACACTAAGAATTAGTTAGAATTGCATGAAAAACATAGGGAAAATAATAAAAGGGTAGAATGATAAAAAAAATTGGGTATGAGGTGTGACACCCACCGGTGGTCACGGTCGTAGTCCAATATGTGACATCCACTGGTCGCAACGTCAGGATATGACACTGTGCCATTGGCACATGGTCAACTCCCAGTTGTGGCACGAAGCTGTAAGGTTTCTTCCACCAGCTTTTTGGGGTTGGCTCCTTGTTGCTGCCACCAGCCTGTGTCCCGGTCAATCAGGTTGTTTCTGGTTCGATACCAACTTTGTCGTTCTCAGCTCGCCTCCAACACTTGGTCACTGAAGTAACTGCTTTGATCTTGAGTCTAACCTACCGACGTTGTGATTTTGATCTTAGGTAGACGAAATCAATCAGGTGTTGGGCTGTAGTGCAAGCTGAATCTGGGGTAAAGGTGATACTGCAGTCAGTAAAAGAAAATAATAGAACAACTCAAGAGGTTTAAATATGTTGAGAAGTAACAATTATCTTTATCTGTTGAATACAGGAGTGTGTTTCTCTCCCAGCTTGCTTCTATAGATTCGTGACACTTTTTGCGTTTCTTAAGTGAGTTATGGTATCTTAAGTAGTTTGTCAGTAAAAACTTGCTTTTGGTAGGAAGAATAAGTCGAAAAGGACGTGAAAATCTTTCGGTCAACTTCTGCAAGGCTGGTCTCCAAACTCGAAATGTCTGGAACTCCGAACTCCCTGAAACTCTGCCGAAAATGATCAGTTGCCTTGAGACATTTGTTTATATGGACACCGACCCAAACTCGGTGTGTGTGTGTGGGGGGGGGGGAGCAACATGGTTTGGGTTCTTTGACAATTCTCAATTCCCAACAAGAATTCTCTTTGTTCTTAGGCCAGGAAAATTAATTACTTCCCATTTTTGGAAGATTAATCACGTTCCATTTCGGGGTTTTCTCCCTCGTCCTTGAGGGAAGGTCAGAGGAGAGTTATCCTCTTAGACTCTTCCTCTCTCACATTGGTATCTCATACCAATCCCCTCAGTGGGTGTTAACAACTTCTCCGTCTTTCTCATACATTCACCTCCGCCTATCACCCACGCTACCTGTTGGCCAATGATCTCTCGGCAGCATGGGTGTAGCTAGACCGGCTCTCTTAGAATTATAAAGAATTTTGTTTACAAAAGCCTTTTTTTTTCATTTTTTTTTTTCTTTTCCTTTGGCCAAAACATTTACAAATCCCAGATTGCCGAATAATTCTTATCACATTTTGATTTTGGGGACACTCAGATCCACTTAGTCAACTTTTAACTGGGTGGTCGTGTTTATATTGGCTCGTCACTCCCTTATCGTGACATTAATTAATTTTGACAGAATCACAGTCTTGCTTTTTCTTACATATTTTCTGTCTTTTGCGAAAAGTATCTTTCTTTTGCAAATAAAATAAATTCTTTTTAATGTCGCTCAGTCTATCTTTCAATATAGCTCTTTCTCGCCTTAAGTATTTCCCGTTTTTAATTTCTGTGGTTAATTAGTTAGCCAATTACCATAGCTAAATAGTGTCACACAGGTGTGAAAGGAGTTGAGAAAAAAAGATGTCACATTGTAATCATTTCATCCCAAGCAAGGTAATAAAGCCACTAGGATGCAATGGGTTACTGAGTGTTAGAGAATATGAAAAAAATATTATTAAGGACAGAGGACAATAAAAGAATAAGAATTAAGAAGACAAGATAACAGTTGACATTGCATTTAAAACTGCCAAAATTGTCTGCTAAATGGTAATTGCTTGGTGCAGGTGCTTGTTTATAGGGCAAAATTAGAGCCAGTAAATGACCAAGAAAAGTGTAATTATCAACAAGATTTTACAACTATAATAAACATCTTTCTCTGTCCTCGGATGTATGGATGGTGTAATAAATAACAGCTTGGAATGAAAAATCGGAGAGCCAAGTTTGAATTCCAGTTGGGTTCATTACATTCACTCACTGACACTCTTTTTTTATATTTATACCTTTAACCTTGGAAAAGGTATAAATCTATCTCCTTCCCTAGCTATGGTTTAAATAATCAGACTTGTATGTAGAAAACTGATTCTTAAAACATTATTGCAGTACTGACTTGTATTCTTACAATCCAAAATGTTTGAACTTTAAATAAACCATAAAGAGTTGAGAAGCTGTAAAAAAGATCACATTTCCAAGGGTGAAAAAAAATGTTTAAAAATTTAATATTACTTTTATATTATTTTGAGGGGTAGTTTTAAGTTGATATAAGTTGATAGAGAGAGGAGCGGGAAGATTATGACAGATATATATATATATATATATATATATATATATATATATATATATATTTATATATATAAAAAGCTGTAAAAATACAAATCAATTGACCAATCACAAGAACAATCTAGTCTATAAATTTTAAATTGAAAAAGATTATTTCATTTTACAGTAAAGTTACTGCTTTATATACAAAAGGTAAAATTAATTATAAGTTAACTGGAGTCTGTGTTATGGATTTGAGACAAAATCATGTATTTTGGTTTCCTGTCTTTGCCTAATATGCATGCGAATCTTGGAAATACACCACAAAAGTTATTCGACTCTTAGATGTGTTACATTTAAGATGCCTTTGCAAAATCCTAAAGGTGTCTTAGAGTGATAGAATCAGGAACAAGGAAGTGCTATTAGGTTGGTGCAAAAATAATGTCGTTTTCACACACATGTTACTGTGAGAAAACAACATTATTTTTGCACCAACTTAATAAAAATGTGCAAATTTTAGAAAACCTGAGTGTAATGGTGGCAGGTAGATACATTTCACCCGCTATATCCTGTGACTACCTGACAGCCAGCTAGTGTTTCTTTAAACTGGATACCTCAAGGCTGTAAAAGACCAAGGGCTAGTCATAAAATGACAGAGCATTTTTAGTTAGAGAACTGGAAAAAAAAGAAAAGGAAACACCAACTGATTCCAGGTTCTGTGACTTGCCAACAAGGAAAATTGTGGCTTTTTGCTGTGCTGGAGGAACAAAGTAGCAAGGTAAAGGTCTTTTGTCTGTAACCATAAAAGCAAACAAAATTCTTCATTGTTGTATATATTTATTTATTTATTTATTTTTTTCAAGCATTTCACTCCAAGCAAGGCGGGAAGCCACTAGCATGCAAAGAGTTACAGGGAGTTGGAACTAGAGGAAAGGATGAAGAGAATTATAGGGGATAGATCAAGGCATCTGGAGATGTCCATTGACATTACATTGGAATAGTAGGAGATTATACTAGAGGGGAGGGAGTTCCATAGGCGAGAGGTGCGAGACATGAAGCTATTAGAGTAAAAGAGACGGCTACATTTAACAGTTTTGAAAGTGAAAGGCTGAGAGTGAGATGCCAGCCTAGTAGAATGTTTGAATTCATGAAGATTGGGAACCAGCGAAAGCAGCTCCTTGGAGCAGTTATCATGAAAGTATTTGTAAAAAAGACAGAGGTAGGTGATGGCATGTCTCTGAGAGAGTGACTGCAGACGAGATGCCAGATCAGGGCCAATTACGTTGCATATTTGTCTCTGGATCTTATCAAGAGCCTTGAGACAAACATAAGGAGCACCAGTCCATATATGGCAGCAATAGTCCATGCAAGGGCAAAGGCAAATGGTTGATTTCTAGATTTGAATGATTGACTCTGGCAAGAAAAATTTCCTGGTGTGGCACAGGGAGCCAACTTTTCTTGCGGTGGACGAAGCAATTGACTTAATGTATCTGTTCCATCTCAGGTCAGCAGTCAATGTGAGGCCGAGTAGTCACAAAGAGGAGCTCTCGAGAAGTTGAGCGTCAGACATTCTAATGGGGGCAGGGATGGTTCTCTGTGGTGCAGTTTTGTTTTTGAGGTGTTAAAGTTAACCATCCAATTCCTGCCCTAGTTCACAGTCATATAGTTAAAATCTTGCTTGTCTTTGTATCTATCTACCTGCTTTTTATTTTTTATCTCTTTCATATCTATGTCATTGCTATAAATGGTTCTTGTTAATGCATTCTTATATTTTCTCTCATTGTAGATGGTAGCACGGAATTTATGGAATCAGCTGAGTGAAACAACTCCAAGCAACCATCAGAGAAGTGTGGAGTTGTTTCAGCAGTTGCATCAGGTGACTCCGAACAGCTGGGTGTGTGAGGATGTTATTGGTAGTGCTTTGATTGGTGATGGCCAGGTGAGTAAAAATGTTTAGCATTTGAAATTTTTTTTTTTCTGATTTGCCACTAAAGTTCGGTTTTTATTTTTTTTTAAATCATTTCACCTCAAGCAAGGCAATAAAGTCATTAAGATGCAAAGGTTTACTGAAAGTGAAAGAATCTAATAGAAAATCATTATTAAAGAGTGAGGACAACAAAAGAACAGGATTCAAGGAAATTATGATTGATATAGTATTTAAATTTTTGTAGATCACAGTTGACAGGAAAGCAAGAAGCCAGAAGTATGAGAGAAGGAATTTATGGTTACTAGCAGCCAATCTAGCATTGTTGCTTAAATTCACAAACCAAAGAGGAAAGCTGATCAAAACAATTGCCAAGAAAATATTTATAGAAAAGGCTCAGGGAAGCTACATGAGGGCAGTAGGAATGTGACTGATGCCAGGTCAGGTCCAATAATATTGCAGATTCTTCTTTGGATTTTATCAAGAATCTCTAAATACATAGCAGAATCACTGGACCAAATGGGGAACAAAAAAACCTCTTAAGTGTTTTGTTCCTGGGAGGAACTTCTTTAGAGCTAGACTAATAATGGTTTTGTTGATAGTCTTACACACACAAGGTGTATTTCAGCAGCAAGAATTCTTTCAAACATGTTTCATTGAATAATATCGACAAGTTCTATTAAATTTGTTATAAACTTTTACAAATTTCTGAATTAGTTGTTTTATATTTAATGTAAATTTACCAAAGTTCATATTTATTTTTCTTTTATATATTTTTTCTCCTAGTATTTTTGAATGTTGCTACATTTGTTTTTAAAGGATAGTATTTGGTGTATGTTTATGTAACAATTTTTGATTAATTCCTGTGTTTGTTCTCACATTTGCTGGAGCCAATTCCAAGTCACTCAAAGTGACGCCATTTAAACAGTCAAACTGGAGTTTTTTGTATTTTTTTTTTATATATGCACATCAGTACATGATCCACTGTGGAAAAAGATATCTTATTTAATGTCAGATGTTTCTCTTTTTGTTGTAATACAAAAGAAAAATGCTGAAGATACAGGAATGTTTAGCTTTAAATTAATATTTTTTTTTATGTTTTGTATATCTAGATCAATGACTTCCAATGTGGGGTGTATGCCCCACTGGTGGGGCATGGTAATATTTTGGTGGGGTATGCATAAGATGTGCACCCTTCGACTTACTATACCAATGTGATCTCAAATTTAATTTTGCATTATTATTTCATGATTAAAATGATCAAAGTATAATACAGAATAAGCTTTCATTCAAATATTTTATATTTCTACCTTTCAGTTCTCTATTATTATATGTTTCAAAACTATATATATTTAACTGTCTTTTTGTTTTTTTAATTTTTCTCTTTCTTGGACACCATGGTCTTTGGAGGCTTGTTTATAGAGACCAAGTTAATGGCCTTTTAAGCTTCCTTCACGTGAATTGCCGGAAAATTTTGAATATGTAAGAATTAAATATTACAGGGAGGGCACCAGAATTATAGAAATACCAAAGTGGGGCATGGTCAAAAATCAGTTGGGATCCACTGATCTAGATGTATAAATTAGCAAATCTCAGTCATTTATCTGTCTATCTATTGTTATTATTTTCATTGCTATTGTTTTGAAATATCCCCCATTGTATCAGCATTAGTTTTGTTAGAAGAAATACAGTGTATAAAGGTGGATGAATGCTGATACAATGAGAGATAAAAACAACAGCAATAAAAGCAAAAACAAAAGCAATAAAAAGCCAAATGAGGTTGGTGAGATGCATTGAATGTCAAACATTTAAATAATTTAAAGCTAAGCATCTCTGTATCTCTAGTGCTTTAAAAGTAAAATGGTAACTGGAATTTGTTCTATGTCTTCTCCACACACACACAACACCAAAGCCAGGTGACCAAAGAAAAAAATAGTAAAAAGAAAAACCCAACAACCAATAGAAGAAGAACCAAGATAAAAACATGAAAAAAAGGGAAATAGGAAACAAACTAAGAAAAGGCCAAAAGACAGACATAAAGTACTCTGTCTAAATTACCAAGACAGAGCAAATACACTTCCTTCTCAGTGTCATGACTCAAAAAGAGACCAATTTCAGACCATTACTCTAGTTTCATGCTACTGCAATCATTGGATGACCAGAACGCAAATAAATAAAGGAGGAACAGAATATTTGTACTAACATAAAATTGGCGGGTAGGTGGAGAGGCAAAAAAAACCCATCAAAATTAGTTGACTACATAGGTGTAGGAAGGAAATAAGCAAAGAGAAAACTTAGGTGTATGGACTTATTTGAGTCTGAGCAATTTTAACCGAATAGTTGTGGGGGAATCACTAGTCTGGTGGCACATGGTCCAACAGGTTCCTTCACCTTCAGAATATTGGCCTGAACCATGTCTCTTTCTGTGTGTGTGTGTGTGTGTATGTATGTATGTATGTATGTATATAAGCCTGAACCTTGTCTCTTTCTCTGTGTGTGTGTATATATATATATATATATATATATATTAAACATGGAACTAGAACAGTCTACTCCAGTGAATGAAATAAAAGGTTCAGTTTGACATTCCAACCACCTGAAGAAGGCCAAAGCGTACAGTAGCCAAAATGTTGTAATAAATATGGCAACAAAGATGAGGACAGTAGTCTGAATAATGTAAATAGTGTACATAATACCTCATTTCAAAAATATAGACAGATAATAAAAATCTTGTCTACAAGCCATTGCAGTTGATATGCTGTAAAACAAAACAAACTTAACGTAACCTCTAAGTTCAACTAACAATTGAAGCAATAAATGCCTTGTCAGGGCTAATGTTAATAAGACTAATCTGGTTAACTATTATGGATGAGTTTGATCCTTACTGAGTGTTCTATACAAAATTTAAGAATAAATATCCTAATAAGGGTTGACATGTCTTTAAATCAAACAAACTAACCTAACCAATTGAAGGAACGAGTAAAGAATTTATTGTTCAGTTTATATAAAAAGAATCAATTACAGAAATTATTCTTGTGAAAGTGATTACAATTTCTTTTCATTTCACTGTTTTCTTTTGTTTATTGCATTCTAGAGTAAACGTATTGAAGCCTTCCGAAAATTCACAACCCTTTGGCATTTAACTAGAGACAAGAAAACTTCACGCGCTCCTGGCATGCCTCTGAGGACTTTTGATCGGTAACTATTCATTCTGACATTAAGAGGAATTAGGCAGGTTTTGTGTTTGTTATCCTGCTTTGTTTTATTATTTAGTCATGAGGAATTTGTAAATCTATTTGTAACATTGTATGTTTAAATGCTATATATTTTTTCCTTGGTATTTAAATCTCAATTCTGATTCCATGTAATGTGTTGTCATGTGTCTGTGTTTGGGGAAACACTTCAAAAGCAACATAAGATTCAGTCAAATTGGTAACAATAAAACAATTGATAACAACCGATTTTCATGTTCTACATGTCTATAATGAATAATGCTGTCATGGCCTTGTGGGTAATGAATTATTTTCCAAACTACAACCCCTTTGCCCACAGGTGAAACATTGCAAACCTCTTGCGACTTTATTGCTATTTTCAAAATAAGCCTAACCCTAACCCTTATATATATATATATATATATATATAAAGCAAACAATGTTTGCAAGGCAAAGCAACAGTAATATGGAAAAATGTCCTCAAGCTAAGAATTGGGGTTGACACACAAAAGCAAATTCAGATAAATGAACATAGCATTCTGACTGCAAGATAAGACAGACTGGGATTGAGTCATATGAAACTGAGAACTGACCTATTTTATTAGTTAGGAAGAAATCCCAGCAAGCATTTGTGTACTTCTGCTTATAGACTGGGGGAGTGTTTTGCAGTTATTCCCTGTCAAGATGGGAACCAACAAAATTATGCAAAAATGAGAATAACACTGACATCACATTTTAACAGATATATTTACCAAAATTACACAAAAATATCTTGAAATAATAAAGAGTAAATTTATTCAATAAAATTGCTATTGGCTTAAAAAACAGCCTCTAGATGACTTCAGAATCTTCTGTAACTATTCTGAACAGTCTTCTTGTTTAAGTTGGTGAATGCTGCCATAATCCTTGCCTTCAGTTCATCTTTGGTGTTACAAGAAATTTTGTTGGTCTTTTGCTCTACTGTACCCCACACATAGTAATCAAGAGGTTTGCAGTCTGGGAAGTTAGGTGGCCAAATATAAGAGGTGATGTGGTCGCAGAAATTGTCTGACAGCCATGACTGGGTTCTCCTGCTTGAGTCGCATAGTGTAGAGTCCTGTTGCCAAATGGGATCTTCCAGCAGCCACCCTCTTAATCCAGGGCAGCACTGACACCCAATGACTCTGAAATGTTTGCATTGCAGCTTCTGGTGTGAATGCCAAATAGTACACCATGCTGTTTCCAAATTTCTGGCAGAGTGAATTGTGTTATGGTGCTTTTTTTCTCACGGACTGTGTTCAACTGACCCTACTATACTGTGCAGTCAACAAAATCAAAAATGATGCACATGCATGAAATTAAAAATATAAAATACCAACAACCCATTGCACCCTGTACAGACACAAAATGTGGAAAAGGAAAATTACCAGTTAAATTTTTGTGTCACTTTTATTTTTTTCAATATGTTTAAACCATATTCAATAAGTTATAAAAAAAAATAAATTGAAATATAGGTTATAATACTATAATGTAATGAACATGATTTTACATTCATGGAAAAGTTGAAAGAAGACGCAATTCTGTGGTAGGTTAGAAATAGAAAATTGATTTTGTTTTTTTCTTGAAATATACTAAAAAATTGATTGTAGATGGTTTCACACTTCTCTTATGGATGTTAAATTAATGTTTAAGTTCCATAAGGTGAAGATAAATTTTAAAAAATTCATTTGCAATAAAATATTTAAGTCATATTTGAGTTTCAAATAGACAGGCCAGGACATTTGTGTGTGTGTGTGTGTGTGTGTGAGAGAGAGAGATAAAAAAATCCACCCAAGACAACTTTTATTGAATATTCTGAAAATTTCCTCCCATTGCTATTTTTAGCCTGTAAAGCATTGTAGGACAAAGGAATTTAAAAAAATTTTTTTTAATCATTTCACCCAATCAAGTTGATAAAGTCACTAAGACGCGAGGGGTTAGTGAAAGTAAAAGAAACTGAGAAAACATTATTGGGAAGAGAACACATGAAAAGGACAGAATTCAGAGACACAGAAAATGGTGATTGACATTGCATTTAAATTTTTGAAGATCACAGTTGACTGAAAAGCAAGAAGAGCAAGAGAAGAATCTATTAGCTTAAAAATTTGAGTTACATCTAGAAATTTCAACAGTAAAATAATGAGACCTAGCTGCCAATCTAGTACTGTGCTTCAATTTGTGAATTCGATGCACCAGAGAAAAAAATCATTGGAACAGTTGCTGTGAAAATATTTGTTGAACAGATATGGGGAAGCTACATTACAGCAGTAGGGAAGTGAATGAAGCTGAGATGCCAAGTCAGGATTGATTACATTGCAGATTTTTCTTCAGTTTTTGTCAAGTATCTTAAGAATTCAATTTGACTATTTGATAAAAAGGGTGGTTGGAATAAGAATGTCCTATATATATTTATTTGTTTGCATTTACCTTTTTGCAGTTCTATGTTTGCTGTACTGGATAGTCTTCGAGAAGAGACCAGTTCAGCGAAAACCTTGGCCAGCACCTGGCTTATGCACACAATTCAAAGAGGAGGAATCTACAGAATCCTAGAGCCAATCCTGCTTATACTTTTACACCCAGATACTGCAAGGTAAACTATTTTGCTCACTGATTCTTGTAACCTTTAGATTTTTTAGGGTTTTTTTTTTAAATTTGAATTAGGTCTACCAGCCTGTGCAAACTATAAGAGACTTAATAAAGAAAATTTGCTCTCTAGCAGGATTTGAACCTACATCCTCCTTTCTAGGAGAAATCATTGTCTGATCTGGCATGCTTTATGCTTCTTGGCCACAAAGAGTCAGATTAGCAAAGTTCAGTAATTCTTTTAAAAAAATTCTTGCCTTCACGTTCAGCTCTTGAAAATCCATATCTGCTTGATTTTGTACATGAAATTCAAACAAAGCAATATGTAAGTAATTTAAGGAATGGATTTTCTTTTTAATCCAGCATTATTTCTTAATATTCCAATGCTGGTTAGCACATTTTATTTATTAAGTCTCTTGAAAATGCAAGTAGGCATAATTCAAATTGTTAAAAAAAAAACGGTGTCTACTCAAACATGGGTATATAATAAAATAATATTTGGAGTAATAAGATAGCTTATATATATATATATATATATATATATATATATATATATATATATATATATATATATATATAGTTTATGTTTGTGGACATAATAATCAACATTTGTGTGGTTACAATCACTTTCATCCCTTAACCTTTTGACCCTTTGAGTTCCTGAAAAATTTTGACCCTTCTGCCTCAGCTCCTGAGTCAAAATTCGCAAAAAAATTGGTATGTAATGTTTCACAGTAGATACAAAAATAGTTACAAGTATTTACCAACTGGTGGCTGGGCATTCAGTAATTTTTTGCTACCACTGTACAGGTGGTAGTCAGGGCTCAAAGGATTAAGCAATCATATATACCATGATCTAATCATTGCTTGAGGTGAGAAACTGGCAATAAGCATGTAATATTGATTTCTGTGTCTACACTGTTTATAAATACATATGTTCTATCCCCAATATTGAGCACCCACCCTCCACCAAAATAGCAAAATTTTTAACTTTGCACTTTATAAGGTATATCCAGAAAGCACCCAGATCATATTGAAATACAGGTTCCAGTATGATCCCCAAAGTCAAGCAATGTTGTGCTTGGTCAGTACCTAGATGTGTGACTGCTTGGGAATACCAGGTGCTATAAGCTTGAATGCACAATTGGTATAATGTTTAATGGCTTGGAATTGTTAATTGGCCAAGTTTCAATTCCAGTTAGGTTCATTATATTCAATTATGTGCAAAGCTTTTGGGAAAGGTATGAATCCACCTTTTCTCCCTCCAGCTGTGGTTTAATTAGTAAGACTTGTATTGCTAAATCATTATTATCTTCAAAAAATTCTTACACTCTAAAAATATTTTCTGGCTTTAAATAACCTGTAAAGAGTTGATAATCTGTAAAAAAAAAAAAAAAAAAAAAAATCAATGAGAAAGAATCTAGCCATTTTAATATTAATGGATGAAGAGCCTGTTTGAGGCTATGCTGCTTTAGCTTCTTTTAATGTGCTCCCCTCAGGACACTTAACCTTGTGTTCCTTTCTAACCTTTTAAATAGTCGGTAACATCTTTTTTGATTGTCATCAAATGGCTTGTATTCTTAATCTTGACGGTTGTCTAAAATTTTTGTTGTGTCGCCCTTGTAAAAACAAATGTCAACGTAAGCTGAATGAAGCTTGTAGTGAGAGGATGATGGGTAGGTCTTGATGGAGCTGGTTGATATATGTATTGTCCTCAAAACCTCTGAACAGGATATAAAGAATGAGTAGGATCAGTTATTGTGGATTCCATGTCATCATCATCATGAGGTGTTTCATGCACCACAGTTGTTAAAAAAAAGAAAAATGAAATAGAATTAATGGTAAAAATACGTATCTTTGTCTTCATGGTTAGGGATATTGAAAGTACAACTTTGACTTTGGTAGTTGTGTTTGGATATGATAATGAGACATTAAAGAAGGCATAAAGTTTCTTCTTTAGTTAAATATAAAAATCATTTCATCTAACAGCCTCAAACTGTGCAGAAAGATGGCAATATTTCAATGTCCTCTTTCTCTGACTGTCATATGTGTGATTTCATACTTACTGCCCACTGTAGCCAGTAGGTCACTTTATATACATTTTCTTTATCAAAGCCATATAATTTTTATTTGTGTTTAGGTTAAATGGCTAGATCACATGTTTTTGCATTCATTTGACCAGGTGTTACAGAGTTACTCACTCAGCAAGTTACTTCTATTCAAATTAAGGCTACTTTTATTCAAACTAAAAGAACTATGATTCATTGAACAAATTCTTTTATTCAATATAACGATATCTTTATTCAAGATAAGACATTCAAAGCATTGAAACTGTTATTCACTAAAGATGTGAATTCAAAGTAATGATACCATTAATGAATCAAAAAATACTTTTGGTTTCATATTTTAAACTATTTTTTGCCCATTTGTGTTGTAAGTAGATAAACTATTTTTTCTTGTTTGATATTAACATAGGTGCGTTACAATATTGGAGCTTTGGCCAAACATTTTTCATAAAATTCTTTATGTGAGAATAAAAACCATTGACATTCGTAGAAAAATTTTTCAAAATCCAGAATAAGCTTGTTCTTTAATTGCTCTGTGTTGCATGAAATTTCAGGATCGTCAGAAAATTTGGCTTTCAAAGAACTGAAAGCCTCTTCTATTACTGGGTTAAACATTGGACTAAGACGTGGCAAAAATTTGACACAGATCGTTACTTGTAATTTAATTTAGCATGGCACTTGAGTGGTGGAATTTCAGATTGTCTACAGTGAATACAGGTTTCATTGTTTTGAACAAGAGTATCATTTATTTTGAATAAAAGAATTTGTTCAATGAAGAATAATCTTTTCATTTCGAATCGTATTGTTTCTTTTCGAATAAAAGTATCTTTATTTTGAACAGTAAATAAATCTATAACCATGATGTGTTCTTTTGAAACATTGCTGTGACCTTTTGTGGTAAAGTCATGTCACTGATAATTATTACAACATTGTTACTTTGAATTAATTTTATTTTTTCAGGATACCTATTCAGCATGTAAATATTCATGTAATATGAATTAATTTTAATTAATTCATATACTTTGAATTGATTTTTGTTTTATTTTTTCAGGATATCTATTCAGCATGTAAATATTCACCAACCGAAAAAAGTGAAGTTATCCGATGTAGATGAGGACAAATCGGATACAAAGATTTATGCCATCAGCAGTGAAGGGGGTAATATCATCTACCATGTTAGCTCACAGGCCAAAAATATTTCCAAGAAGAATGTGGAGGAGCTTAAATCTTTTGCCCTGACTGTTATGAATGAGAAAGGCTCTGGGGTGATGACAGCACCAACCAGAGCTCAGATTGACATGCCCTTTGAAAGAGTTAATCCAGAGAATCTAAATCTCCGGATTAACCCATTTGGTGGGTCAGCGAATTCGTTGGATCGTTTGATATTTGATGGATTTGAGCTGCCACCCTCTGCTCAGAATTTTGACCTGGGTAACATTCGCCGACTGGACAAGGAAACATGTGCAAAGGAGGGAATTTACTTTGACGAGAATGAGACTTCGGAAAGCACGGTGACAATAGATGACCAAAGCAGCGAGTCCAGCGAAGCCATTGTTAAGGAGATCCTCGATGAGATCATCGATATGGTCACGAGGGAGCCACTGCTCTCGAGCAAGGAGATTGAAATCACGGAAGATTTCTGTCTCCCTGATGGAAAACCTGATACCAATTCCAAAGGCAGTAGTATCCTCGGTGATGAGGACCTTTTGAACGCTATAGATAAAAGTGGTTTGGAAATAGACTCTCCAATGGGCAGTGAGATGGATTTGTCAAAACCTTCCGTTGGTCATGCTGGCAAAGATAACAGTGCTACTAACGGTAGTCAGGTCAGTCAGAACATTGAACAAGAGGATGAGACGACTGGCATCCATACATTGCATATGCATGTACTTCTTTATGTACAGAAATATGACTGCCAACAGACATTGTATGCCTTGTCGACGCTGAAGTCCATGCTCATTACTTGCCCTCGGCTTATGGTCACTGCCATGGCAACGACCAGTATCAGTGCGAATCGGTCACTACAATTACCCAAATTACAAATGCTTCTTGCCCGTCACCGTAAGTCGGTGTTTGGAAAGAATTTCTTTGGAGAGTTACCATCGGATGTTATGTCCAACTACCGAACAAACATGTATCTGGAGATTGTGATCTCTCTCTGTCTGTATTTCATCCGCTCGTACTATCCGAATCTAATGATGAGCAAGCTGTCTCTGGACGAGTTGCACGGCAACAAAGAGGTGCACATACTGAGTGCGGAGATCCTTAAGCACCTTGTGTCCGAGTTGATCAATATCATGAAGGAGAGTGGCAAGAGCTTTGTCTCCTACATCAGCGACCTGCTGACCAAATGCAAACTGCAAAAGGCTATCCTACACTCAGTTCTCGCCAGTGTCTACAATGCTCGGCAAACCCCGAGCAACGTGCTGCAGCCCGTCAACTTCACCGAGACAATCGTATCGTTCAACGAGGACAGTCTGGAGGCAAGCGCCAACGAAACATTTCAGATTGAACTGTTGAATCTGTTGCTGGTTATGGTGATGCTGGAGGGCCAGATTCAGCGCATCAAAGGTGCTACTAGCACATCGACCACCACAGTGGGTGGAGATGGAACCAGTGCAGACAATGTGCCCTCCTCGTCTGTAGATGGCGATCGATCTAAATCTAACATCCACTCATCTCTGTTGCGTGTGCGTTACAACTCTGGACTGCCAATTGTTCAGCAGACTATGTTCTTATCTGCTGTGCTGAGTGCCTTAAAGCAAGTGCACAGAGCCCACATGCACCGGCACTGGATTTCCATGATTACTGCTGCCCTGCCCCATATGGGCAAGGCGTTGGCGTCTGTGGTCATGGTGGTAGTTTCTCAGCTCTGTCGTAATTTGGAATCTGTCTCTCTTTTGTACACAGCCTCAAAGGAAGAAAGGTAAGAAATTTTTCAAATTAATATGGAAAATGAGCTCCCTTGAACTTTATTTTTTTTTTTTTTTTTAAATGTTCATATCTGCTCCCAGACAAATAGGGTGTTAATGTTTGAATTGCTGTCTTTTCCAGGTTCACTCTGACCCAGCGTGGTAGCATCTGTTAGGGTCCCAGCTAAGAGCAAATAGTTAACTCCCAAACAAAACACTCTGAAAGTATAAAAATACATTTTTATATATATATATAAAAAAAAATTTCCAAAAAATCACCAAATATACATATTTATAGCAAAATTACCAACAATACCTATTTATAGTATATGGCAGTGTTTCTCAACGTGTGCACCTAGGCATGCTTATGTGCTCTGAAAGGTAGCCAGATGTCCCCCCAAGTTTAGAGAAGGGTAATTTATTAATTATTTTTAAATGTAAAAAAAAAAAAAAAAATTATTTAAAAAAAAAACAAAAAAACTAGAGACTCCAAACACATGGCTTCCATGTCTAAGTCAAGTCTTTATCATTTGATATTTTAAACTGGATGCTAAATTCCTTAATCTTTAAGAAGGGGTGGATAATTCTTTTCCTTTTGCCTTCCTTGACAGATTTAAATAAGTCATTATCAGTCTCTCCAAAAAGAAAAATAGCAGATTCTTCATAAATCCATTTCAATGAAAACTCTACCACTTAAATATACGACGTAATGTCTTAAAAAGAAATGCTTATTTCAGGAGACTTTTTAAATTTAATGACTAATTTTTCCTTATTAAAATTTAAAGTACGCTCCAGAGTTTTAGATTTTCTATAAGTGCACCCTGAATTAAAAATGGTTTCGAAACACTGATACATAGTATAGTTGAGGCAATAAAATTGTGTTCAAAATAATTTAGATTTTGGTCTTAACCTTTAACATGCTACATTATTCACTACATTCCTTTCCACTACTTTGTTTTTCAAGCCTCCTCTACTACACTACTTAATTTGAGTCATGGTCATTTTCTGTTGCCATAGCAGGATATGACAACACTAACTTCAAAATTCAAACATGCCATCATTCATCTAAGTCACTTGCAGTGTTAAAATAAAATTTTTGCTTTGCAAACAAAAATCACCTCCAGAATGTTAAAGATTAAATAACCCATAGAGGTTGATAAGGCTGCTAAACAAAATCAACCAACAACATAGGTGTGTGTGTGTGTGTGTGTGTGTGTGTGTGTAATTGATTTCTTTATTTTATTTTGTTGTTTTTTTAATTAATAATCAATTTTGATATTGACATTTTTTTTTTTTTTTTTTTTTTTTTATAGAAATGGCCAGCTAAAAAGTCTTCCTCCTGACCACATGTTGACCATGCTGGAAGGCCTTACAACAATTTGCCATTATTGTCTACTGGACAACACATCGCCGGTATCTATTAATCAACATAATACAGCTACACTGGGAACACCATCGGCTTCGGATTCTTACAGTGCAGGACAGATCATCACCAACCTCATCCATGTGTTCAATCCAGTCAGTACTAGTCGGGTATGCATGGTGCACCTCATTGTTCCAAAGGAGATACACAGCTCCAGTAAGACCTAGAAGGTTGTTAATGAAAGCAGAAGCAGAATTGGTCAAATGCTGAATAAATAGCCTAAATACTATTGGATGGATGCAGTGCTTTAGTTACCAAAAGTACTAATCTTGATAGGTGGAGTCTTTTTGACTGACATCTCCAATATATGAGCAAAGGGAAAAACTGAGATATATATAATTTAACGCTTTTTGGCTTCATCAGAAATAGGGAAGCATGTTAAATTTATAAAAGTTCCCTTATTTAATCATTCTGTCAGATTTAATCCTTATTTTTTAGCTTGTTGGTAAATATATAAGACAATTTGATAAATTTCTGTATTGTTGTGTTTTGCTGATGAATTAGTGTCATGAAAAAATAAATTTTTTGAAATAAAATTGTTTTTTTGATGATACTGATTTTTGGGTGAAACATGTCAAAAACAAGTTTGCCAAAATTGTTATATATATAAGTAAGTAAAAGGTTTGTCACTTATTTGATTGATATTACCTTCAACATCCTTGAGCAGGAATTTGTAGACAGAGCCATCTGTTCACTTGTCAGTAGGTATCAGCGAGATATATATATATATATATATATATATATATATATATATATATATATATATATATATATATATATATGTTGGTGCAAAAATAATGTCGTTTTCTCACATAGTAACATATGTGAGAAAACGACATTATTTTTGCACCAACCTAATATATATATATATATATATTATAAATTAATTGATTTAAAATGTTTTTTTTTTCTACACAGTTCTAACCATGTTTCAAAAATGGAAGCTAAAAAGCCCCGAATTTAATTTTGTAATTAAATTAAAGACATTAGTTCTATTTCATCCTCATGCGAATTTTTTTTTTTTTTAAATTCGCTTGAGGATGAAATGGAACTAATGTCTTTAATTTAATTACAAAATTAAATTCGTTCTTTTAGCTTCCATTTTTGAAACATGGTTAGAACTGTGTAGGGAAAAAAAACATATTTTAAATCAATTAATTTATAATATTAATGCTCTGTAAATTTACATTGAGCACTATTTTGTAAAAATAAAAATATCTATAAGAAAACCGGATTATATATCTTACTGTTCTTTCTTTTTATTTATATATATATATATATATATATATATATATATATATATATATATATATAAAGTGGACATTGAAGTCAGCACTCAGAGGTGACAGGCTGTTTCATGCTAGATGCAATTGTCAGGCTTGAAACAGCCTGTCACCTCTGAGTGAAATCTGGGGTCACAAAGCCATATCCATAAAACTTATATATAGAGGGAATGTTTAAAAATAAGACGAAAATTGTCATTTCAATCTGAAGGTGGGGGGGGGGAACCATTTTTGATTAGCAACTCTGAAAAGGCGATAAGTATGAGATTATAGATACAGGTTATAGCTTGTTCATTCTTTTATTTTAACAATTAAGTTGAAAAGTCAGAAACCATAATTTCACAGACAGAATTCTTGTTAACTTGGAAATGTTAAAACTTGAAGAAATTTTCATAACTCTCTAAAATGATGCATTCACAATTGATGGGATGTTACGATATTAAAGAATATGGAGCCTCTTTAAACCCTCCGTTAGTACTGTTGGTCATTTTCACAGCGTTAGTACCATGAGGCTTTTAAACACTCCATTTAAAATATTATATATATATATCATTTAGTTATTAAATCTCTTGCTATATTCATATATTGTCCTAAGTGTTCTTTCTGTATTCTATAGGATTGAATGAAAAAAAAAAATAAAGAACAAAAAGTTTTAGTTTGACAAGTGGAATTAAAATGCCATAATTAAAAAAATGAATTTGTTAGTTTTGAAAATCACAATTTGAAAAAATACTTTTCATATTCAGTAAGTTATTTTAAAACATTTTATGATCAATCTCACACCCCTTCAACTTTAAAAAAAATTTTTTTCCACATTCTATGCAAGGAACTAGTTACTACAATCTTTGCATTCATTTCTACCAAAATTATTAGCCTTTACTTTTTTTTTTTTTTTAAATCTATTTCACCCCCAGCAAGGCAGTAAAACCACTAAGACTCAAGGGGGTTACTGGGTGTGAAAGAATTAGGAACAGAAACATTAATAATGAGTGGGAAGAGAAAAGAGTAACCAGGAGAAAAGCAGATAGCAATTGACATTGCAGTTAGATTTTTGCAGATTAAAGTTGACTTGAAAGAATGGAGCTGGAAGGGAGTTCCACAAGGGAAAAGTTGTAGAAAAGAGACTGTTAGCATAGAAGTTACGTTTACATCTAGCCAGCTTAGTTGACGAGATCTTGACACCAGTCTAGCACTGCGCTTCAATTCAAGTCTAGGTACCATAGTGAAGAGCTGATCCGAAAAATTGACAAGTATTTATAGGGAGACAATCTTATGGCAGTGGGAAAGTGACTGAAGCTGAGCAGCCAGATCAGGACCAATAATATTGCTGATGCTTCTTTGGATTTCATCAAGGAGCTCAAGGTAAATAGCAGGATCACCAGATGTGGCAGCAATATTCTAAGCATGAACTAATGGTAGACATAGATATGTAAGATACATTCTGGAGAGAAAAATTGTCTTATACAACACAGTGAACCAACTTTCTTAACAGCTGATCTAGCAATGGATTCATTATAATCTTTTCACTTCATGTTAGCTGAGAATGTTAGCCTGAGAAGGTGCACTTTACAGTCATGTACTGGTAATTTGTGCAAATATGACTAAAATCAGAAATTCCTTTTAGTACTTGACAGAATTATTATGAAAATCTGACTTTTGCTACTTGATGAATATTATTATTAAAAAAAAAAAAAAATTGTAGAGCGTTTCTTGTGACAAGAATGATCTTGAACAAAAAGCCAGCATCTTCTACCAATAAGTAGAACTGAAGATAAACCTTTCCAAAATTGAAACTATGAACTAGAATGGGAATAAAGCAGTGATGGCGTGTACCCTGAATCCTTCATAAAATCTATGATGTGGAATTTGTAAATACTAAACATTTCAAATATCTTGGTGTATGGATCAGTTATAATAAATTTAGTATAGGTGATAAGGAGACTGAACATGGAATATATTGTGCTGGGGGTTAGTTTTTTCCAACACAACAAACTGCTACAAAACCAAACCATTAACCTATAACCGAGAGTAGGGTTCTTAAATAGCCTTGTCAGATTGTTATAGTGGAACACACCGATTCTATAGTTAATAGACTCTCCCACCTATAATAAGTAGGAGTGGTAAGAGTAACGAGGGAGTCGCTCAGTGGGTCGGTCAGTCAGTTGATGCCGGACGACCGTTAGTCAGACACTAAAGTATCAGCAACCACAACTAGATTTTCTCTGCGTCATACCTATTATATGAAGTTCATAATCTTTTGTACGTCGAACCTATTTTAGGACCGACTTAGTACAAATACAAGCCTCCACTGTGAAACCACTCCATAACACAGATCGAGACTTTCATATGGTGCCAAACTCTTTCAGGAATATCTAAGCTATCGATTATATGCAACTGCTTTCTCAGATTGATGGTCAAAAATGGCTTCAAGCAAGTGAATCGTGTAGGCCCCAGTATGGACCATCCTTCCTCAAGCATTGTGGACTGGTATTGCAGAATCACAACTGTACCAGATAACAGAAACTACATCATTTGAGGACTTTTAACAGCGGCAACAACTAAAATGGATGGCACATATAACTCGAAGAGAGAATAATTACGTAATCAAGATGCTGATGTTCCACACTAGCCCAAGCAAAAAGCAAGCTATTTTCCTGAAAAATTGTTTTATGAGAAAATTTTTTATAAATTTCAGCCAACAGTAAGTCTAAATGCTTGAGCAATGAATGCCAAATGTTTCCTTATGTGGAAACTGCTAATATTACCATTGTACTGATTGAGGGTTAAAAGTTTTTTTTTTTTTTGTCAAGGAAGTCATTCATGATATGCATAAATTAATTTCCCAGAAAAATAAAGCATTTAATGATGATTTTTGTTGGCTGCTTTAAAGAAAGTGATGGGATGTATTGGCTAACTGTGTAAAAAAGATGTTTATTGGTAATTAATTGCTTTTAATTATTGATCTTGACCTGTTAAACCTTGAGGGTAGACTACTTGCCGATATACTATCCCTGGGTATTTTTATGAGAGAATTTTTTAAAAAATTTTCTCATAAAACAATTTTTCAGGAAAATAGCTTGCTTTTTGCTTGGGCTAGTGTGGAACGTCAGCATCTTGATTACGTAATTATTCTCTCTTCGAGTTATATGTGCCATCCATTTTAGTTGTTGCCGCTGTTAAAAGTCCTCAAATGATGTAGTTTCTGTTAGTCTCTGAACATTTTACTTGTACACCATTTCAAAAGGTTAAGAGACGAGTTTTTGTTTTAGACTTATAAATAGATACAGTTTTTTCTGTGTATGGATAATATTAATGTTACTTCTGTATTTAATAATATTTTAATAATATGCTTCTTTCAAATTATTGAGAAATAGTGTATAACGTCTTCTGAGAGTCTGGTTTAGAGAGGGCTGGTTTAGAGCTTAGGAAAAAAAATAGTCACATGTGATCCGAAAACTACTTGATATTATTGCTGTGTGTCTCCTTGGAGGGGCCTGTGTTGCTGAATGTGTTTGCTGATGATCCTTCCTGTTCTATCCAGGGACACCACCCTGGACCTACCACTCTCTCTCTCTCTCTCTATCTCTTGTCTATCTCTGTCGCTTAACTGTGGCAGCTTCCTCTCACTAACTCAACATCTTTCCCCTGATTGCTTTACTCATTTCTTACAAAAGTGTTGATTTGTCTTCCTGCCTCTTTGATTGGCCAAAGCATCCCTTTTGGTTTTTATTGACATTGTTTTTTTTTTTTTGTTTTTTTTTCTTCTTCTCATGACACAAATTAACGTAATTAATGTTTGCTGCAGTCTCTTTAAACTTGCTTGGTCTGAGTTTTTTTTTTTTTTTTTTTTTTTTTTTTCGTTTTAACCTGCAGCTAACCTGTGGAGATGTAGACAAGAATATATTTTTTTTCTATCAAGTTTGCAGGTTTCTTCTAGCCGGAAAGGGGGGGGGGCAACAAATAATATTTTGGTACTGCTTGGTCTATATGAAATCTGTCCGGAAAGAATCCAGCCACATATCTAGAACTGGTTGTGCAACCTTGGTGCAGCTAATCAGGAGGAACCTTACTGCACATGCATGGACAGACATGCTCATGTATCCTCTTTCATGCCAAACATGAATGCTGTCTGTAATAGTTATGCTAGTGGAAATTTTTCAACTTATTAAATAGATTGGTAATCATTGGTTTTTGTAACAAAATAATTGTGCTGTATAGGGAATTATTTGAAAAATAATAATAAGCATGTTATGCCAAATAAATGCCCTACCTGGGCTGGGGTTTGGTAAATGGAAGGAAATAATTGTGCCAACACTTATATTTGATAAATGAGAGTATTGTGTGACCATCACATTCATAATGACGTCCTGTGCGGGGTATTTTGTTGAAAGATAGCACCAATCAAGTTTATCAGTACCCCCAACTCTGTGTCACTTGATGACTTTAGGCTTTTCTCAAAGCTAAAATCTCCACTGTATGGAGATTTTAGGCCATGGGTAAAATAAAGCATTACAGAGAACAACAACAAGGCAGTTTATGGTGATCCCAGAAAATAACATTGCAGACTGTTTTGAAAAGTGTGAGAGATACTGTGGTTCTGGAGGAGTATTTTGAAGAGGGCTATGGTACTGTTATTATTGTTAGGTTATTTTATTTTTTTTTGTTTATATTAAATGGCTGGGTACTTTCCAAGCAGACTTTATATAGGTGTCATTGCATTCTTAAACTAATTCTTGTAACTTGGGTGTCCCTATTTATGTCAGTTGAATATTTTGGATTATATAACGATAAAGATTCATAACCAAAGAGGAAGAATGAAAATTTCTTCACCAATCTCTTTCTTCACTAAGTGAAGCCAAACAATGACTGCATTGCAGTCCTCAGCTTTTATTCTTCCCAATCACGAGTCCTGTAACTCCTTAGAGTCATAAGGGCAGCACATCTACTGTAGTTGTTGCAAAAGTGTTATGTCCTGGGCAAGATAGCCTGATGGAGCCTGACACTCTCCAGACTGGTTTGAATTCAGAGTTTTCCTTCTCCTAGACTGGTTGCAAACTGAGGCTATAGAGCCCAGTCTGTCCTGCTATTTACCTGTAGCTGGTGAGGAAAAAGAGATGGATTCATGCCTTTCTCAAGGATATTTGCATGTAAGTGGATGCAATGAACTCTTTTGGAATTTGAACCCGGCTCTCTAATTTTTCATTCTGAGCCGCTCTCCATTATATCACCGCACATCTGGCTTATCCTTGCTACCCTATAAAATTGCTGAAACCTGAAAAGGGTTATAGCTGCTGTCTTCACATAAATATACATTTAGAATCTGAATTCTAATCATTCAGATACTTTGGATTTTACAAACATGTGTTGATGGTTGTAGTGATACCAAGATGATAAATGGGTGTTAAGTTTTAGGTTTATTTTAATAGAAAGATATTTTATCTCCATAGTCTTTTCAAGTGTCTAGACATTGTAATGGCCTGAACAAATTGGATTGGAGGTGTGAGGCATTTATTTCATTCAAGGCAGTCACCCCTGGGCTTGATTTTGTTTGTTCTGCTGAATATGAATCAAAGCTCTGGCTAATTCAAATTTGAAATATGTAGGCATTGAGAGGTAAAGTGACAGAGAAAGAGAGAGAGAAGGATTACAAGAAGGTATAGTTTTATTATAGTTTATCTTGTTATGCCTAAAGCAAAACAGGAAAATATTTATTCACTCGCAACATTTTTTTTTTTTTTTTTTTTTTTTTTTTAACCTCTCAAAATTTTGAAATGGATAAAAATAAAAAAAAAAAAAAATTATTATCACATCAAAATATAGTTAAAAGAAAATCAAAAAGCAAAATGTAATATTTTTTTATTTTACTACAGTTACTGAAAATTTTTACCTGACTGTTTATGAATTTAATTAAAGGTACATAAAGGTAACTGGTTAGAAATGCTTGAGTTTTTTTAAATCTGAAAATTATAAAATTGGGATGACAAAATTTGAAGAAGCTTAATTTTTATGCTGGCTTTTTAAATTATTTTATTTTTGAAAAATAAGTAATTGGATAAAAGTGTTTCAAGAATTAGAATTTTCTCTTGCTTTATAGAACATGTTGTGGGGGACAAATTATTTTTTACCCTACAATACCTTTCTCACAGATGAAACGTGGCAAGCCTCTTGCTACTCTTTCATTATTTCTATGGAAAGTGTTCAGACAAACTACTTTCCCAAGTTCCAGCAGTTCTAACCTTCATGGCCAAGACCTGCCATGCCATGCCCCATTGTAGAAAAAAAAACCCTCATTTTATTTGTATTGCATTGGTGAGATGTAAGTTCTGCTCAAACAGCTTCTTCCCACAAACTCCTGCTTTGTGAAACTGACTCCAAAGAGAATGCTTTCCTGATCACTACAATCTTAACTTGTTCAAGTCTAGGATTAAACATTTATTTTTCTCACAAACTATACCTCTTACTCTGTACTCCCTCTACTTTGAGTGGCTCTTGGGCCTTGTCCAGAGTGAACATTGTAAAAAAGAAAAAAAGTTTTTCTGCTTACAAAATAGAAGCTTCTTAAATGGTCACCCATTTTAGTAGATATTGCCTTTTATGTAGCAACTGGCATTTTGATCCTATTACACAAACAAGCATATTTGTGATTATATTTCAACTGGTGTCTGACTTTTGATTTTTATAGTCACACTATTTTGGTTTTTGTATTGACTTCCCTTCTTCAGATGACTTCAAAATTTGAGTTGTCTACATTATTCAATCCACAATGCTAGGTAATAATTCTTTATTTCATAAATTCAAATGGAAAACATTTATGATTATGACTTCTGACAGTGTAAGTCTTTAATGGTCTCTCTATGTGGCATTAAGAGTATTTCTCTTGATAGTTCACTGCTTTTATATGTCATTGCTACTGCAGTGGCCACAAAAGGTTGGCTAAACTTACTAAATTTTTAAAATTAAGACTAATCAACTGTAATCAATACAGCAGTTAATAAGGGTTCAATAACTAAATTTGTTATAATACTAGTGCTTGAGTATTTCACTTGTATAAATTGACTGAGTACAAAGGCCAAGGTCAGCTGTGTATTTCTAAATTATTTTCTGGTCAAATAGCAAATACTTTACCCAGTATCATTAATGTCCTTCTGTTATTTACTAAATCAAAGAGTACTAATAGAACATAAACATTATCTTTTGTGCATTTTAACTAAATCAAAAGCTCACCTTTTAAAGTATTTTTCAAAAATTATTGTGCAAGGTTTTTTATTTTATTTATTTATTTAAAGCAAATTTCTCCAAGCAAGGCGGTAGTGCCACTAGTACACAAGAGGTTACAGACAGTAAGAATGAAGAGGAGTGTTTGGGGAAAAGGATAAAGAGAAGGACAGGGATGAAGGTCAAGGCATCAGTAGATGTCGATTGACATTATATTTGAATATTTTAAAATTATATCTATCAGGGATAGATAAGAGGAAAGGAGTTTCACTGATGGGAGGTGTGAGATAAGAAGCTGTTGGAGTAAAAGAGATGGCTACGTTTAGCCGTTCTGACAGTGAAAGGGTGGGACCAAGATGCCAACCTAGTAACACGCTTAAATTCATGCAATTTGGGAATCAGTGAAAGTAGCTCATCGGAACAGTTGCCATGAAAGTACTTGTAGAAAAGACAGAGGGAAGGCACAACACATCTATGAGATAGCAATTTACGTTATTTACATTGTTTAGACCATTGTCCTCATCTTAGTTGTCATGTTGACAACATTTCAGCTGTTGTACACTCCGGTCTTCTTCAGGTGATTGGAATTTTGAACTGAATCCTTTATTTTGTCCACAGTGGGTAGTTTGTTCTAGTTCCTTGTGCCATGCCTCTTCCAGATATCTCATTCTCAGTTATTTCCCTTTAATTCAACACCTCAAATTTTTGTTCACCTCTGCTATGGCCAGGTATTGAACTTTCAACTCTTTGGATTACTTCAACCCATGCTTTTATCCACTGGGCCATCTGTTCAATCACCTGAAGAAGGCCAGAGCGTACAATGGTTGAAATGTCGCGAATATGACAACAAAGATGAGGACAACAGTTAGAACAATGTAAATAGTTACAATACCTCATCTCAGAAATATAGACAGATACTGAAAGATTTTTTCTAAAGAAATAATTAGATGAATTTATTTGCTTAGAAACAGTTAATTAAATAACCATTTTTAACATGAAAACACCACAAAATCAAACTTTGATATTTGCTTTATCCTTTATTGCTTTTATTCAGCTGTCTCTGTTTCCAGTGAATTTGTTGCTGAATTCAAAATGTTCCATACGATTCTGCACTGTTGTCTTCAGCATGGTTCTTCTTTTTTTTTTTTTTTTTTTTTTAAATTTGTTATCCTATTTATTGTGGGTCAATTTTTCTAGCTTAGCCTTAAAGCTCAGATTCTTTCTCTTTGCCCTCTAAAAATTTATTGGCCCTTTGTCATTTTCTCTTCTTGAATTCTCTTCATATTTTTTGCTTCTGCTGATTGTTTTTTTTTTTTTTTTTTCCTGAAGTGAGAGTAAACAAACTCTTTGCTGTGTATTTCTGTTTATGCATTTTGCGATTGGGTCATGTTTTTTTTTCTTATCTTTTCATATTATTTGCAAATATTGAACCTTTTAAAATTGTTGAACATTGAAACAATCCATAAAAAAAAAAAGAGATTTAAATTTTTGATTGTTATTAAAATCATAAGATTTTATTCAAGATTAAATGAATATTTGAACCCTGAATTTGCCTTAACCTCTATCACTCTGTATGTATGTGACTTCATTTGCTGTGCAAAAAGTTTACCCAGTCACTGAAGGTGAATCATAGTTGTGTTGCCATTTCCTAATATGGCAACAAAAAACACCTTTGAGTGAAATTAAGAATACGGTTACTGCAATTGAGAGGGGCTTTGAAAAAGAATGTAGTGGAAAGGGAAGTAATATTAATAATGCAGAGTGCTGAAGGTTAACAGTGCGTATTTCATGCCAATATAAAAGTATTTTTGTATGAAATGTCCTTAGGTTTTATTTGGACATATATGAAGTAGTAGTCTAAATTTTACTAGAATTGTGTTTTAATCTTCCTACATTGATTCATCTGGACTAATATCCTTATCTTGGTTGTTTTCTTGCCTTTCTGGCTGAATGCATTACATATCTTTAAAGGCCAGAGCAGACAGAGATAAAACATGTTTAAACAAAACCAACTGATGTGCAATTATATTGAAAGACCTTGATAGATCGGCATTTTATTCACAGACTTAATGGTATTTAGTTTTCAAGTTTTGATAGTATGATAAGAATCCTGCTGTAAATAGTTCCCCTAAATTTATTGCCAATCGCCAGAAGAAAATTGCTCTTTCAAATAAGTTTCAATGGGATTGAGTTTAAATTAATTTTGCCAGAGAATCTTTAGAATAAATGAATTTCTCAGAACAATGGCTAATGAGATTGGATTTGTATTTTGTATATTTAATTAATTTTTTTTTTTTAATTCTTCACCTGAGCTTCAAAAATAATAATGAAATAAGAGTGAATATTATCTTCAAATATAAAATTAACAACAACGAGAGAAAAAGAAACAAAAGTGAGAAAGAAGACAGCAAATAATGTCTTACCACACTTAAGAATACAAATAAGTCCAAATAACCTCTCAAGAAACCAGGAGAAAATAATTTAGACAATTTTTGTCTGCTTATTTTTAATAGGATCCTCTTGTAACTACAGAAAAGTTTCTTAGTATCCTTATTAAATGAAGAAAGAAAATTACCATGTTGATGCATATTCATTTTATTCCGAGTACTTCCGACACTATCATCTTCAGGGTCTTGTTTTTTTCTAAGACAAAATTGTTGTGTTTATCTGAAAATTAAATTTTTACATGTAAAGTAAAAAACACGAAGGTTATGTATTGTGTGTAAGGTTTGCGCATGGGTCTACACGATAAAATTTAAAATTGTACAGTATATAATTTTAGTGTTTTTCACTTCAGTAGATAGTGATTGACATTGCATTTAAATTTTTGAGGATTAAAGTTGGCTGGGAAGCATGGAATCCACAAATATGAAGTGCAAGAAAAGAAACTGTTAGCATAGAATTTACAGTTACATCTAGCCAACTCAACTGTAAATTTATGAGATCTCGATACAAGTCTTGCTACCATAGTGAAGGGCCCATCCAAACAATTACCATGAAAGTATTTATAGAAAAGACAACCTTATGGCAGTGAGAAAGTGACTGGAACCAAGCTAAGCTGCCAGATGAGGACTGATAATATTGCTGATTCTTCTTTGAATCTTATCAAGGAGCTCAAGGTAAATAGGAGGGAAACTGGACCATATGTGGCAACAATATTTTAAGCATAGACAAATGGTAGACTTATAGATATGTAAGATAGATTATGGAGAGAAAGATTGTCTCGCCTGGCACAGTGAACCAACTTTCTTAGCAGTTGACCTAGCAAAAGATATAATATTGTCTCTCCACTTCATCTCAGCTGAGAATGTTATCCTGTGAAGGCACAAGTCACTTTCCTGGAGGTTAGCATTAGCCATGCTGATGGAATGCAGAGAAGGATCTCTTAGATGATTAATGGAGAGAAGTTTAGTTTTAGAGGGATTGATTAGCAAGTCATCTTTTGCCTCTTTTAACAACAGACTGGAGGTCATTTTGGACACAGGCTGCCATTTTGACTGTATTGAACTGATCAGACTTGCTATTGAGACAGGAGTAAATGGTTGTCAGCAGCATGTGGAAGAATTTCATTGGCTGATAGCAAAACATTTGAAACACTTAAAAGAAAGAAAAAAAAAAAACAAAGGAGAAAAAAACTGTTAAAACAAGCATGTGTAAAGAATACATAGCACACAACCACCAACACGGGAGCTTGAACTCAATCGACACAAACAGGGTTACCTGGTGGAAAGAGTCTGATGATTAAATACTTGAAACTTTTAATGAAACTTGTAAAACTTCACTGATGATTCATCTTGGTGGATTCAAAGAATATATGTTACAAACGTGAAGAGAAAAAAAAAACAAAAAACACCTCACCCCTTGTATTATGAATGAATTTCTTTTAATTTCAGTTTCAATTTCTAGGGACTTTATCATTAATTACATTTGGGCCAATGTCCTCATCTTTGTTATAATTACCACAATGTTTCGAATGTTGTGCCCTCTGGCCTTCTTCAGGTGTCTGATGATCTGACTAACAAAAATGAGAATTTTCTGTATCTCAGAATCAACACATCAAAAGTGAACAATATTTTCAGTTATAGTGTATACAAAAAAAAGGTCTAACCAAAAAGTATCAGGACTGTTGCTATGGTAACAGCTAAAGTATGCAGTGTGAAGCTGCTCGACACAGATTGACTTTGAACTCTGGTGCACATGCATACTGAGTTATAACATTCTCGCTTGCTACTGTTGTTTATAGCAGTGCTTGAAAGGACAGTGTGTAGTGTGTGGTCATCTCGCCACAGAGGTTTCATCAGTAACCATGGCTTGTGCTCCAGTTTTTGATGAAGGACAAAATTCTCTAGTCCCAACAACAACTATATTTCCCAGATCTTATTCTTTGCGACTTTTTCTTTTTCAAAAATAAAATCCCATTTGATAAGAACAAGATTTCAAGACATCAAGGAAATCCAGCCTTCAGAAAAGGACTACTTCAAAGGAGATTAAATGGCGAATTGATATGTATTGTAGTTTTCTTCTTATAACATCATTCCTAATAATTTTTGATCAGCCTTCGTATGAAGTGATATTTAATTCTGATAAAATATATTAGCTTTCTAGAATAATTAGCTGTGACGGAATTACTCTTTACCATTCTGGTGACCCTCTTGTATAATTAGATTCTTTTATTCTCGAAATGTCATATTATTGGCTCTTTTTTTTTTTTTTTAACCTATTGCACTAGAAAATGCCTTATTTTATATAAAATAAGAATTCTCCCAATCCTACACAATTTTATTCACAAGAATATTTAGATAGAGAAATAGTTATATCAAGTTACAATGCTCTTAAATTATTGCATTTTAGAGAACTCTCGAACCACAATGTTTTTTAATAGTTGTTTGTGTAGTGTTATTGAATATTAGACTGATGACTCTCAATAATCTCTCCACCCATAAAAAACAACAGTCTCAGTACACTAGTTTATGGGTGAACATTTGACTATAAGACAAAGAAGAAAAAGTAAAACTCTTGAAAATGACTTTCATTTAATTGTTAACTAGCGCAAGAAATGGATGTAAATTTTAATACTTCAAAATAAAACTGCTATCCTTATCATCATATAGAAGTATTTTTGCCCTTCATCAACCTCCAGGATTGATCATTTGATTGGTTTTTATGGCTTATCAACCTTTTGCATGTTATTTAAAGCCAGAAAATATTTTTAGATTGTAAAAATTTTTTTTCAAATAATAATGATTCACTGATATATGTCCTACTAATTAACCCATACCCGTGGGGAGAAGTAGATTTATACCTTTCCCAAGGATAATTACACATTTATGGACATGCAGGTGACATAAAAGATAACATGTTTAATGGAGCTGCCAATCTCAAATTCCAGCTGAAATAGTTCGTGTTTACATCATTGTTCTTGTGAAAGACAGGAATTAATTTTTTCTGGCATCATTTATGCAGGCTCTGATCCTTCAGCCTTAGCTGCTAACAAACTATCTTGGTTCACATGTGGGGATGAGCCATTCTACCTCATAAAAAGCTCTGATTAAAGTTGCAGCAGTGTTGTTACAACTTGATACTTCAGTCTCCACATAAATTAATGATAATAACAATAAAAGAATCTGATTAGAGGCTACTCAAGTTGTAATTACTCAGTCAAGGAGAAACAGACTTGTATAAAAAAAATGAAAACAAATTCAAATGTATGTTTGGAAAAACTCCACTCAAGAGATGCTCTTTCATTTTATGGATTGTTTTATATTCTTTTTCTTTTCAGTAAATTATATATATATATATATATATATATATATATATATATATATATATATATATAATGTTAAATATGGCAGGCAAAGAAAATTTAATTACTTTTTTTGTTTAGTTTTTCCAGTGTTCTTATGTTTTTCCATTTGTTGGGAGTACAAAAATTTTCCATAATTTTCATTCTCGTAAGTAATTTTGTCTGCTTCTTTTGCCATTCTCAAGTGGGTTCTGTTTTAGATGGTGTTAGTTTCTTTTCTAAAGTAGTCACTGAAAGTGCTTGGGACAATTAACATTATGGAAAATTTTTATACTCCCTTACTTCCACCAAACAGAAAAACGTAAAAATGCTGGAAAAACTATAAAAAAAAAAAAAAAAAAAAAAAATCTTGTCTGCCACTCTTAACAAAAGATGTTTTAAAAAAAAAAAAAAAAAAAAAGAGGTTGCTATCGAAATATATATATATATATATATATATATGGTATCCAAACCAAAAGTGGAAACAATAAAAAAACATGTAGGTGAGCCATTTTGCCAAGATGTTAGGTTAGTCTTAATCAGGTTTGAATGAAAGGCAAAACTGTAAGGAAAATGTGTTAGGAGTTTTGAGGTTAAGAGACCAAAAAAATGTTTTTTTTTTTTTTTTATGTGCACACACACTAGTTGTTGGTGTGTGTGTTTCATTTAAAACAAACATTTTCTGGTCTCTGGTTGTCAGATCTGATAAGTTCATTTATTGCCGCATTTATTCTCAAAAATAACAACACATTTTCCTTTCATTTGGACTTAAAGAAGCTGAGTCCAACAAAGCATGTCATCTACAAGGTTTTCCACTTTGTCCTGTCATATATATATATATATATATATATATATATATATATATAATTTTGGTGTATTTGTATATTTTAAAATTATAATATGCATTATTTGGATTTTGCCAACTGTTGTTTGTAAATGAATTTTGTTATAAAATATATATGTTGACTATATTTGATACCATGTTGAAATTTACTATTTTCTCTGGTTATGTAGACACAATAATATCATTCATATTAACAAAATATTGTAAAGTCTTTATAATTCCATGAATTGTTTGATTATTGACAGTTTTGGTCATTTTTCAAGTGTTTTATGAGCAACACTGTGGATCATATAATTCAGACATCTATTGAACTGATCATGACACTTCTCAGGTTATACAAGGTGTCTTCCACAGAGTTTGTTTAGCTGCAGAAAGCCATAGAAGAGATTGACTAAAAAGCTTTCACAAGGAAAGGAACATGAATAATGAGTTCAGTAGTTTGAAAAAGTCCAGAAATGTGTGCCATATTTCTACAAAAAATAATTGCTTTGTCACCAAGTCAAATACAGTATTCAGATGTAAAATATTATGGTTTATCGAAAATAACTTGCAGCTCTTTACTCAAAAGCTTATTTCATATACATATCTAAAAACTATTCATTACTTGACTATATTATTATAATAATAATAATTATTATAGGTGGTATCAAGTTTTTTTTTTTTTATAGATGTTTACTCCAAAGCTCATTGCATGTACATACCTAAAATCTGACTCCAAAATATTAATAATATTATTACATATTAGGGTGTATCAAAAGTATTTTCTTTTTTTTACAGCCCTTTACTTTAAAGTAAATGTATGCATTTAAAGCCTATGAAATATATATATATATATATATATATATATAATAACAAGGCTTAAACACTAATATTCCATGGTCATAATTTATTCCATTGGAATCGTAAATACGATCCAATTCATCAGACCTACAAATTACACACACACACACACACACATATATATAATTTTCAGCCTGATTCACATTCCAAAATCAATATTCTGATTTTGAAAAGTGGGTCAGCATGAGGATTTTTCTCATTACCTACTTTGTATATAAGATGTATTTAAAAAAAAAAAAAAAAAAAAGAAAATCCTAGATAAATACGTAAATAGATATGTCAATAAAATTTTTTTTTATAAATAATATAAATGAAATTTTATTATAATTTCAGGAATAAGTATGTAATAAGCCTGGAAATATTGATCTGAATTTGTTTAAATTTTTTTTCAAAATATAACCTTATTAATTAAATTTAAGTTTTATTTTTCCATTCATTTATCCATAGTATTTTTTAAATGTTGAAATTTATATTGAAAATTTTTTTTTTTTTTGTTACATTATTATATCATAATTATCAAATTATATTATTTAACATTTGTTACTTGTGAATGTAGAAATAGTAGTTTCTATTTGTTTAGTAAATAAAATGTAATGTATGCAAACACACACACATTATAATTTATACTATGTTGTCGTATATGTATGATACACAAGGTGCTACCCAAAGGTTCAGTTTATTTGTGCACCATGTATGAAGCAACTGTGAGCTTTTACTGCTGCCTTTCATGAGCAGTACATTAACACCTCATTTCCACTGATTTCAAAATACCTTTTTAAAGGAGACAGTATAAAGAATTTTTTTTTTAATATAAGTTTCCTGGACTTCTGGTTGACACACACACACACACACACACATATATATATATAATGAGATAATGATATATATTTTTATATGTCAGGAACAATAATGCGGAAAATTTATGACAAATTGTAAAAAGTTTTCTAGTTATATGTTTCGTTTTTGGGGCTTAATCCAATGTAATAAATTTAGTCTGAAGTCCTAAAGGATGAAACACGTCACAAGAAAACTTTTTCCACTTTGTCATACATTCCCCCACCATATATATATATATATATATATATATATATATATATATATATATATATATATATAAAAATCAGTACCTTGATGGATGACCACTTGGGAAATACCAGGTGCTTGTAAGCTTGGGTGTGTGAGTGGTGTAATGGATAACAGCTTGGAATTGGAAATCAGAGTGCTGAGTTCCAATTCCTATTGGGTTTGTTATATTCACTTACTCGCAAATAACCTTCAGAAATGTATGAATCCACCGCTTCACACCCCCAGGTATGGGTTAACTTGTAGGACTTGTCAGTGCATCATTATCATCTCCAAACAATTCATACAGTCTAAAAATATTTTCTGACTTTAAATAACCTGCAAAAGATTGATAAGCCATAAAAAAAAAAGAATTAAGAATGGCTGAGTATATTATTGCCATTCTGTATTAATTGTTTCTGCATATTTAAGCTTTAATGCAACTGTGAATGCCATTTACTAGATTATTGAATAAGCTTTGCCTGCTACAAAGCAAAATAGAAGATTATGTAGCTCCAATATTTTAAGTAGAGAGAATCTATTCTATTTTTTTTTTTTTTTTTTTTTTTATAACCATGTTGTTCACTCTGTACAATGCCCAAGAACTACTTGAAGTAAAGGGTTACAGAGTAAGAGGCACTTTTTGTGGTCATATGTGTGGAAGACAGGGATTTTAATCCTAGATTAAGATTGTAGTGGTTCGTGAGATAAAGCTGCTTACGTGGAACTTACATTTCACCAATGAAATATGGAGAGAATAATTCACTACAATGTGCATAGCACAGTTGGTCTTAGCCATGAAGATTATACCGTCTTTAGGAAAAGCAATGCAAACAGAAGTAATATTTATCTATATTTTTATTAATAAACTTGTGTTTTAACCTGAAATATCTCACTGGCACAGTGGAGTAATGGATAGCAGCTTGGATTGAGGAATCAAAGAGACGAGTTCAAATCCCAGTCGAATCCGTTACATTCACTTATGTGTTAAACTGTTGGGAAAGGTATGAATCCTCCTCTTCTCCCCCAGCTATGGGTAAATAGCAGGACAGATCAGGTTCTATAGCCTTGGGTGGTAACTGGTCTACCGCAGAAAGAAATGGCAACCTACTGCGAGAGGGGGGAAAAAAAAAATTTGCCTCATCAGTCATATCGAAAGATACATGATCATTTAAGCCTGTATCACACATGGCACATAACTGACTGATCTCACTGGTGATGTTTTTGGTCAACTGAGAATTTATTTTAGAAAATTTCTCCAGTTTTCTTTTATATAAAACCAAACAATATAGGGAAATTTTAAAACTATAATTTGATTTTCAAACTAGTTCCAAATAATGATACCAAATAAAAAGGATTAAAAAAAAAAAAAAAAAAATATAAGGCCTGAAAACTATTTGTATTACCTGACTGTCAGGTACGGATTATATCTGTTCAAATACATGATGTCTATCATTGTATCATTTTTTATAGGAGACCAGCCCTCAGAGAGATGCTGCATCATTGGCTCCACTTTTGGAAGCTCGCAGAGTCTTGCTCAGTATTCTTCCTCGCATCATTGCTTGTATGCTGACACTGTGGAAAGCAATTGCCAAGTCTGAAGAAGAGACTGTTGGCATCCATCACAACTGGATTATCGGTGCCCCCAAGGTAATAATACATTTTTCTTTTTTCTCTCATTTCAATGTTTTCATTTCCATTTTGTGTGGAATTGGTAAAAATTTTTTTTTTTTTTTTTTTTTCCCTAACATTTCACACCAACTAAAGCAATAATGCCACAAAGACACAAGAGATTACTAGAAGTGAAAGAGAAAGACTTTAGGAGGAACCAGAATCCTGAACAGGAAACAAGGGATAAATCTCAACTCCTAATCAAAAGACCAGGGAGGAGTGTGAACAGGACGATAGGCAAACCTATCTACTCCTATTATGCTAAATATTAAACATTTCAAATTCATTAATGTATAGAAAATTCATAAAAAATGCTTAAATAATTGGCACTTTTAATACCTATTTGATGAATATCTTTTATATATTGATTCTATACATAGGATCTTTTCTGCATTTCAGGTTGTGCGTTCATATATCTTGGAGTTTCTGAGTCCCATTGCAGTTCCTCATGGAGTCAATCTTTTAGGGTCAGTGGCTGTAGCTTGGAATGATCGAAGAAAGAAAATTCCTGGTTACCACAAAAAGGTAAATTGTTAATCTTATTATTCAGCAAAAGAATTTTTTGAATTAACCTCTGCAAGTCTCGGGTCAATTCTTATCTTTCCTCTATGTCCTCATGATCTGCCCTTCTTATCTCCTCCTCCTCCTCATGTTAATACAACAACCACATTCAGTAATCCTCTACATTGAGTGGTTCTTGAATATAGTAAAAAAAATATCTGAAAACTATTGCCATAAATGTTCTTGGGAGAGATAGTCTTTGCTCATTACTTTCTCAATAGTTTTTGAATTCAGAGATTTTGTTCTGTTCAGCTGGTTACCAATCAAAGCTTACCCTACTATTTTACCCAGGAGAAGAGATGAATTCCTACATTGGTGCAACATCAACATATCAACCTTGACTGGAATTTTAACTTGATCTAATGATGTTATCTTCTCTGACAATAATGGTTACAGCACTCGCACATTCAACAAAGTTATCTCTCTTTAATAAAATTATGAACCTTGTTGTACTGTATTAAAAGCATTTTCTCAATCTAATTGCGTTTTTTGCTTTTTAAAAGGAGGGAGTGAAGCCAAAACCAAAAAAATGCAAGCTTTGTTATACAAGGATTGATATAAATTCAAAATGCTTTCTTTCATGTGCTGTGTACCTTCAGAATGTAGGTGATTATGCCTCTCCACAATTTCCTGTCTTTTGTAGCTCTTAATAAATTTTCTCTTTTTGTTGGCTCTCCTAAACCTATCTCTGTCACCCATTTACCCACTCTTTCTAGGTAGGTTGTGATTTTTGCTTTGTCTCTCTTACCTTCAATCTGGCCTGTGAGTATCAAATTTTCCAAGCCCTCTTTCCATCAAAAAATGTGACACACATAGCCTCTTCATCATTCATGTAGTTGTTTATAAAAAAGTGCTAATGTAGAGAATTGTATAGATATGTTATGCATATTTAAATGTACTTAATAATGTTGTTAGAATGTATTATGAATGTTTATTATTTTTCACAGACATAATAGTTGAAATATAATATGCAAGTGTTTGTTTATATACTCTGATTGATATAAGAATTGTGTATTGAAAACAAATACTGCATTTCCTATTAAAAATACCAGAAAAATAGAAAAACAGCCCTATCTAAAGAACAGAACCCCTTGTCTAATTTTAATGAAATTTGGCATTGCACTTGGAAGTGTTTCAAGGTACAGTACTCTCCTAAATTGATTGGGGTATTATGTATTGTTTAAGCTGTATCTCAGGAACACACATACATATATACAAGATTAGAGTTTTAGTATTGTATAGATAATGGTAATAATTTTGTACTATTTGTCATAGTGTTTATATAATATTGTCTATTTGTATTTTAGGTGATTCCAACTCCATGTGAAGATCAGCTGCTTCTTGTACAGTTAGTTGATGCAATTAGAGTATTGCCCACAGACACCCTTGTGCAGACAGTGAAACAAGTTCTCAAGCAACCACCTCCTAATGATCTTGGTCGGGGCAAGGTAAGCTCAATAATTATTTTAAAAATTTTGTCTCTCAACCCTCTGGCAATTTTTATCCGTGTCCTGGGTATGACGATAAACTATGTTCAACAGCAAGGCCTCTGATCAGAAGGTTTTGAGGAGTGTGGAACCACCTCTTAATTGCTGGTGTTCCCAGGTCCACTCTGACCCGAGGCGGTACCACCTGTTAGGGTCCCAGCTATGGGAAAATAGTTAACCCCCAAAATGGGGACAAAACACTATGAAAGTGTAAAAATAGATTTTAATACCTGAAATACTTTGTAAAAAAAGTTATTACCAGCAATAAGTTTTTGAAGAAAAAAATTATTACCAGCAATACATTTTTGAAAAGATATTACAAGCGATACATTTTTGAAGAAAAAATTTTTTACCAGCAATGCATTTGAAAAAAAATATTACTAGCAATAAAAATCTTGTCTGCGTTAAATAATCCATTGAGGTTGATATGCTGTAAAACAAAACAAACACTATTTCTGGAGATATAGATTTATAAAATTCTATAATCATTGTCTTCTCACTATGGCGGTGGGTTGAAAAGTTCATAGTCTATGAACCTTTCAGCCCATCCTCGTATTCTTCTTTTCATGATGTAAATTATGAAAAAAAAAAAAAAATGGGTGATCTGTATTGTGGAGCTTGTGATTGTAAAGGATTAGAAACATATTTGTTTTCTCTTTAATTGATCAAAATGCAAAAAGTAATGTCTCTGATTTTCTAAATAAGAAAAAAAATATATTGCTGTGCATTTGTAAAAAGTCAAGAAAACTGATTCTCAGCATTATTTCAATATACAAGGTCCCCCCACCCCACCAAAAAATAATTGACATCATTTTGCAGTCTAATAACTTAGCCAATTCTTGATCAAATGATCTCAAATTTTAACAAAGTGTGTAAACAGTAACTAAATTAACTGTGAAGACTTATCTCAATGTGAATCTACCAGGAAGATGGTTTGGGCTTGCCAGTGATAATGATTATGTGCTATTGAAATGGCCAGCATGTTCATCTGACTTGACACCTTGTGATTTTTTTTCCTATGGGGGTGGGGGGTATGTGAAAAGACAGGTCTATATCCCCCACCTCTTCCTGCAAGACTAGAGGAACTTAAGCAGAGAATCACTGCGGCACTGGAGAATGTTACACAAGACATGTTACAGTATGTTTGAAGGAGCTGGGCTACTGACTTGACATGTGTCGCGTCACAGGTGGTGCCTTGAGTGAACATTTGTGAAGCTTTTTGAAATCAGTTATAAAATCTACATCCCTTTGAATTTCTTGTTCGAACTTTGAAAAATAAAAAATTATTGTTCAGTATGAAGCCTATTTAATTTCATTTGACATGTAGTTACTCAGATATTCACATTTTAAATGACGTCAATTTTTGGGGGACACCCTGTATTTACATTATTTACAATCTCTCTATCTTTGTTGTTGTTATCACATTTTGGCTGCTGTACCCTCCAGCATTCTTCAGGTGTCTGTTGACCTTGGTAAGTGTTAGGGAACTTTGAACTGATCTCTTTATTTAATCTATGGGGACAGATGATTACAGCATTGTTTCAGGAATGTTGTGGCATAATAATTATAAGTTCAATCCCTGAGCTGGGTAGTACAGACTCAGATTCAGTGGAAACAGGACAAACAATAGCAGTACAGTATTAAAATGAACAAGCCAAGATATTTTGAGACATGGACAGCAGAATAACAATCTCCAATTGTATAAATAAAATTGATTATTGAAATACTCTGAAGGTTTCTCAGATTGATAGATGTTTGAAAAAGTCCCAAATGGCACAGTGGCTGAAACATTGTGGTAATGACAAAGATGAGGACATTAGTCCAACTTCAAATAATATAAATAACTCCTTATCCCAGAAATTTGGATAAAAACAGTTTTTGATCTACCTGTGAATTTTTCATTATAGCTGAGATGAAAAATTATTCATTAAGCATAAGATTTAAATTCATCAACATGAAATATTATTTACCGTATTTTGCTGCTTATAAGATGCTCTGCTGTATCAGACGCTTATCCAAATTTTAAAGGAAGAAATTGGAAAAAAATTTTTTTTCTTGTGCTTCACATCCCTACCCACTATCCCAAGTTTTATTCATTGAATCGTATATTTTCAGTATGAAATTCTGAGTAATCATGACATTCATCACGTACTGAGAAGTACCAAATTTATGGTAACTATTTAGAATGTAATAAGAGAATCTCATAGTGGATATTGGTTGTTTCAGCAATATTTGAAACTGTTAAGTGCTGTAAGTAGGATTACTTAAGCAAATATACCCAGCATGTATTAATGAAAGTAGAATTATTCTTGACGTGTCAGCCATAAATGCTGCTGCTTTGTGGTCAGTAGTTTAAGAAATAAGGAAGGAAGGAAGGAAGGTTTTACAGTAGCACAAATTTAATTTCCTGTCAATATCCCTACTGCATAAATACCACCTCTTAAAGCGTTAATTTAATTTTGAAACATGGTCTTGTTTTGCTTGTAAATTGCCATGATATATCTTGGGATTAATAGTGGAGTGGTTTCCCTGTTGCCTTCTCCATGGTGGTTTATTGAGACACCACCTCTAGTTAGCTGGCTATTGACTCATTGAGAGTTCTTCCATCATTTGTTAGGTCTTATTTTTTTGTTAAAAGCTGCTAAAAGCCCACCTCACTTGCAAGAAAATGGATGGGGTAGACAGTTTAGCTGACAGCAGAATGAATATATATATATATATATATATATATATAAATTAATGAATACAAAATCCTTAAAAATCCATCAGGTTAGGTAATAAATTTATTTCATGGACCTCACATTCATCTCTTCAGACCAATTTTACATCAAAAAATGGAGTTCAATTTATCCACTCACAGGGGAAATGGAAGGAAGGAAGGAAGAAAATAAGAAGTCAAAAAAGAGAGAAAGGAGAAAAGGGAAAAAGTTTTAATATTAAAAGGGAGAAATAAAATATGCATATATGCCCCCATACAAACATGTATACATACCTGTATGCTAGGGAGTGTTAAAAAAAAAAGTACAAACACTAATAACCTACTTAGTGAGTTTGAGTAAATGGATGATGGGGCAGGAGTTAGGAGAGATAACAAAATGATAAAGTTTATTAAGTGCTACAAAGGACAGGAAATTGTGGAAAGCCATGATCACCAATATTGTGAAAGGACATGGTACATAGAAGAAGGACTTGTTTTAATTTCAGAGCTCAGAATCAGATGTAACTGGGGAGCTGGTTCCAAACTAATAACTATGGTTAGCGACATTTGATTCATAGGACGCAGGATAGTTTTTTGGAGATATTTAGATGTAAAAATGTCTTATAAACAGCAAAATAGAGTATTATTTGAATTTCATAGATGGAGCCTCATCAATTATTCATTTTTGATTTGTATTTCTTTCAACTTTTCTTTCTTTTACACTTAACAAGTGTAACTTTATAAGTTGGTAACTGTAAATATATGCAGTTGACAGAGAGAATGAAATTGACATATAAATGACTAAATTGAAATTGTGGAAAATAATTTAAGACTGAAGAGAATTTGGCAGTGAGGAATGTTGTTATTATTATTGTATTTTTTTATAGGATTTTATTCAGAAAAGATACACATTTATAAAGGCCTACTCAAGCAGCCATTTGTGACTAGTAAATAAACTTGATATTAGATTCTATTTAATAAATTTATAAAACACATTTATCACTAGCTTGTATTCAAGCTAAGGTTCAAAACAAAAAAATAGTTTCAAATGGTGATTTTTGTGGCTGCTAAATCTTTGTATATTTTTGTTTTTATTTTTGTAATTGATTCACTCCAAGCAAGGTGCTAATGCCGCTAAGAGATAAAGGGTTACGAGGAGTGAAAGAGAATGAGAAAATTTTAGAAAGTGATGGAAACCCAATCTGAACCAGGAAACCATGTATAAACCTCTACTCCTCTTCAAAAGATGAAGAAGAACTGTAAACTAGACGATAGGCAAACCTATCTACTCCTGTTTGCTGAGAAGTTTGGTGTAATACTACCCTACTTGTATTTCCAACCATTTGACTTTCGGCTACAAATGGGGTAGCCAGTTTAGTCGCTGACATTCTGACAGCAGAATATATATATCTATCTATATATATATATATATATATATATATATATATATATATTATAAACAGCAAAACAGAGTATTATTTGAATTTTGTAGATACAGCCTCATCAATTATTCATTTTTGATCTGTATTTCTTTCAACTTGTTTTTAAAGCTAATTTCTCCTCCAGGCATAACCTGCTAAATTTTGATGCTTTTCCATAATAGGTATTGATAAAACAGTTAAATGTCCCAACACAGTTGGATTAAAAATTGTAACCATATTATTCTGTTGGTATTGTTAACAAATTCTGTTATTTATGTATTCCCCTTCAGTAGAGCAGAGAATATACTGACTACATCCCTTTCAAAGGGTAAGAATCTCCCAGCGATTTAAAAAACAAAAAAAACAAAAACAAAAAAAAAACAAAAAAAACAACACACTTTCCAGGTGCATGCTTGCAGACTAGAGTATAAAACTAAGCAGTGTTTATCTAGAGACCTGTGTATAAACCTGACAGTCACCTATCTAGAGATGCAGCTATAAATGTGACTGATGTCTGCCTGAAGACCTGGGTATAAATGCGACCAACATCTACCTGAAGACCTGGGTATAATAATAATAACAAAAAACTCCACATTAAATTACTCAACATGTGTTGGGGTGTTATAAAACCCTATTCATGTAGTGATTTGATGTAGTCTATATATATGTTTATTGAAAATTTCAATAATTGTGAAAAGTTGTTTTGTTTCTCTATCCTGTTGTCATAATTCTTTTTTTTTTTTTTTTCTTTTTCCCAGAAGTCTGTTCCTCTTGAAGTGAATATGTTGCAGTTTTTCTATGCATATGTACAGCAGACATCTATGCAACAATTGCTGGATTCAAAGCAGTCTTTGTTGGCTTTGCTAAAAGAAGGACTTACACTGAATTTCACACCACCAGGATTATTTCTGCTCCTTGAGTAAGTTCAAAACTCTTGACATTTTTTTCTTTAAATTAACACTTAATAAAACTATAAAGACTGCTTAGAAAGATTTATAAACAGTCAAATTTTTAATATTGTGTTGTAATGTTATTAATTTTTAAGAAGTATTTCATCAGTGCAGCTAATGTGTTTGGAGAAATTCATGTGCACATTTTCCGCAGACTTTTTCAATAAAAATCAAAGATTTATCAATTTTACTGTTGAAATTTTGTTTTTATCAAAGTATTGTATAATAATTAAAACTAAGTTTGTGTTTTTTTTTTTTTTTTTTTTAACCATATACAAGTTCTAGTCTTTATTTACATGTTGATGAGACTATTGTCCTTGTAATTTCTACAAGTATTTTGCAGATGGGGTTTGGTCGATTTCTGTATGTGTTTAAATGATGAAAATAATGGAAGCATTAATAATAATAATAAAAAAAGAAAAAGTCAACTGTAGAGTGAGTGGTCATGGTTAAATGTAAATAGATGACGGAATTGCCCATCAAATAGAATTGACAAAGTTTGCAATAAGCAACAAGAAAAAAAAAAGAAAACCAGGCAAGAAATAATATAAAGCAAGCAAACAATATATACAAAGCAAATTAATTAATATGGCAAAAAGTTCACAAACTAAGAATTGGGGTTGACATACAAGCACAAGTTTGGATAAGCCAACATAGCATTCTGACTTCAAGACAAACTGGGATTGAGTCCTATGAAACCGAGAACTGGTCTATTTTATTGGCTAGGAAGAAATCCCAGCATGCATTTGTGTACTTCTGCCTATAAATTGGGGATGGGAAAGTATTTTGTAATCATTCCTATTCTAAATTGGAACCAACACTCAGTAACATCAACTATGATCATGGCCACAATATGCTGACCGTGTTTGGAAAATGAAAAATTCCTGTAACTCTAGATACATACATAAAAAAATATCCATGCATTCAGTTAAAAATAAAAATCTTGAATAATAGCTAAAAGAATAGCCAAAAGTTCTCAGATATGCAGAACATTTAAACAATTTCTACAGAAAAGAAAACACTTATATGAACACAAGGAAAATTAAATGAAAAGCTTAATTGCAGTAACTTGTGAGTTATCTTTAATGAATCTTGTATAAAAGAGGGATTGCTGCCAATATACACAATTTTTATGTGTGTGTGTTAAAAAGACAGCAACCTTACGAAGCTACCATTTTGTCATAACCTCAGATCCTGTTTTTTAGCAAATTCCCGGGGTTCTTATACATAATTATTGCTAATTTCTCCTCCAGGCATAACCTGCCAAACTTTGATCCTTTTCCATAGCTTACCATTTTCTTGAGCCTTTCCCATCTCACTCACTATTCACTCCATGGTCTTTTCTTTTAGTTCCCAAATATACTTTGAAAGTGCTGTGCTCATTTTGTACCTGTCTCTATTGAGATTTTATGTTTATAAAACCTATTTTTAAATGGCCCTTCTGTAGATTCAGTATATATATAATATATATATATATATATATATATATACACATCACTCTTCAATGTTTCCTGACATACCACACTTTGAACCTGATAATTTCTTTTAAGAGGACATTTGTCTGGTTCTCTACAGTTACATTTTTGCTATTCATTCTCTCTTCTGTATAATAGCTTTCTGTTTTGGGCATACAGCTGTAACTTATTTTTACTCTGTTCGTAGTAAAGATCCTTGGCAATTCCAATTCCTTCGGAAAGTAATTCTTCCACAATTTGAAAAATATCTTTCTAATCCTGGTTTTTCCTGACATATTAATCAGCTTTGTGAACCAGATGAGCTTCCTTCTCTTATTCCTTTTTTTGTTTCTTTTTTTCTTTCTATACCAGCATTGCCTCATGTCTCTCCTTTCTTAGCACTGTTTTGTATTCCTCAGTATTTTTTTTACTTATACAAAGCCAAGAGCCACTCAAGGCATAGTTACTGAATGAGGTTGTTTGTCTTACGACTGTTGCTTTGCCTTCCATATATTGTTTGCTCAGTATTATTTTTACTCTGTTCTTTTCTTTTTCTAATGTCATTTTTTTCCCGACTTGAGTGTGTATTCATCAAACATTGAAATCTTTGAGGAAATTACCTCAAAGATGTTAATGTTTGATGAGTTTGTTGACAATCTATCCCTCTATGAATTGGTTAGATTACGTTTTTGCAGGTGGTTAGCATAGGTGGCATTTTAGCTTCCTGTACAGCCTTGTATCCCAATCCTAGGTCCAACTTGACGTCCAGGTATACCACTCTAGATTAGATTCAGTTTTTACCTTGAAGCCCAGATCTTTAAACAATTTGCATAATCATTTCCTTAATTATTCAATCTTTTGCTGCTCTTTGTAATCAGGATTGGCCCATTATCTTAGTATAGGCTGTTCTCATCTTTGTCAACCAGTTTGCTTACTTCATTTAAGATGTCTATGCCGACCAGCTCACTCACTTCCACATTGTCAAATGAACCTATTGGAATGTTGAACCTTACACATGTCCTGAAGAGACATGCCCCAGAAAAAGAATTCTTTCTTATCTCAACATCTAAAATAAATTAGTTAAATTTATTTGAATATAATCATTAAATGATTGCTTTCCATCCATATATGAATGACTGCAAAAAAAATTTTCCTCTCCAAGTTTTAAAGACAAAACTGTACAGAGGCATGCTGGGATTTCTTTCTAGCCAATAAGATAGACAACTACTCAGTCTCATCTGCCATATTTTTATTCTGTGTTGAAGTCAGAATGCTGTGATCATTTGTCTGTATCCCTTTTGTGTTTTAACACCATTCTTAGTTTGTGAACTTTTTGCATTATGACTGTTGCTTTGCCTTGCATAAAAATTGTTTGCTTAGCAATTATTTTTGCCCTGTTCTTTTCTTTTGTTATTTTTATTGCAAACTTTGCCAATTCTGTTTGTTGGGCATTTCTGCTAATTACATTTAACCATGGCAAGTTAGTCTTCTGATAGTATGCTTTGAAACCTTGAGCTCTTTAGCAATGGTGTTGTTTTTTTAGGATTCTTATCAATATCAGTATGGTTACTGAAGTAACTGCTTCAATCTCAAGTCTAACCTACCCATGTTGTGATTTTGATCTTAGATAGACATGATCAATCAGGTGTCAGGCCATAGTGTAAGTTGAGTCCAGACTGAAGGTGATATTGCACAAGTGTAAAGAAAAAGAAGCAAATAAAAGAAAAACCCAAGAAGTTCAAATATGTTAAGAAGTAACAAATTAACTTTATCCATCTGTTATATACAGGAGTGTGTTTTCCTCCAATCCCGTTTTCTATGGATTGTGACACTTCTATATTTCTTAAGCAAGTTTGGGTATCTTAAGTCAACTAGTTTAGTTCTTAGGTGCTGGCTTGGCTTTGTTCATCAGTATAATTTGCTATTGGTAGGATAGGCGAAGCCGGAGGTTGTGGAATCTCTCGGTTAGCTTCTGAGAGGCAACACTCTAGTTCCCGCTACCCAACCTAACTAAATGTACTCTACTGTTGAATGGCCTGAGGATGTTCTTTTATATGGGTACCGACCAAAAACCTGGTGCTGGGCCAGACGCAGCCTGGGGTTCTTGGTAAATCTCAATTCCCAACAAGAAATCTCTTTGTTGTCAGGCCAGGAAAATTGATTATTTTTCATTTTTGGAAAATTAATCACTTTCCATTTGGGGGGGGGGTCTCCCTCGTCCGTGAGGGGAGGTTGGAGGAGAGTTATCCTCCTAAACTCTTCCTCTCTCACATTGATATCTTATACAAATCCCTTCAGTGGGTGTTAATAACTTCTCCGTCCTTCTCATCCATTCACCTCCGCCTATCACCATTGCTTCCACTCAACCAATGGCCTCCTGGCTGTGCGGGTGTGGCTAAGCTGGCCTTCTTTAAATTATAACCCAGAATTTTTGTTTACAAAATTCTCCTTTTTCCCATTGGCCAAAATATTTACGAATTCCACGTTGCCACTTAAAATCTATCATATCTTTTGGTCACTCAGAATCCACTTAGCCAGCACTCTTTACCAATTCCATCAACCACTATCAAAGTTTGCCATTTGGTCCCTTCATGAAGTTAACTTTTACTGGAACCCTTGGCTTCTTGAGAAATTAAATTCCTTATCTCACCAAATCACAATTCTTCCATGCTATCTTTTCTCATGCCCTAAATTTTATAATCACCATATTGCTACTCAACGTCTGAAAGTGACACTTTGGTAAAATAATAACAATCCTCTCCACCCATATCTGGATAGATTTTTCACTCATGTCAAAATTCCCACAAATACCATATGTCTTTTGCCTTGCCAGTACTCAAGAAAAAAAAAAAATGATATCTTGGAAAGATAATTAATATTGATTCCCCCTATCCTGTATTGGCAATCGTCTCAGGCCAAAATTTTTATGACCGCCATGTGGTCTGCCTAATATCTTAATGATTTGCTTTTCTTTCCGAATTCTCATATTTCCCTCAGCAAGGCCTTTCTTACAACAATATTAATCAATTTGACAAAATCTCGCATATGGCTTTTTCTCTGGGTTTACTATCTTTTGTGAAAAGTAACTTCATAAATAAAATAAAATCTTTTTAACATCGAATGGTATATCTTTCGGGATAACTTCTTCTATGGTTAATTAGTTAGCCGATTACCATAGCTAAATAGTGTCACACAGCTGATGCCTTATTTTTTTATGGATTTGTATTATATATAATTAAAAAGATAAAAATGAAGCAGTGTTTTTTTTTTTTTTTTTTAAAGTAAGCTTAATGTCTAATTAAAATGGTTTCATTGTTTTCTTTTGATGTAATTTGCAGAATTTTGAATGAATTTGTTCAGAGGACACCAAGTATGGAAGACCGGAAAAGCCAAAAAGATATCCAGGTAAAGCAATTATTTTTTTTTTTTAATTTTATTTTTTTTTAAGTAGTAAATTCAAAAAAAGCAATTTGCACACACACATACACACATACACGGTTTTTTTTAAAGACAACTGACAAGGTATAATGTATTCAGGAGCTGCAGTCTACCCACGGTGACCAATTATGACGGTATTCCGGACTGCAGCTTGCCTGTGGCGACCACTTATGACGGTACCAAGCCATGGCCTAGTTCCGGCCTCCAAATATGATGTTGTTCTGGGTCCAGTCTGCTTGAAACCTTGAGCTCTTTAGCAATCACAGCTCATCAGTTATGGCGGTACTCAGGGTCAATCCAGGTCTGCTCACATGGTCAGGATCGATCCTGGTATCAGAGAACAAGCCGTCAGCCCATGCTTCAGTTGCTGATGGCTTTTGGCACAGCAGCTGGTCTCTATGTTGACGTTTTCAACTGTGACCTTTCTTACCCACGTTTTGTGATTTTGATCTTATGAGGGTCAAGCCGAATTTCCACTGGGGTATCTTAACCACGCTAAACCAAGGAGTTGAACATGGGCATACAAAACTGAAAAATAAAATGAACGACGCCCGAATAAGATGTTTATATCAGACCTTAACCTCTGGCTTCTGATCCTGCACCTGTTTGTTGAATCGCATTGTATAACTTTTTCCACAAAATTCATACATCTATTCCCATATCCTGGGAAAATAATTCTCTTTCTAACAAAAATTTAAAATCGTTTTGTTTTAACCCTTTTTGTACGTTTAACTCTTTTTGTCCGTACGCCATGTTAAATGTTGTTACAAAGGTACTATGATTAAACTTTTTATTTAATTTTTTTTGTCTTCATACAAGTGTTTTCTTTTATGGACACAAAATGTATAAAAACTGTCCAAAAGTTCTGCAAATATTCGAATGATTTTGGCTTTCTTTTAGCCATTATAAAGGATGATTTTTACTTTTTTTAAAAAATTTTTTAACTGAATGTGGGCATTTTTTATGTGTGTGTCTGAAGTTATAAGAATATTTGATTTTTTAAACACAGCACATTGTTGTCATGTTCGTAGTTAATGTGATTGAGTGTTGGCTTTTTTTTTTTTTTTTTTTATTATTAGGGCTTTCATTATTTAGAATCTTTTTTTACATGTGGATGAGGTTATTATACTTGTATTTTTATTATACTTGTATTTTCTACTAATATGTTGGTAGGTCCAGAAAATAAAGTACTTGTACGAACACAAGAAAAATTAAATAAAAAGCTTAATCACAGTACCTTGTCTGTTGTTTTTAACAGAACTTGTATAAAAGAGGGATTGCTGTCCAAATACACAATTTTATATATATATATATATATATATATATATATATATATATAGTTATTCATAGACACTGTTTCGCTGTATCACAGTTCATCAGTGTGTCTAGATGTCTGGTTGCCTCTAGCTAGGATTAAAACCCAGTTGAATTGGCATCAGTAAGAGAATCTATCCCTAAGCTGTTGGTGCATGGCAGGGATGAAGGTGAATTTAGGCGTATTTATTTTTAGATAAACATGCCAGTGATTGAGAGAACGTAATTTGTTTTATCAAAGAGTATTGCATTAGTAGCAGTAATAGTAACTGTTTGCAAACTCACACTTTCTACCCTGAGAGCTCAACCGAAATAATTTTTCAGGAGTATATATATTGTCATACATAGACAGACTGTTTTGCTGTATCACAATTCATCAGTGTGGCTAGATGTCTGGATATATTAATTTTTATGGGTCATCCTCATCTGGTTAGGGTCAAGTGACAAGCAAATCTGTGATACTGAACAGAATATTTACTGTAGCCCATCAATTTGCCAAGACAAACTGTACTTGTTAACACCTTCGTTCAATTAACATCAGGAGCAATGTTTGAGTTATCACCATCTCTTTATTTATTATGTATCTTTGTATTTATTTAAAAAAATGGTAAAAATATTTTACAGGATATTGCTCAGAAGCTACTAGAAGCTGTCAGTACAGTAGCTGGTCTGTGTCTGGAACAAACCACATGGCTACGAAGAAATTTGGCTGTAAAACCAGGACCCCAAACTGATATTACCGAAACGGAGGAAGGGGAAATTACTGAGGATAGTGGTGAGTTTTGTTTTTTACTTTCATTTTTTTTTTTTTTTTTTTTTTTTATTTTTTTATTTCATATCACTAAATTCTTTCATTAAAGAAAAACTATAAAACTTTTTTTTTGTGTCTGATATCTTGAGTTATCTGATTGTGAATGTGTTTTCTGCTATGTGCTTTTGAAAGTAGATTTTTTTTTTTTTTCTTGGATAGCTTAAAAGTCCTTCAAAAGGACTTCTTCAGACTAATATTTTTATTGATTGTATCATTTATTTCTGTTCTTTGGCTTGACTGAAAATTACAAAAATTTCTGCAATGGTTCATTGGATAAAATTATAGTAACATTTGGAATTTAAAAAAAAAAAAAAAAATGATGTCAATTATTGGTGAAATGGCTTCTGTTCAACTCTGGATATAATGTTTGCTGATATTCCTACATGATTCAAGTTTTGATGACTTGTCTGTACCATTTTTAGATGTTGAACATATGTCTTTGGCTGAAAGGAAGGTACTGGAGCCTCAACTGCACACAAATGCTGATGTAAAATATTGTGTCCAAGCTCTGACTATGTTAGCCGAGGTAAGTGATCAGATTTTTATGTTGGTCTTGCCAAGATTTTTTTTTTTTTTTACAAATATTAGAGTTTTTACAAAACATTTTTAATTGTCATCAAATGGTTGTAATGAGAATTCAGTAATATTTTCTCAATTGAGCTTAATTTTACTTGTTATACAGTGTGTGTGTTTATACATACACACACACACACATATATATTTATTTGGTTTGTTTTGTTTTACGGCTTATCAACCTCAATGGGTTATTTAATGCCAACAATTTTTTTTTTTGTTGCTAATTTTTTTTTTTTTTTTTTTTTTTTTCAAAAATACATAACTGGTAATATTTTTCCTTTTTTTTTTTTTTTTAACAAAGTATTTCTGATATTAGAACCTATTTTTTGACATTCTCATAGTATTTTGACGCCATTTTGTGAGTTAACTATTTACTCATAGTTGGGACCCTAACAGGTGCTACCACCGCAGTTCAGGGTGGACCTGGGAACACCAGCAATTAAGAGGTGGTTCCATGCTCCTTAAATCCTCTTGATCAGAGGTCTTGCTGTTGGACATAGTTTATTGTCTTACCCAGGACACAGATGTAGTTTATCATCATACCCAGGACGGTATATATATATATGTATATGTTTTATATATATATATATATATATATATATAAGTATGTATTGAGCACTACAATTACATCACTTATAATCAGGGAACTTTCTCTTAATGCCTTGTTTCCACAAAAGCGCATGTTTTAATAGTTTTTTAGGAAATGAAAGGATTTAATTTTTTTTTCTTTTTTAATCAAATTCACCCCAAGCAAGGCAGTAAAGTAACCAAGACACAAGGGGCTACTTGGTGTGAAAAAATTAGAAAACAGAAACATTACTAAGGAGTGAGAATAAAAGATGAGTAATCAGGAGTACAGTAGGTAGCAATTGACATTGCATTTAAATTTTTGAAGATGAAAGTTGACTGGAAAGCATGGAGCTTGAAGGGAGTTCCACAAGTGAGAAGTTTGAGAAAAGAAATTATTAGCATAGAACTTACGGTTATGTCGAACCAATTCAACTGCAAATTGGTCTAGGTACCATAGCAAAGAGCTTGTCTGAACAGTTGTCATTTTATAGAAAAGACATAGGGAGGTAAATTTATGGTGGTGAGAATATGACTGAAGCTGAGACACTCGGTCAGGACCAATAATATTGCTGATTCTTTTTTGGATTTTATCAAGGATCTCTAGATATGGTCCAGTGCTCCTGCTATATATGTGTCAGCAATATTCTAAGCATGGATGAATGGTAGACTTATAGATATGCAAGATAGATTCTGGGGAGAAAAATTGTTTAGTGTGACAAAGTGAACTGATTTTCTTAGCAGCTGACTTAGCAATGGATTCAATATAATCTTTCCACTTCATGTCAGCTGAGAATGTTAGCTTGAGAAGGCGCAACGAGTCATTATCCTGTAGGTTAGCTATGCTGATGGAAGGCAGAAATCCCAAGTGATTAATAGAAAGCAGTTTAGTTTTGGAAGCATTAAAATTAACAAGCCATCCTTTGTCCCAGTTAACAACAGACTGAATGTTGTTTTTGGCATCAGCTGCCAGTTTGACCTTATCAGCTGATCAGACCTAGTGTCAAAACAGAAGTAAGTGGTTATGTCATCAGCATAGATACCATGTTGAGAGCTGATACCATTGGGAAGGTTGTTAATGCAAATTAAAGGAAAGGGATTTGAAGGAGAGTTGAATGCTATGTTTACAATGGCATTTACTGATTGTCATGTGTAGTTACGTGTCGGATTGGTACAATGCTTGAGTATTGGATTTAGTTATCCCTGGTGCTGTCCATACTGCTCTATGGATGTGAAAACTGGACTCTGGTAGCAGAAACCACCAAGATAATCAAAACATTTGAAACAAAATGTTTCAGATGGCTTCTCGGGATCTCCTGGAGAGAATACAAGACAAATGACTGTCTATAGTAACACAACTGGCAGGCCCCTGGGAGCATCTCTTAGCAACAGTAAAGAGGAGAAAGCTGTTGTAGCTTGGACATGCCACATGCCACAATAATCTATCCAAGACAGTACTTCAAGGTACCTGGGAGTGGGGGTAGATGTAGCGGGGAAGCTGTTTGAAAACTGGATGGACAACATCAAAGAATGGGCTAGGATGGACAATCCGATGCTGTTTCATGAGGCAGAAAACCGATCTGGTTGGTGGCTGGCTGCATCGTCATTGCTCATGTCTCCTCTACGATTGGTTTGGTCATGAGAAAAAGAGGAGAGGGATTTTTAGTAAGGATGGAATGTTAAACCAAATGTCAATTTCTTTTATGTGCTGTGTCCATTCAGGATGTTGACAATCATGGGTCTTTGCAATTTCCTGTCCTTTGTAGCTCTTAATAAATATTGTCTTTTTATTACCTCACTTAAAACTTTTCTCTGCCATTCATTTACTCACGCTTGCTAGATAGGTTATAAATTGTTTTCCTCTGTTCCCCTTACCTTCAATCTGTCGTGTGAGTAACAAATTTTCCAAGCCCTCTTTCCTCATTATGCAACCTAGAAATTTGAACTGTCCCTTTCTGATGTTAAGTAAAAGTGTCATTTTTGTTTCCATTTTCTTTAAAATTTTGTCGTTGCTCACCTGTTCAGTACATAATATTCTCAGCATCCTTCTGTAGAGAGCCACATTTCTGTTGGACATTGAAGGCAAGAGGGGCAGAGGAAAACAGTGTATAGCCTAACTGGTGAACTCATGTAAATGTTTGGCTGAACAGGGATTAAGAGAGATAGGAACTAAGAACTACAAAGGACAGGAAACTTTGGAGAGCCATGATCGCCTGCAACCTGAAGGGATATAACACATAGAAATAGTAGTATCCTTGGGGGGTTAAGGGAACCTGATTTTGAAAACTGCTCTGCTTTTTGAATTATGCAAACCAAGGTCCTACCCGATCATATAACTTTATTATTATTATTTTTTTTTTAACACCTGGTGTTGCTCTGGTTGATGTTTGTTTTCAATACACTAGTGGTAATATGGCAGCGAGTGCTGGACAATCTCTGCAAAGATGAAGAAGAGACTTGTAGCAACAGAAATGTAATTCTGCAGAAAGATGTTGAGGATACCATAGACCAAACATATGAGCAACAACAAAGTTTTGGAGAGAATGAAAACCGGAAACTTATACTTAACATCAGGAAGAGATGGTTGAGGTTTCTGGGATATGTAATGAGGAAAGAGGGCTTGGAAAACCTGATACTCATGTGAAGATTGAAGGACAAAAGAAAGCAGTGTGTCCATACTTGATAAGCCTGAGTAAATGGGTGGCAGAACAGTTTGCAAGAAATAACAAAATGACAAAACTTGTTAATAGCTACAAGTGACAGGAAGATGTGGAGGTCTGTGATCGCTTACATCCTAAAGGGACATGGCATATAAAAGAAGTGGTGGTAGTATTGGTAGTAGTAGTAGTAGTAGTAGTAGTATTAGCAATAAATTGAATTTTATTATTATACAAAGCCTAGTCAATTATTAGTAGATTATTATTTTTTTTTTTTTTTTAAGTAAATCTAGTTTAAGAGACAAGATTAATTTTACAAGTTTTATATATTTTTAGCTTTAAAGACACTTGACCACAAGATTCTATATCAAATATTTTGAACACTTATTTACTCAAGGCAATGGCCTCATCTTGGTTGTTTTTGTTAACGTTTCAACTGCTGTACCTTTGGGCCTCTTCAAATGTCTAATCTTTGATAACCTTCTGGGAATTTCAAACCAACCTTTTATTCAGACCATGTGGTTAAATTGTTCACCTATCCATGCTAAGGGATCTCTCATATCAATTCAATGTGTAGATTTTTTTTTTTAATCATTTCACCCCAAGCAAAGCGGTAATGCTACTAAGACGCAAGGGGTTACTGGCAGTGGAAGATAATGAGAAAAGTTTAGTAAGGAGATAGGACAATAAAAGAACAAGATCCAGAAAGGATCAAATAAAGAGTTCAGCTTGAAATTCCCAGAAGATTAATATGTTGACTACCAACTATGAGTTATCTCATGGTTGGCATTCAATGTGTTAAACCAACATTTGACTCTCCTCACAATAAGCAACCAAAATTTGTTACTGAAATGAGGATGAATCAATTTATTGTCAGCACTGTTTATATCTACACTCTATCTTTGATATTGAGCATCATCCCTCTTAAATATAGTAAATTCTGTAAAGGAAGGAGATGGAGGTTTTATTTATTATAATTTTTATTTTTATGGATACGTGTACAGAAAAATACTTGTACTAAAAATAGCGTTTAAGTAATAAAAATAGTAAATTCTAGACATACATTAATTCACACACACACACACACACATATATATACTTCTGTTTATTTTGTGTAAAGATGAGGCTTTTCTTGAACTTATTGACAGCCAGAGGTCAATTATGAAATCTGATTTCAAACACTAACTTTATAATGGTGAACTTAGGCAATAGAATGTTTTTATGAGTTGATTTCTAGCTTCAACTGAAATCTTAACATTGTTTTCACAATAAAAGTATCACTCCAAATAAAAGCATGGTTGGCACCCGCAAATGAAAATGTATCAGAAAATACCAAGCCCGAGACGACTTGTAAGTCGGCATCATAATAAAGATTGCTCAACATGATTTATCTTGTGGTTGGCAGTCAATGTGCATTAACAACTGACAAAGGTTGGGTGGTACAACAGCTGAAGCATTGTGATTATAAAAAAGATGTGGACATTCATCCAATCTAATCAAAATTAATTAAATTCTAAATTTTAAAAAATTAATTTCTTAAAAAATTAAAAGAAAAATGTTTTAAATCTTGATGTATATTTTTCGTACAAGTTTTGGGCTTTTGTGAGAAATTTGTGAAGTTCTGTTTGGAATGTGTTTCTCTGTTAGAGAAGTATTCATTTATTCATTTATTTATTTATTTTTCAGTTGACTGCACCATTGTTGGATGTTGTATATGGCAGTGATGAAAAAGAAAGGATTGCTTCATTTCTGACATCCATCATGTACAATGTATTTCCATACTTGAGAAACCACAGGTTTGTTTTGCGAATTTTATAAACTGTATTATGTTGATAGACCGCAGAGTATGGTTGCATCTACTCCAAAGACAGTATTTAAAAAAAAAAAAAAAAAAAAAAAAAAAAAATTTCTTGAAAGCTAATAATGAAATTTTACAATTATTATATTGTAATAATTTACTGTGTATGATGCTAGACTATTTTAAAAATTACTTTATTAAGGTTTTAGTTTTTAAACATTTTTTTGTTGGCCTTTGATACAAATGGACTTTAACCAAGTAACTAAATTTTAATATTGAAAAAAAAATCATAAATATGCATAATTTGTTAGAAGTACGAAATATACCTCACTAGTATTTTAATAATTGATTCTTTGATGAGAAAATAATGGCTGAAAATTCTTTCTGCTGGTGCTTTTGGTCCAAAAATAAACAAAATATACTTGTCAGAAAAATATACAGAAGAATAAAAATGCTTCGTGCGAAAACTTAAAAAAAAACTTTTTCCTTTGTAAATGTATTTAAGATTTTAATATGAACTTCAGTAAGTTATAGTTTTGTGAACAAATTTGTAACTGACCACACTGAATTCAAAACCTCTAACTATAGCTAAATAGTAGATCAGATTAGTTGCCAACCAAAGCTGAAAAGCCCAAGTCTTGGAGAAGGAAACTATGAATTCAGAATTGTATGTAGCACTGGTGAAGCACATGCTAATGAAAGGATCATGGAATTTACAATGACTCTGTGATTCTGACTGAGGTTGACTTTGGTGATGAATTTTAGTTGTTTATTATAACTTTATTTGACAGTGTCTAAAATTTGAATGTTACTGTTAGAAAAAAATTGCTTTTTTGCTTTACTGTGTAATTTTTGTAGTATTTTGTTGAATTTAGTTTAATGAACTTTATATATAATTTACACATAGATAGGTTCACCTGTTGTCTGGTTCACACTCCTCCCCAAACTTTTGAACAGGGGTAGAAGTTTATTCCTTGTTTCTTATTTTGTATTGGGTTTCCAGTTCCTTCTCAAGTCTACTTCCTTCTAAAATCTTTTTTATTCTCTTTCACTCCCAGTAGCCCCTTGCTTCATAGTGGCATTATCATCTTGCTTAGGGTGAATTGATTAAAAAAATATATTGAACATTATACAGTAAAACTTTTTGATCAAAATTCAATCAGGCTACTGTTTTGTTGATAGCGGATTAATTTTGAGTTATTCTTTTGTGTTATTTCTATTCTTAAATATTCACTTACAGGCTTAGGGCCATATCACATTGAAACATCAGTTCTTGTCCAGTAACCGAAGTTAAGCAATGTCTGGCTAGTAGCTAGGAAAGTGATCACTTGGGAATACCAGGTGCTGTAAGTTTGGATGTGTGAATGGTGCAATGGATAACAGCTGGCAGTTGGAAATCAGAAAGCCGAGTTCTGATCCCGGTTGGGTTCATTATATTTACACATGTGCAAATACCCTTGGGAAAGGCATGAATCCACCTCTTCTTCCTCAGCTATGGGTTAAATACATATGATCCATCACTAAAGATGCTGAAAAATGATCAATTCTCTGGAAGTACCTGACTCTTCCTTTTACAAGAGCAAGATCAATCCAAAACCGGAGTACTGCTGCCATATATGGCCAGGAGATGCCCAGTCTTCAATTTCTCCACATCCTTGTGGGTGACAAATTATTTTACAACCAACAATTCCTTTCTCACAGACAAAACATTGCAAACTTCTTGCTCTACCATTAATTCCATGGAAAGTGTTCCACCAGTTCTAACCTTGCACAGCTAAAACCCTCCATGCCATGCATATTGTAGCGAACCACCCTCATTACCTTCGTATTCCATTGGTGAGATGTAAGTTCTATTTGAGCAACTTCTCATGAACTGCTGCTTTGTGGAAGTGACTCCTAAAAGGATGCTTTTCTGATCACTACAAACTGTTATTTTCCCCACATATCCCCCATCAACTGTGCCTCTTATTCTTACTCTGTAACCCTTTACTTTGAGTGGCTCTTGGGCCTTGTACAGAGTGAACATCACTGTAAAAAAAAAAAAAAAAAAAACTTCAGATAGATTGAACATACAAGGCAAACTGAATAAAATATCTTCTCTTTCCTTTTTTTTAATTGTCAAAATTTTGTCATTTGACAAATTTCATTGTTAAATTATTCCTCTTCTTTTCGTTGGTTCAATTGCTTTGTTAATCCTAAATAGTTAATTTTTATGCTAAAAAGTATAATTTTGAAAGGGTCGTAATGTTTCAAGTTGGATTCATTTGCAACAGTTAAAAGTCCATATTGCAATTAAATATATCATTACTGAAGAGAAGCATACATTATTTAATTATTGAGAAAAGACCATAAGATAAAGACACAAAATCAACTTTTCTATAAATGAATTTTCTGTTCCCAATTTGGATCAACTGAATCATGCAAGGCAAACTCACTAAATATCATGTTTTTGGTCAGTCATGAGTTTCAGTTTTGATTGCAACATTATTTTGAACCTTTCTATTAATTTCTGGTCAGTAATAGTAGTTAGAAGGCACGGTGGAGTAATGGATAGCGGCTTGGATTGAGGAATTGGAGAGCCAAGTTCGAATTCCAGTTGAATCCATTACATTCACTTATATGCTAATACCCTTGGGAAAGGTATGAATCCTCTTCTCCCACCCCATCAGCTATCTGTAAATAGCAGGACAGACCAAGTTCTATAGTCTTGGATGACAACTGGTCTACTGCAGAAAGAAATGACAACCTACTGTGACAAAAAATCTGCCTTGTCAGTCATGTATTGAAAGATACATGATCGCCTAAAAGTGTATGATGCATAGAACATAACTGACTGACTTTCCAGTCAAATCCATTACATTCACTTACGTGCTAATACCCTTGGAAAAGGTATGAATCCTCTTCTCCCCCCCCAGTCTATGGGTAAATAGCAGGACAGACCAAGTTCTATAGCCTTGGATGGCAACTGGTCTATTGCAGAAAGAAATGGCAACCTACTGCGAGAAAAAAATCTGCCTCATCAGTCATGTATTGAAAGATAAATGATTGCCTAAACATGTATCACGCATGGCACATAACTAACTGACTGAATAATAGTAATATATATTGTTCGTTCCAATTTTTAGGGGGAATGACTGTAAAAACAACCCCCTCCCCAAATTTATAAATAAAGCATACAGCTGCATGCTGGGATTTCTGCCTCACCAATAAGATAGACCACTTCTCAGTCTCATCCAGCTTAGTTCTGTTTTTTCTAGTCTTGAAGCCAGAACGCTGCAGTTGCTTGTCTGTATCCCCCTTTTGGGTTAACACCATTCTTAGTTTGTGAACATTTTGCCTTATCACTGTTGCTTTGCCTACTTTTGTCTCATATATATTGTTTATTTAGCATTATATTGCCCTGTTCTTTTCTTTCTCTTTTTATTGCTTATTGCAAATTTTGTCAATTCTGTTTGTTGGGTATTTCTGTCAATTACTCTACATATATTGGCAAGAATGAAAATATATTCAGTTGGATCAAATAATTTCTATTTTTGTTTATATATTCTTCAAAAAATAATGTACAATTATATTTTATTTAAATTAAAGCTCTATATGCTATTTTTTATTTTTTCACACTATTTAATACTACTGTTTCTTGGTCTAATTAAACTCTGACCATTTACCTTATATATATATATATATATATATATATATATATATATATATATATATCTCCACAATGAGAAAATAATGACATAATCAAAATGTTGTCATTTTACACTACTTCAAACAAAAGGTTAGGAATGAAACTGCCATCAATTCTGGAAAGAGTGATAACAGCTACTGGGCTTGAGAAATTTATTTTCTTGAAAAATTGTTTTAAGGTAAAGATTTTATAAATTTCAACCAGCATTAATACTTGCTGCCCACTCAAAGAATGCTGAATGTTTCCTTTTCAGGAAATGGCTAATATTATCATTACCATTATTTGGAATGTCTTGTTGCCGCTTATCAGGCAGCTCTTCAATACTTTTGAGTAAAATTCCATAGATTTCGATGTAAAACTGTTTTCAAAATCTTGAATTTGCTTTTCCTTAGCAAAAATTTTACACCTCAAAGCATTTTGCAGTGATCAAAAAAGCTAATCATTGGTTGATGCAAGGTCAGGTGATGGTGGAGTAGTAAAGAGTAAGAGAATTCCAAAATTTTTTCCTGTGTTGTCCTTGTTGTATGTGGCCTTGTATTGTCATGAAAGAGAAGAACATTTTATCCTATTGAAAAGTTTTATGGACATGTTACAGCTGCTGGACATATAGATTTATAGTTTCTTGGCATTTTTAAGAAGCCTATATGAATGGTACCCTAATGATTGGACTACACATACAACATTACTTTCTTTCATGGAGCTCCACTTTTGAGGTCAGTGGTGGAGATTTATCCTTGTCAAGCTTTTGCCTTTTGCATTAAAAATTATTGTAAGTTAGTGTACTCTAAATTTAACAGCCATGAGTGATTAGTGGTTAGGATGATACATTTGTTATTACAAGTGGTTCCCAAAAACGGAAATTACTTATGACTCAGCCTAATCTACCACTACATCTATTTGTATCTCTTTGTATCTATCACTCTATATATATATCTGTTTTTCTCTGTATCTCTGTCCTCCTCTCTCTCTTCCCTATGTCCCTCTTTCTCTGTCTGTCTCTCTCTCCCTCTCTCTCTGTTTCTCCATCTACCCCTCTCTGTGTCTCTCCCTCTCTGTGTCTCTCCCTCTCTCTCCCCCTCTCTTTTTCTCTGTCTTGCTTTTTCTCTGTCTCTTTCCCACTATCTATCTATCTATCATATGTTAGTGTACTCTATTTAACTGCCATGTATGATTAGTAGTTAGGATGATACATTCGTCATTACAATTGGTTCCCCAAAGCAGAAATTATTTATGACTCAATCTAATAGAAGCCAAACAGGATAAAATGTCAGAGATAGTGTAGATTTTAATCGGGTAGAAAATAAATTTCTTTGGCATGTTTGCTGCTGTGGTTCTAGATGCTTGAATTGTTCTGTAATAAAATGTCAATCTTTTGAAACTTTATTCACAGCTTGTACTTGCTGACCTTATTGATTTTTGGTAATGTTACTTTGATAGCCTGCTGATTAACCTATATATATATATATATATATGTATGTATAATTTTTTTTTTTTTTTTTTCTTGCAGTGCCCACAATCTACCAAGTTTCCGAGCGGCTTCTCAAATCCTCTCCAGTATCAGTGGTTATCAGTACACTCGAAAAGCTTGGCGTAAGGAGGCCTTTGATCTGTTGCTAGATCCGAGCTTCTTTCAAATGGATATAAAATGTTTGACACATTGGATCACTGTCATTGATAACCTCATGACTCATGACAAAACAACTTTTAAAGACCTCATGTGTAAGAAAACATTTTTCTTCATACTATTTTTTTAATATAATTTTTTTTTTTTTTTTTTTTTTTTTTTTGCATCCTGTTTGACAAGACACATGATCTTCAAAACTTTCTTGTGGAGTTTTGCATTTAATTATATACAAAAAGCTGTTACTTATGATATAATGGATTCTCCACATGAAGTCAAATGGACCGCAAATAATTCTCTCCAGGTCTAGGGAACTGGTGAGTTTTATTACAACCAACAGTAAAATTGACATCTGAGAATTTCAAAGCATCCACCTACTGTCCAGAAATTGAGAAAAAGAAATAAAATGTATAACTAAATAAAAACTTTTGGGATTAAGTGCCATTCTCCCAGAAGTTAAAGAATTCCAGTCAGGTCCCATTCTCAATAGAGGCAGTTGCAATCAGTGTTATGGTTAAAGTATTAGGTTGGTGCAAAAATAATGTCGTTTTCTCACATATGTTACTATGTGAGAAAACGACATTATTTTTGCACCAACCTAATAAGAAGAGAAGCAGAGTTGTGGGTGAAGAAAGGATTCTCACTGGCCAAAGAGAAGTCTGGTCCATTAGTCTGTCATAAGAGAAGATAGATGTAGCATTCAAGATGTCCAAGATTTATTGATTATTAAATTAAAATTCAGTAAAATTTATTAGATACAATTAAATAAAGAAGCACTGAAATAGTTTCATACCTGAGTGTAGACAAGCACCAGGCAAGTTAGATTTAAGGCTCCAACTTCTACATAGAGAATTGTCTCATGACGATTAAAGTGTTGGTTTGAGAATTTAGTGACATAGTAATTGTGTGTGTACTTGGATTCAGTGGAAAAAGGCCAAGAAATGACTGAACAGTACTAAAAATAAAAGAAAGAAAAATAAAAATTATAATTTAGGATTTAAGCCCCAAATACATGTATTTTTTTTTTTTTTGACAGTACTAAGACCTAAACTATCAAATGATAAAATAAATGATAGTAGAAAAAGTTGATAAATCTAATTTTAGATAAGCAAAAACAGAAAGTAAAAGTAAGGCAAATGAATCAAGATAGTTGTACAAAAACAAAATTTAATAAAAAAAAAAAAAAAGTGAATATATATATATATATATATATATAATAACGAGGCTTAAACACTAATATTCCATGGTCATAATTTATTCCATTGGAATCGTAATTCATCAGCCCTGCAAATTCAAAAAGAATTCTTTTTGAATTTGTAGGTCTGATGAATTGGATCATATTTACGATTCCAATGGAATAAATTATGACCATGGAATATTAGTGTTTAAGCCTTTTTATTATATCCTTACTCTGTCCTGGACATTGAGTTCTACCTGGATTTTATCCTCTCGGAATTTTTTATTCAAAAAATATACATGTGTGTATATGCACCTGTGGATTTTGCATATATATGTATATTTACCACTAATATTATATATATATATATATATGTATATATATATATATATATTGGGGGAATTAGAATAATGCTGATGAGTCCTAAATAGGAAGAAATGGCTGTCTAGTGCTTTCTGCATTCTGTTGAGGATTCTTCTAGAATTGATGAATTACTTAATTATGATTTTATATATATATATATATATATATATATATATATAGTGTATCAAAATACATTTACAAGCAAAATCAAAAGTTAATTTTGGAAAAAGATAGCAGATAGAATAAACAAAAACGTGCACACACACACACACACACACACATATATATGGATTTAAGCTTAAAATACTTGGAGATTATGAAGGCATTATTTATGACATTCAATAAAATCATTTTTACTACCTTTTTGACAGTACTAACACCTGAACTATTAAGTGATAAAAAAAATGAACAAGAGTAGAAAATGCAAATTTGATAAATATAACTTTAGGTAAGCAAAAACAGTAAAAATAAGATAAACGATCTTCAGGTTAGTTGTACAAAAGCAAATAAATACTTACAAAGAAAAACACAGCAACTGTGAAAAAAGTTTAAAGGATTAATAATAATAATAAACTATACATATATAACTTCAATAAATATAATAATCATAATCTACATAATAAATGAAATAAAAAAAAAATAATTGCAAATGATATTAAATTATTATATTGCTTTTAAGCAATAACAACTGTATGAGATATCTTTAGACATTGGCAGTGAAACCAGAACAGTCTGTTCCCATAGATTAAACAAAGGGTTCAGTTAAGATTTGCGTGTCGGTTAGCCAGATTGATAGACACCCCATAATGGCCGCAATGAACAACAAAGGTTGTGATAAAAACTACAAAGATAGGGACAATAGTCAGCATGTAAATAGTGTAAATAAAAATCTTTTGTTTTCCAGAAAGTATTTCTAATGAAAGACCATTTTTTAAGTTTCTCTTGATTTTTCTTTTTTTTTTTTCACTCGTCTTTTTGCAGCCAGAGTTTCTATCACACAGTCTGGCTCTTTAAATTTATTCAGCAGTAAAGAGCAAGAATTTGAATTAAGAGCTCAGATGCTGAAACGATTGTCTTTCACCATTTTCTGTAGTGAACCAGACCAGTACCAGAGAAATATGCCTGACATTCAGGGTAAGTATTGCAGCAGCCTTGTTGTGCTAGTCTTTAATACTAGTTTTAGTTACTAATGTTAAATTACTAATATAAAAAAACCTTATTTTTGCTGCCTTTCTCTTCATATTTTCTCCCATGTTTACCTTAATTTCTTTTGATTGGCTAAAATTGATTGTTTTAATATATTCTTATTTTCAGAATATGCGTTTTATGGAAAAGCAGTAAAATTTTGGGCAAACTTGGACCTTTAGGCTTACAAAAATAATCCCAAAAACAATGTCAAAAGGAAAGTTTTTTTTCCCTTGAAACCACTACTGTTACACCTCAACAATGTTTGTTTTAAAAAGCAATGATTAGAATTGTAATAAAACCTAAACATATGAAAGTGAATTTATACATTTTTTTTATTCTGAGAATTTACAACCAAAATATTAAACACTATTTATGAGATTAATTAGACTAATTTTATATTTACAACATTCTAAAAACTAATACAATTAAAATTAATGCAATGCAATATTTATCACTTGCCAATTTATAAAGAAATAAATTTGAAAACAATTTTTTATTCATAAATTTGTCAACATTTACTAAATTATTTAAATATGTGTACAAACTATAAGGAAATCCTTATTATTTACCATTTTATAAAGTTTGAATCAGTTGACAATTAGCCGATGTTTTGCCAACCATTCCAATAAACAATAAAACAAATAAACAAATAGTGTAAATAAAGAATCTAATAAATAGTGTTTATTATTTTTGTTGTCAATTCTCAAGAACAAAGAAAATGTATAAATTCACTTTGATATGGTTAGGTTTAATTAAAATTCAAATCATTTTTTTTTCTTTTTAAGACAATAAACATTGTCAAGGAATGAAGGTAGTTAGAAAATAATAGCAGTGTCAATGGAAAAACTGTTCTTTTGACGTTCCATTTTTTGGGCCAGTTTTGTTAGAAATATAATTTAAATTATTTTGACCGGTCTTGTAAGACCTTGATAGTGAATTTATTCCATAAGAAATACTCCATAAATACAGTCTCTTGGTAAAAGTTGTTTTTTTTTTCCTAACATCTAAAAGTGAATTCCTATATTTGATGACTTTTAATAGATGTGGAGGTAGTGTAACGGTTAGCGTTTTGGAACAAGGGTTAAATTCTGGTCAAATTCAATACTTTCACTTTGCACAACTATCTTTGGTAAATGTATGAATTAATCAGTTCTCTCCCTCACTATAGGTTAAATAGCAAGATAGATTGGGATCTCTAGCCTTGGTCTGCAACCAGCATAGGAAAAGGACAACTTGGAATTTAACATTCAATCACCTGAAATTATACAAAGATGGTTAGATATGTGATGCAGATGTCTCTAAAATAAATACATGATACATTTCAGCAGTATGGATAATCCCACTAGAGAGGGATTACCCAGAATGCTGTTGACACTAAACTGCATTAGGCTCAAAGAACATGTCATGTCATTTAATACAGCAATAAAAACAATATCTCCAAACGTGACAGTAATTGACATAATTTCAGTTATCAGTATGAAAATAGTGTTCTCTAAATTATTTCAGTTTCTAAGGACATTTTGTTTTGTTATTATTAGTTATTTTGTTTAATAAATTCATTTTGTTTTGCCTTGAAAAAGTCCACATCGGACAAAACGCGTTGTCAACTATTACAGTTTTCCTATTGGCTTTTACATTTATAAATATTGTCTTTTTCTACAGGTTTACTTTGAGAAATGTTTCATATATATATATATATATATATATATATATGTGTGTGTGTGAATGATCCACTTTTATCCACTGGGCCAGTGTTTGAATTTTTGGAACTTATAAACTTAATGTTTCAGTATAATTTTTTATATTGAAATGTCCAAGTATAGGATTGGTGTATATGGAATAAATAATTCTACATTGAACACGATCACTTGATAAGACACCAGAAGTGTTGAAACAAAATGGCTATTTTTGTAGTGATTTTTATAACATTTTTATGTTATAATTTTCGAATAAATAATTATATATGCATGGTACTTATTGAAAAGCGCTCCATATCAGTGACAGAGCTAGCATATTTAGTTGGATTGATGTAAGTTTGTGACCCTGGGTTTCACACTCTCTGTGATCGTCAGACAAACTGATTAATTTTTGAAATTATGGATTTATTTGATTGTGTATATCAGTGTTTTATAGTAGTGGGAGGAAAATATACACTTAGTCCCACACTGTTCATATGTGTTTATGTGAGCTGCAATGCGTGAACATACGTGTATGTATGTCCGGCTTTCTTTTGACAATTTTCCTTCCCATTACCATAAAACACCAATAGCATTAAACACAGGGTCACAAACTCACATCACTTCAACTAAACATATATATATAAAGCCACTAGTATGCAGGAGGTTACAGAGAGTGAAAGAAAAGACTGGGTATAGGTGGGGATTGAGGAAAGGAGAAAAGATGAATGGAGTTCAAGACACCAGGAAATGACAGTTGATGTTGCATTTAAATTTTTGAAGATTACAGTTTATAGGGAAGCAAGTAAATGGAAAGGAGTTTCACTGTCAGGAAGTGTGAAAAAAGAAACTGTTGGTGTAGAACTCACATTTACATTTAACTATTTCATCAGTAAACGCATAGGACCTAGATGCCAATCTTGTAGTACACTTAAATTTATTTAGTTGAAGCACTGGGGGGGAAAAAGCTTGTCAGAGCAGTTGCCATGAGAGTATTTTCAGAAAAGATAAAGAGAAACCACATCATGTCTGTGAGAAAGTGACTGAAGTCAAGATGCTAGGTCAGGATTCATTACATTGCAGATCCTTCTTTGGATTTCGTCAAGAACATTGAGATGAATAGCTTGAGTACCAGGCCAGATATGACGACAGTATTCAATGTATTAACAAATGGTAGAAATGTGCAAGTTGGACTCTGATGAGAAAAATTTTCAGGCACACACAATGAACCAATTTTCCTTGCAGTAGATGCAGCTATTGATTCAATGTAATTGTTCTAATTCAAGCCAGTTTTTAAATGTGAGGCCAAGAAGGTGCAGTGTGGCGCTCTCCTGGAGTCGAGCATCAGCCATGCTGATAGCGAGTAGGGAAGTTTCTCTATGGTGGTTAAATGAGAACCGTTTTGTTCTGGAGGCATTAAAATTTACAAGCCATTTCCTGCCCCCAGTTAACCAATGATTGGAGGTTCTTTTCAAGAACAGCAGCCAGGTTAACTTTGTCAGCTCTGACAGATTTGCTGTTGAGACAGGAGTAAATGGCAGTGTCATCTGCGTCAGTGCCTATTTGGGAACTGTGACATCTGCAAGATCATTGTTGAAGATCAGAAACAGCATTGGGCCCAGGATAGAGCCTTAGGGGACACCTGCATTTGTTTGGAAAGATCTGGAAGTGAGCCTGTTCAGAACAACCTTCATTTCACGGTTTGATAGGAATGATAGGATTAAATCAAACAATAGTCCTGTAATGTCGTAGCCCCAAAGCTTACGTAGAAGATCTGTTTGCCAAACCCTGTCAAACACCTTTGAGATATGTAGAGTCACAGCTCAAGCTTCACCGTTATTAAGATTTTGATATACATATTCAGTGTTGCTTTATGCATGTTAGTGGTAGACTGGGCAAAACAGAAGCTATATTGTTTATCAGCGTAGGTTGTGAGGGGTGAGATCTTTAACCACTTCAGCATTGATTAAGGCCTCGAATACTTTGCCAATATAGCATTAATATGAGTAAAAGTTTGTCACTTAGCTGATTGATGTTACCTTCAGCATCCTGACTCCAGAGTTTTGTAGGCAGACCAGTCCCTCCAGGGGCTAAAATTATAATAACTATAAATATATTTATTAAAGATAAATAAAAATAACAAATGTGTCTTCATCAGAAAATAAGTTTCACAAATTTTATTTTTTATTTGTTTTCTTTTTTTTATTTTTAGTCTTTATTTATATATTTATACATTTATTTTTTATTTTGTTTTAATCATTTTAATTCTGTAGTCAGTTTTTAAGATGGGAATTTTCTTAACAAGTAATTTGTGTTGTCTTCACTTTTGTCAGATGATTGGTGACCTCTAGTTTAAAATAGAACAGCCAAATGAATACTTTGTGTGTCTTTATGTCCACAAGATATAAATTATAAAGCAGGTGCTGAGAAGTTATTAAACAAACACCTTTCTCAAAATTTGTCCAAATATTGATCAGAAATTTCCTTTGTGTATGCAAAGTCTTCTTTCTCATCATTTCTATAATCTTGAGTTAATTTTTTATTTTCAGAACGCCTGGCTGAAAGTTTACGTACACCCCAAGTGCCATCAGTGATGTCCCAAGTATTCCTTTGTTTCCGTGTTCTTATCTTACGGATGTCACCCTACCAACTGACTTCTCTTTGGCCTACCATCATCACGGAAATGGTGATTTTATATTAATTTTTTCTGTCTGCTGTTGTTTTTTGTTTGTGTTTTTAAGTTTTATTTTTTTTAATGTTTTCTGCTTTTGCTGTGTTTTGATTTATTTTGTTTTACTCTTCTTTTCTCTTTTTGATATTTTTCTCTCTCTCTTTTTGTTATTTTTCTCTCTCTCTTTTTGTTATTTTTCTCTCTCTCTTTTTGTTATTTTTCTCTCTCTCTTTTTGTTATTTTGTCTCTTTTTGTTATTTTGTCTCTCTCTGTTTTTTGTCTCTCTCTGTTTTTTGTCTCTCTCTGTTTTTTGTCTCTCTCTGTTTTTTGTCTCTGTTTGGTTTTTGTCTCTCTTTTTGTTTTTTGTCTCTCTCTTTGTTTTTTTGTCTCTCTTTTGTTTTTTTTTGTCTCTCTTTTGTTTTTTTTGTCTCTCTTTCGTTTTTTTTTTGTCACTCTTTTGTTTTTTTTTTTTTGTCTCTCTTTTGGTTTTTTGGTTTTTTGGCTCTCTCTCTTTTGTTGTTTGTTTTTCTCCTTGATATTTGTCTCTTTGATGTTTGGCTTCTCTTTTTTTCTCTTTAGTTTTCTCTTACTTTTTTTAGCTCTCTCTTTCACTCTCTCTCTCTCTCTCTTTTTGTCTGTTTTTTGTCTTTTGTTTTCTCTGTTTTTTCTTTTTGTTTTTTCCTGGTCCTTTTTGTTTTTTCTCTTTTCTTCTGCTTTTTGTTTTTATCTTCTCTTTTTTCATTTTGTTCTTTTTTTGTTGTTTTTGTTTTTTCTCTTTTTGTTTCTCTCTCACTTTTTTGTTTCTCTCTTGTTTCTCTGCCTCTCTTGCTTCTATCTCTGTTTTTCTCTTTGCTTTTTTCTCTCTCTGCATTTTTTCTCTCTCTCTCTCTTTGCTTCTTTCTCTCTCACTTTGTTTTTTTCCTCTCTCCCTCTTTGCTTATTTCTCTCTCTCTCCCTCTTTGCTTATTTCTCTCTCTCTCCCTCTTTGCTTATTTCTCTCTCTCTCCCTCTTTGCTTATTTCTCTCTCTCTCCCTCTTTGCTTATTTCTCTCTCTCTCCCTCTTTGCTTATTTCTCTCCCTCTTTGCTTATTTCTCTCCCTCTTTGCTTATTTCTCTCCCTCTTTGCTTATTTCTCTCCCTCTTTGCTTATTTCTCTCCCTCTTTGCTTATTTCTCTCCCTCTTTGCTTATTTCTCTCCCTCTTTGCTTATTTTTCTCTCTCTTTGCTTATTTCTCTCTCTCTCCCTCTTTGCTTATGTCTCTCTCCCTCTTTGCTTATTTCTCTCTCCCTCTTTGCTTATTTCTCTCTCCCTCTTTGCTTTTTTTTCTCACTCTGCTTTTTCTCTCTCTCTGTTTTTTTCTCTCTCTTTGTTTTTTTTCTCTCTCTTTGTTTTTTTTCTCTCTCTTTGTTTTTTTTCTCTCTCTTTGTTTTTTTTCTCTCTCTTTGTTTTTTTCCTCTCTTTGTTTTTTTCTCTTTCTCTTTATTTTTTTTATCTCTCTCTTTATTTTTTTATCTCTTTGTTCTCTCTCTCTGTTTTCTCTCTTTCTCTTTGTTTTTTTTCTCTTTCTCTTTGTTTTTTCTCTCTTTCTCTCTGTTTTTTCTCTCTTTCTCTCTGTTTTTTCTCTCCTTCTCACTGTTTTTTTTCTCTCTTTCTCTCTGTTTTTCTCTTTTTTCTGTCTCTTTCTTTGTTTTTTGTCTTTAACGTTTTTAGTGAATTGAATTTATTTTCTCTCTCTTTGCTTTTTTCTCTCACTCTTTGCTTTTTTCTCTCACTCTTTGCTTTTTTCTCTCACTCTTTGCTTTTTCTTTCTTTGTTTTTCTCTCTCACTTTGTTTTTTTCTCTCTGTTTCTCTCTCTCTCTCTGTTTTTCTTTCTCTCTCTCTCTCTCTGTTTTTCTTTCTCTCTCTCTCTCTCTGTTTTTCTTTCTCTCTCTCTCTCTGTTTTTCTTTCTCTCTCTCTCTCTGTTTTTCTTTCTCTCTCTCTCTCTCTGTTTTTCTTTCTCTCTCTCTCTCTCTGTTTTTCTTTCTCTCTCTCTCTCTCTGTTTTTCTTTCTCTCTCTCTCTCTCTGTTTTTCTTTCTCTCTCTGTTTTTCTTTCTCTCTCTGTTTTTCTTTCTCTCTCTGTTTTTCTTTCTCTCTCTGTTTTTCTTTCTCTCTCTCTCTCTCTGTTTTTCTCTCTCTCTGTTTTTCTCTCTCTCTGTTTTTCTCTCTCTCTGTTTTTCTTTCTCTCTGTTTTTCTTTCTCTCTGTTTTTCTCTCTCTCTGTTTTTCTCTCTCTCTCTCTGTTTCTCTCTCTCTCTCTCTGTTTTTCTCTCTCTCTCTCTCTGTTTTTCTTTCTCTCTCTCTCTCTGTTTTTCTTTCTCTCTCTCTCTCTCTGTTTTTCTTTCTCTCTCTCTGTTTTTCTTTCTCTCTCTCTGTTTTTCTTTCTCTCTCTCTCTCTCTGTTTTTCTTTCTCTCTCTCTGTTTTTCTTTCTCTCTCTCTGTTTTTCTTTCTCTCTCTCTCTCTCTGTTTTTCTTTCTCTCTCTCTCTCTCTCTGTTTTTCTTTCTCTCTCTCTCTCTCTCTGTTTTTCTTTCTCTCTCTCTCTCTCTGTTTTTCTTTCTCTCTCTCTCTCTGTTTTTCTTTCTCTCTTTATTTTTTTATCTCTCTTTGTTTCTCTCTCTCTGGTTTTTCTCTCTCTGTTTTCTCTTTCTCTTTGTTTTTTTTCTCTCTGTTTTCTCTTTCTCTTTGTTTTTTTCTCTCTGTTTTCTCTTTCTCTTTGTTTTTTTTCTCTCTGTTTTCTCTTTCTCTTTGTTTTTTTTCTCTCTGTTTTCTTTTTCTCTCTGTTTTTTTTCTCTGTTTTTTTTCTCTCTGTTTTTTTTCTCTCTCTTTTTTTTCTCTCTCTTTTTTTTCTCTCTTTTTTTTCTCTCTCTTTTTTTTCTCTCTCTTTTTTTTCTCTCTCTTTTTTTTCTCTCTCTTTTTTTTCTCTCTCTTTTTTTTCTCTCTCTTTTTTTTCTCTCTCTTTTTTTTCTCTCTCTTTTTTTTCTCTTTCTCTCTGTTTTTTTTCTCTCTTTCTCTCTGTTTTTTTTCTCTCTTTCTCTCTGTTTTTTTTCTCTCTTTCTCTCTGTTTTTCTCTCTGTTTTTTCTGTCTCTTTGTTTTTTGTCTTTAACGTTTTTAGTGATTTGAATTTATTAGTCACATTTTATATTAATCACTTAGATGGCTGTGTTCAGATAGATTAAGTTATTTTAAGCCATTCAAATGTCTTAAAAATTAAAGGAGTGTTTCATCGTCAGCCTTTTGTTAGGTTTCCTGTTAAAAATAATAAATCAAACATGCTAGTTATTTGTTTTGATTTATTAGGTTGGTGCAAAAATAATATGATGTAATAATGTCGTTTTTGACGTATTTTTAACATCAAAAAACGACATTATTACGTCATTATTTTTGCACCAACCTAATACTAAGTATTTTTTTTATTCTGTCAACTTATTTATTACTACCTTTGTGTATTATGGTAGGGTGCTGAAAATTTATTGTCCTGACCCATTTCCTAAAATCATTATTTCAATAACCAAACCTCAGAATACTAATTTTTGGGAAATGTGTTGGGCCGAATTCATTTCATACCCACTACCTCCCAAAAAATTGCCTTATATTTTAAATATTTTATTTTATTTTGTGACTGCTATATAAAAATGCTTTCATTTCTATTCTTAGGTGAATGTATTTCTACAGATCCAGCAAGAATTATCCACAGATACAGATGAATTCAGGTGAGTAATAACACTGTACTTTTTATTATTTATTATAAAACTAACTTAAGGGAGAAACCTGAAATACACAAGATTTTGGAAGGGCTGCAAATATTAAATTCTGAAGCAAGATCATCCTTGGTCAAGATGAACAAGAACAAAGCAACAGGTCCAGGTGCAGGGCGTAATAGAGATGTTCTCAGCCTTAGACAGTTTTGTCATCAACACAATCACAAATAATAAATGAAATATATGGCAGTGACAATGTAACAGAAAACCTTAGTAAATCCATCTTTGTAGTGCTTCCAAAGAAAATAGGTGCAAATGAATGCAAGCTCCATTGGGACAATCAACTTAATGAGACATATAATAATCCAGATTCTGATGAACACAGCATGGAGTATAATTAGACCGGAAATAAGACAAGAACAGTCTACATTCTCTTGTGCATAGTCACATACATAAACAATGATTGAATACAATATTTCATGAATTTTGTAACTTTTCGTTGACTGAGGTTGTCAGCATTTTAAACCATTGGCGATTTTCACTAAGGAAGATCATATGTGTAAACACCTTTTTGCTTCAGAAACAGGAAACATCAATAATAATTATTTTTCTCTAGATAATATTCTTCTTTTACAAATATTTTTATATATGCAAATGAATAAATTAGAAATAAATCATTTGTAGCAGTGTGTGTTAATCACTCTGTCATCAGTGATAACATTATACGAAAACTGCAGTTTATTATTATTATTATTATTATTAAGGAATCATTTCTCCAAAGAAAGAAAATTGACTTTCCTCCATTTCTATGACATGTTTATGCTCATTTGTTGGGAAAATAGTTGTGGCATCTTTAATGAAAAATTACCTTTTTTAGTAATGTGGCCTGCCTTATGATGTACTGCACCTCATGCAGCCCACTCTTTGAAATAGGTTGCCCATTCCTGCTTTATAGGTGAGGCTATCCTATGGCAGCTGGAGATGCTGCCAGGATTTATTAATGGTGGGTGAAATCTTAATACACATCATGTTGATGGCAGGCAGAAAAGCCAAACTGAAGGACCTCCTAGACAAATTAAGAAAGGACTAAACCACCAACTGTAAGAAGACAAAAATTATTGTTCTCAGCAAGAGAAAAGCCCAAGATGCGAACTATGAATTGGAGACGTCAACATGAAACAGGTACGGAAGTTTAAATTTCTGGTGAATATTTTTTGACACCAAAATCCAAATGTACATTGGAATAGCAAAAGAAGCATTTCAAAAGCTAAGCAAAATACTAAGAAACTGGAAAATTTCATTAGAAACAAAGAAATAAAAAGTACTGAACTGTTATGTAATGTCAATCATCTGGGGATTGTCTAGTATCGACTATTGGATAATCTCCTCACAAATGAAGAGAAGACCGGAAGCTACAGAAATGTGGTTCTTCAGAAGGATACTGAAAATACCATGGATGGAGCATGTCAGCAATGAAAATGAAACAATGCTTCACAAAAATTTTGCAATTTTTTAAATTTGAATTATTTTGGTAAGAAGCTGTTTGGAAATTTTACTACAGTTGATACTAAAAAAAGACCTAAGTTTCAAGGTAGTTTTGTGACAAATTTTGTTTGTGTGTATATGTGTATATATATATATATATATATATATATATATATATATATATATATATACACACACAAATTTAATATTCAAAAAGGATGAAAGCTGACCAGAGCACACTACTGTGGTTTTGATTTCTACGGTCTCCACAGGTGGTTTGTTCAGCAAATCAACTACCCGGACCTCAATAACTTAACTATTTTCAAAACCAGAGGTAGTGTGTGGGTGGGGGATATCTAACTTTAACCAGGTTCATCTAAGGAGACCATAGAGGTCAAAACCGCAGTCATGTTCTATAGTCAGCTTTCATCCTTTTAAAATATTAAACAGCTCTGCAAGTCTGGTCTTCCAACTTTGTATTGAGCACTTTTAATATGTCAAGTTTTAACAAATATTTTACTATTCGTGTTACCCTGGCGCATATATATATATATATATATATATATAATGTAATGAAAAACAAACCACTTTAATGTACCATTACGATAATTTATTTCACCTAAATCCTTTTTTAAGGATTCAGGATCATCAGCGAATTGAGAGAAAAAAAAAATGGGATTAGAAATTGGTGGGTAGTGTAATTTTTGTAATTTAATAGAGGGGGGTGAGAGTGGTAGTTAACCAGACAATATAAAGTATAGGGAGGGGTTAATTTTATATCTCTCTTAAGTATGTTTTATATTGGAGTAGGAGGAGTGACAGAAAACTTGACCTCTTTAGATGGTTAATAAAACGGAAATGAATTGTAGAAAATGTATACAAGTGAGTCTTACGGTAAAGAGAGAGATAGGGGGGAGGGGGAAAGAGAGATGGAGTTGTTATAATTTTGTTTTAACAAATTTATGTAAAAGATAGTTTACAATGTTTGATAGAAAATTCGATGTCTGAAAAAAATTTTGTTATTAACTTAAATGTTTAATTTTATAAGTAAATAGTTTCAGGACTAAATATAACTATTATTGTAATAAACATATTTATCTAGGACATAAAGAAATATTTAAAATCTTAATAGTTTATTCACCCGACTAATTGTATTTCCACAATATAAAAAAAAAAAAATATATATATATATATATATATATATATATATATATATATATATATATATATATATAACATCTATTTTAATATTTAAAATTAATTTATGAATGTAATTTATTTATTTAAATATATTTTATATATATATATATATATATATATACATACACACACACCTAATATTTGCAATTTTAACTGATAATATATACAAATTATATTGTACTTTTTTTTTTTTTTTTTTAACAGCACAAAATATCAGCAATAAACCCATTTCAAATTCAGATATAGATTGTAGGTTATTTTTTGAGATTAACTGTCAATTTGATCTTATTGAACTGATTAACCTTTATCAGTCTGTATGAGACTTCATTTGCTGTACAAAAAGTTTATCCTGCCACTGAAATTGACTCTGATTCTTGAATTTGAATTTCATAATTATGTTGTCATATCCTGCTATGGCAACAGAAAACAACTTTGAGTGAAATTAACAATAAGAATAATGCAATTGAGATGCCTTGAAAAAGAATGTAGTAAAAGGGAAGTAATATTAATAAACTTGGCATTAGGACAGGAGTAAACAACTATCTGCCAATATTTCCAAGAAGAGATATTTTAATTATTTACACTATTTACATTGTTTGGACTCCTCTTTGTTGCCATATTCAAGACATTTTGGCTGTTGTATGCTCTAGCCTTCTTCAGGTGATTGGAATTTCGAACTGAACCCTTTATTTTGTCCACTGGGGTAGATTGTTCTAGTTCTATGTGCCATGCCTCTTACAGATATCTTGGTTTCAGTTATTTCCCTTGAACTCAACTCTACAAGTTTTTTGTTCACATCTGCTGTGGCTAGGTATTGAACTCTCAACTCTTTGGCTTAAGTCACTGGATTACTTCAACCCACGCTTTTATCCACTAAGCCATGTCTCCTTTAAGGAACCAGAATTCGATCAAAAAATAATCCAGAAATACCTTCAATTTGTAAAGTAAACAGTATACCAGACCTTGTTAAATGCCTTTGAGATATCCAAAGCAACAGCCTAACCATTTCTATCTGATAGACTCTTTCAGCCATAATCGTTAATACATCAGCAGTTAAACTAATGAAGTCAAATTTTTATTGTTCATCTGAAAGAATACCCTTTGAGGTGAGGTACTTAACCAATTAATGTTATTAGAACACTAGTACTTTGCCAAAAGAGGTAAAAAGTTAATAGAAGGATCAGCCAGTTTGTCTGAGTTCTTAAAAACTGGAACGACAAAAAAGGATTTCCAACAAGCAGGAATGCAAGCAGCAGTAAATCATCTATTGTAGAGTTTAGAGAGAACCAAATCCAGTTCAGGAGTACATTTCTTAAGGACGATTGCAGGGATACCATCAAGTTCACATGTTTTGTGGGGATCCAGTTTAAAGATATAAAATTGTGCCTGTGACAGAAATTGAAGGTACATTACTTTTTATCCATTCCAGTCGGTAGATACAATCTTTCTTTAGTAGGACTTCTCCATCTAGGCCGGTTGTTATTAATTTCACTGTTTAAGAAAATAAAAAAAAAAAAAAAAAAGGAGGGGATAACAACTCAAATATGTGTACCCACTAATGTTCGATAAAAAATCCCTTCAAAAGTTACATCTTGTTTATATTTGTTGTAACATAGGAAAAGATTACTGAATAAGAATAACCAAAACAGGTTGGAAATGGAACGATCAGATTTATAACAATATACAAGATTTGCTAGTAGCGTGTAGTAAGTAATCAACTACTTGTGGTGAGCTAGATGTGAATCACAAGTGAATCCCACATATAGTATATTCCACTCTATTTATACAGATTGGGGCATACACATTATAGTCTATAGTTACAGTATAACAATATAAATTCTCATAGATATGAAGTATGAATTTAAATATTGATTTTTACTTTTTAATTTAATTAATTTATTTTTTTAATTTCTTTTCAGGTAATTATCAACTGAATATAATTTCTGGCTGACTTCATCTAACATCTGTCTTTCTTTAACTGCAAGTTAAATTTATTTTATTGGTATCTTTATTTCTAAAATTCATTTTGTTGTTGTTTGTTTTTATTGTACACATTCCAGTCTTTTCCTTTCCCATGCACTTGATCCTTTTGTATGCTGTTTGAAATCAACTGTAAAGTCAGAGACAAAAAAGACAGCCATCAGTGCCAAATTGTCTAATGTGTATGCATTCTGCCCGAGTAGTCTTTTTTTTTTTTCTTCTTTTCTTCTAATAGGAATTTTGACAAAAATACAAGTTTAATTATAAGGATGTTAATTTAGATTTAACTGTAATCTTTTGGTTTCTTTTTAATAATTTAAAGGCTATTTTGTTTCCCTTGTTGTTTGACAGTTAAGCACAATGTAAAATAAATATACGTCCTGAAATAGTATTCATTTTTTTATTTTTTAACACTTCCCTATATTCTTCTTTCAAATTTACAGGCATAAATAGAATCTGAATAACATGAATTTTAATAATTTTTTAAATGCAGATTATAATGTGTTTTATGTGTTGTCATCAGTATGAAAACACTTAGTAAATATTGCAGTTAGTATCATAAAGAGATTTTCATAATGAAAAAAATTTAATAAAATCTAAAATAAGAATAAATTGTTCTTCAAATGAAATTGTCTTTTTGTCAAAAGATCAATTGCAAAAAACAAAAAATCCTATTTAACCCAGCGTTTCTCAACCAGCGTACCTGGGCTCACTAATTAGCCCTGAAAGCTAACCAGGTGCACCCTAAGTTAACAAAAGAGTAATTTATGAATTATTTTTATATTTAAAAAAATCATTATTTTAAAAAAAAAAGCTAGTGACACCAAGCGCATGGCTTTCATATTTAAGTCGCATCTTCGTCATTTTAAAGTGAATGCTAAATTCCTTAATCCACTCCTTAAAAGAAGTGGATAAGCCTTACCATTTTGCCTTCCTCAAGGGATTTAAATCAGTCATTACTACCTGCTCTAAAAGGAAAACTGTATCACTAATCCTCTTTGGGGAATGCTAACCCTAAAATGCTAACCATGAAAGGTAATTTTATTTTTTGCCAAAGGGCATCAAGCACAGGTTTCACACAAGCATACTTAAATGCACAATGTAATGTCTTAAAAGTAATACTATTTTCAGGAGATTAATTAACAATTTTTCTATTTTTTGACTAATTTTTCCTTATTAAATTAAATTAATGTGTTCTAGAGTTTTAGTTGCTCTACAAGTATATCCTTAAATAACAAAGGTTGAGAAACACCAATTTAACTTTTAATAATTTTAATATTTCTTTTCATTTTTTTACAAATATACAAATTCATCTCCCTTAAGTGAAATAAAGAAAAATTTTGTTTGGTTTAGACTTAAGTGAATTTTGGATTTCTAGAATTAGTTTTTGATACCGATTAGGAACATTAATGTCAAAACGAAAAAAAAATTTTGTGTCATGCATTTTGTTCATTAGGACTTTATCGGGCTAAAGTGATGTTTATGTTGATGTGACTACACATGTTCATGAAGGAGAGGGGATGCTGAAATTTTAAACTTAAATTTTTTTTCTTAATGTGTTTGTATTAGGTTGGTGCAAAAATAATGACGTAATAATATCGTTTTTTGACGTTAAAATAGTCAGTTTAATTTAATTTATTATAGTCAGTTTAATTTCATTTAATTATATAGTCAGTTTCATTTAATTTATTTTTGTTTTTATCACTTTTGCTATTATGAGGTCTGATCAAAAAGTATCAAAGCTGATGTTATATCAGTGCTCATACATTTTGATTAAACCTTGTATATACTCAAACACATATTTAAAAAAAAAAAAAAATTCAGTTTAAAAATTCAGCATCCCCCTCTCCTTCATACACATGTATAGTCACATCAATGTAGACATCACTTTAGTCTGATGAAATGTGTCACACAAAAAATTTATTCCACTTTATCATTGATTTTCCTAACATTGTTCTGGCATAGAAAAGTTACCCCATCAACTTTTGTTTAAATACTGCAAAAAACAAGGGTAAAAATTAAGTTTTAAATCTGTTTATAAATTTTAGTTAAGTTTGAATCACTCTAACTGATATTATTTTATAATAATTAAAAATCCCATTAATGTATTTGACAAAAAAAAAAAAATCTTAAATTTTCCTGAAATTATATTTGTAAATGAATTGTTTCCTTTCCTTTCTGTCAGTATAAAGAAAAAAATATTGAAATTTTAATTTTCCAAAATTTCTAATCATTCAAATTTTTATTTATCTAATGTGAAAAAGGTTCTTGCATTTTTTTTACAACATAAATTTTCTAAACATTTCCTTGTCATTCTTTGATCATTTCCAAGAAATTTGAAAAAAAAAAAATATTCCCTGCATCTGTAAATCTATTTAGATTTTAAAATTTGTAAATTTATCCAATTGACTGTTTCATGAATGCATTTGATAAAAAAATGACGCTCTTATTACAACCAGTATGTTTTTTTTATTTTTCATCTTTTTTGATCAACCTCCACAGACTTTTGTCTATTTTCTTTTTGCTTGACCTTTGCAGCAGCTTCTGTGCTTGTCCCCCCACCCATTGTGTACATACATAATTGGAGAAATGTAAAGCAAAAAATGGTTTATAGTACCATGCATGTATCCAACTGACAGTATATTCTTACTTCATATCAGTATGTATTGTAACACAGTTAAGAACAACAACTAAAAAATATGTATAAAATGAAAGTAAATACAAGTACTTTTTAAAATACAATAAAATGGTTTCAGTTTGTTTTGGCGAAAAAAAAAATTTTTTTTTTTTTTAGTCAATTCACCCCAAGCAAGGTGATGATGTCACTAAGACGCAAGGGGCTACTGGGAGTGAAAGGGAATGAGAAGACTTTAAAAGGAACCGGGAACCCAATTCTAAATGGGAAGCATTTTGTATAGTTGAATGATATAACTGAGTTTTTATATATATATATATATATATATATATATATATATATATATAGTTTTAAGGTATGCGATATTTATAGGTAAAAGGTGCTCAGAATCAGGGATAGAGCATATGCAAAAATATAAAAGTGATACTGAGGTCAACACCAAGTGGTGATAGTCTGTTTCATGCTTCAGTGCAATCATTTAGGACTAAAGATTGCATTGAAGCATGAAACAGTCTATTGCCATTTGGTATTGACCTCAGCGTCCACTTGCCATATATCTTTTCAGTTAGACTCATGTATATTTATGAACATTCTTAATTATAAAAATTCTGAAAAACAGACTATTTTTATTTCTGTTTATATATATTTGTTCTCCCTCTTTCTCTCTAATATATATATATATATATATATAGTAGTACACAATGCAAACCAAAGTTATCTCTCATGAGGGATAGATCGATTTCAACCGACAAAAACTTCATCAGTCTTATTCATCCCCAGTCTTAGATTCAAATTAACACTTCTTTCTTCATATAACCCCAATTTAATGTCATAAGGTTAATATCCGGGTTTAATTTTATAAAATATCTTCCCTTTAAGGCTAATATCTTCAGCCCTCCCCTGACCACTGTCTTGTGCATTTTGTCTGACTGAAACATTGAAATGGATAAATTATGTATTAATTTTTCAACAGCTGTCACAATTAAATTTCAAATTCCAACACGAACTTAGTCTATATATAGGGGTTGAATAAGATTGGCAATGTTTTCATCAGTTGAAATAGATCTATCCTCCCCCATATGTGGTAATTTTGGATTTCATTTTGCACTACTATTTGTTCTGTAATAATAAATACATTGAACTCTTTTTGTAGATCAGTTTTAATATTTTATATTACTAGAATCCACTTGGATTATATCCCAATGGATTTATTACCATTACTATATATATATATATTCAGATGCAACTAAAAATATGTGTATAAAGAAAAAAGGAAAACTTTTCTTAACCAACATGTTTTATCCTCTGATAAACTTTATTAAATGTGAGTAATTTTAAAATAATAATGCAGAAACGTCCTTGGGTTACGTCGGACCCAATGCATGGTATTTCATAGTTATGGTGTCATCTCCCATAATATAATACGTCATCATGTGGTGCTATATTAAGAAGACGGCGTTGTTTCTTCACCAGCTGTACATCATATTAGATTGAGCTACATTTGCTATCTCTTGTTTGTGTTGTTCTTTTTTTGGGTGGGAGTACTTTTTTGTCCTTCATTATGGTTCCCATGCATTAGGCAGACTCGTGGGTGCTTATGTACTTAAGTTCCAACCTACATCGAAAATTAGTTAATATTGGGCCAGATTGCCAACATAAGTTGAGGATCCCCTGTACGTAAATTAATTTCTCAAACTGAAATAATATAATAATTACATTAAAATAAAAATTCAATAACATTTACTTACTTTCATTTATTAGACATTAAATTATATCACTAAGCATCTTCCATAATTTATTTTAACTTTCTGTTAACCTCATGTATATTTATGAACATTTTTAAATTTAAAAATTATGAAAAACTAACAAAATCTTTTACTTCTTTTTATAAATACTTTTTACAAAATAAAATTCTTGCATTTGCCTTGATGAAGTCCATTGGAGGATGAAATGTGTTAGCTAATAAAAGTTGTCCTTTTGTCACCAGATCAAATGGTGGTTTCTCTTGCAAAGGTGCGCTACAAATTCAATTCCTTTTGGAATGCATATTTTCATTATTAGAATTTCTCGAATACGCAGGTCATAGACGTAAAGTAAAAATAAAATTGGAGCATCTGTTTTAAATATGATGATATAGTAAGTTAACTTTACAAAAAAAAAAAAAAATTTTTAATTTCCAAATGACATATTTAAAATTTTTTTCTTTTTTTGTGAATTTACAAAATGAGTTTTCATTTTAACGGAATAAAGTTTTTTTTTTTAAAAAAAAATCATCTTAATTCTTATAAGTTTTCCAGAGGCATTTTGCTTCTTTCTTCTTTTGTAAGTAAATTTATCTATGAGTAAGGACAAAAGGAGAACTTACCTTTATCAAATTCATCAGAGGTCAAAAAACGACTAAGATAAGTTTTATTTTTGTCTTTTTTCATGTTTTTAGTTATATCTGAATTTTTACACATTTATATACTTAGTATTATATACACACCCGACACTCAGACATTTTATTGAAAAACTGTTTAAAACTCCAGATAATGTATCAAGTTCCAGTCATTATTTGTTAATGTGGACATTAAGTGTAATTCTAAAAAAATATCATTTAACCATTTAGCATTCAACTGACCCCATAAGTATTGGCTCTCAAAGTTCAACTTGCCATAAACTATGCCAATTCTACTTTGCCATAATATGACATCATTGTAAATAATGCAGGAAGCCACATAAACCATGAGACTTTGACCACAAATAGTGAGACTTTGAGAGCTGATATTTACAGGGTGGGTTTAAGCATGTGTTAAATATTTAATAACAAGGGGGTGGTGTAATTAATTTTGTCATTATGTTAGTGATTGTTTCCCTCTTTAAAACCCATAAAAGAAAGTGATTTTTGTGTCAAATGCACTTAAAATCAAGTTAAATTGAAGAAATTCAGTAAAATTTTTCATGAAGACGTGCTACGCACATAAAAAGAAAAGAATGGAAAAGTAAAGAAATGTTAATTTGAGAATGATTAATTCGTAGCAATGATTGACTATTTTCATAATGATATTCTTTTTTTCTTCATTTAAAAAAAAGAAGTGGTGATCTAGTGAATAATGTGTCATTAGATATTAATCTAAAATCCTCTGAATTTTACTCTGAAACACACACACACACACACACACACACACACACACACACACACACACACACACACCTTTTGACTCACTTATTTTTTCATCAAATTTTTCTTTTTGTATTTTTAAAAAATTAAAATAAGGTGTACCTCTAGTTTGTATATAAGTATGTGACAATTGTTTCATTAGTCGAATGACCTATATGATAATTTTTAGAGCCTACCCCATGACTTTATGCATGAGTATACAGGGTCTGATAAACCCAACTGGCCCAGCCCAACAGCTTTAGATGCCTTGCTGGATGGCTTTCCTTACGATATGAATGGTTATCTTGTTGCATACCCCCTCTAGTCTGATATTATTTTTATCCTCCCACACCTTTGCTTTTTTTTTTTTTTTTTTTTTTTTTTTGATTTGATTAGATTTTTTTATTTTAGTCATAGCTGATATTTTCCAGGAAAAAAAATTGTTTTAAATATTAGCATCCTTTACTGACAAATCAGTCATTTTGACTGATTCTTTTCCTCTGCTTCTAGTTTTATTTATTTCATCTAAATCTGTAAGTAAAAATTTGGGTAAAATGATTGGGTAGACTGGGATTGCTAGGTCAATCAGCCTTGGTGACAGACACCCCTGAATTCAGAACAGTGCAGAGGGTAATGAGAGACTACTCCACTATCTTTCCCTTCATACAACTGGGGTCCCTATTATAAAAAAAAAAAAAATTACTGTCAAACATATAGTCATTGGCCACCCTTACATACCTTGGATGAATGCCAAAGACATTCAATGAATAGACTAATTCTGTACTTTATTATATTATACAAATATTAAACACCATTAGATGCCTTGTAAATGAACCTTAATTCTTTTCTAACTTCATACTGTTGTTTGAAATTTTGTTCATTCATGGAGACATGTTTATCTTTACACTTAATCCAAGTGAATGCAGGTGAAACTCTACCCTTCTCTCTGTTGACCAAGTTTTCAAAAGACAGAGGATAACCTCTAAACCTTATTCATTAAATGCTCTTTGCCATGCTGATTTTTGATAAAAGACTTTGTCCTCATTCATTTTCGTATTTTTGCATAGCAGAACATTATACCAAACGCTTGAATGCAACTGATTCAGTGAAGCATAAAATTCTTTACTGAGGAAAATATCTCTACTGTCAGAAAAATTTCAGTTAAATTCTATTTTGTAGAAATTGGCAAATTATTCTTAATATGCATATATTACAATTTTGTTAGAATGATTTGCAGAACTGGCAATAATAGTTAATTGCTTGATATCTGCTTCAAGAAAGAGTAGATGTTAATTTTATTGGGCTTTCAAAATTTAATTAACAAAAAAGTTCAATTTAAATTTAATATTCACAACAGTTTGATGTGTTTATATTATTCTAAAAAAAAAAAAGAAAAGCAACAAAATAAACTTGATGATTTTATTATTTTGCAACTTGTTGTGAGTGAGTGGGGTGCTGGTGACCTAATTTGGGAGAACAGAGGTGTAAATTTTTACCCTGGCAAAATGCCAAAATGCCAAAATTATGTGGAATATATGAGTAAAGAATTTAAGTTGTCATAAAACTGTTATTGAAAAGTATTATTTTTGACTCAAGAAAAACTTTCATTAAAATTTTACTAGAATGTGGGTTGATGTGATATACTTTTATACAAATGGGGATCAATTGAGAAATGAAACAGATGACGAGGACGGAAGCAATAACAGTCTAGTCAGTGGGGTTCAGATTCAAGTCGTGGAAATCAAAGATATGGGAAGAAAAGGTCTTACTTTTTTTTTTTTTTAGGATATAGAGGCACAATCTATAACCACATAGGCTTCACCCCGAGCCATGACAACCAGATCACATTAATCTACAACACAGCATACTGTGTTCTAATTTTTTTCTGCCCCCTCCCCCAGAGTTTTCAAAACAGTTTTCCTGCAATAAGATGACAAGTTGTTGTTAAAGGATCTTTCATCATTTCCAAACCCTTATTGTTGTTGTATTTTTTTTTATTTTGGGGGGTTTGATCCACTAAACAGAATAAATGGTCATAATATCAATGCCAGGATCTTGAGAAGGCACAACACAATGTCTTGAATTGAAGCTGTGAGAACCTCAACCCAATGTTCTAACTAAGCTCTAATTAGCCGAAAAAATGCACTGCAACCAGAGGTATTAAAGAATCATTAAAATAAATGCACTAATTAAAAGAATATATATATATATATATATATATATATATATATAACTGATTTAAAATGTTTTTTTCGCTACACAGTAATAACTATGTTTCAAATTATTCACTTGAAGATGAAATGGAACTAATTCTTTTAATTTAATTATATAATTAAATTTCAAGTTTTTAGCTTAAGTTTTTGAAACATGGTTATTACTGTGTAGCAAAAAAATCATTAAATCAGTTAATTTATAATATTTATGCTCTGTAAATTTACATTGGGAACTGTTTTGTAAAAATAAAAAATATCAATAAGAACACTGGATTATATATCTTACTGATCTTTCTTATATAATTATTTATTTAAAAATATGATTCCAACACACTACATAAGAGCGTGTTGGAATCATATTTTTAAATAAATAATTATATTTATGCTCTACTTTTGTATCGAGCATTATTTAAAAAAAAATTAATAACAAAAATACTAAAGAACTTTGGATTATTTACCTAATCAGTTCTTTCCTATTTTCTATATATTTTCACATCTCAAACTCCCACCTCATGAGACATCTAAAAAAGATTTTTCCCTTTTTTGACGTTGAAACAAAAATGTACAATTTTGTAGTGGATATGTGCGTGTTCTAATGTAACACTGCATAAGATAAATAATATATATATATATATATATATATATATATATATATATATATATTAATACAAACATAACATTTTTCACTTAGCTAATTGATGTTATATTCATTACTGTAACTCTGAAGTTTTATAAATAAACTCTTTTGTAATTGTTCAGTCCACTTTTCAGAAGGTTTTGGCAATTAGAATCATTTATCTTTCTCTTGACACATCCGGCCTGGGCATGGCAATAATCTGTGCCAGACAGTGGGGCCTCTGGTTGGGAGGTTTTGAGGAGTGGGGAACCACCTCTTGGTTGCTGGTGTTCCCAGGTCCACCCTGGCCCTGGGTGGTGGCACCTGTTGGGGTCCCAACTATGGGCAAGTAGTTGACCCCCACAGTGGGGTTGGAGTTCTATGAAAATGTAAAAATAGGTTTTAGTATCAGAAATGCTTTTTTGTGAAAAAATTACTACCAGAAATACATTATTACCAGCAATATATTTAAAAAAAAAAAAATATTACCAGCAATAGATTTTTGAATAGAAATAATATTACCAGCAATAAAAAATTTTGTCGGCATTAAATAACCCATTCAGGTTGATATGCTGTAAAACAAAACAAACAAATCTTGACACATATCGCACATTGAGTGCTAGAAGTAATAAAACAGTGTAATAATGGAGCTAGAATTTATACTAATAATGAATATACATTTTGTTATTCACTGGTAGACCAATGGTGCACTAATGAGATGCTTATATATATAATTGATTTACAACTGAATAATAATATAACATTTCTGCGTTGAATTGGGAAAAAAAATCGATATCCAAGGGCGTTGAAATAGTGCATTTTAATCAGAGCTATTGACTTAAAGAATATCTAAAACATACTTCATTAAAGAAGGAAGGAAAAAAAACCCTGATAAATAGAGATTTTTTTTTCTTTTTCCCCCCAAGGGATTTTCTAATTTTTTAATTATTAAATCTTAATCATAACATGTTATTCCTTATTTATATATAAGTAAGGAAAAGTAGAGGGAGGAAAAAAAACTCTCCTTTTGTACATAATCCACTAATGCAGTGTATTATTGTGAGGGAGTAAATTCAATGATCTTATTTTTTTCCTCTTTTTCTTTCCCTTCCTTTCTCTTTCTTCTCTCTCTCTCTCTCTTTTTCTTTCTCACTGTCTATCTCTCTCTCTTCTCAACCTCTCTCTCTTTTCTTTTTCTCTTCTTTTTTCCAGTCTCCTTTTCTTTTCTCATCATAATTCTTTCCTTCAGGTGTGATCCACTGTGGCACAGAGTTGTCTCGCTTTGTATAAAATTCAATAAATAATTAAGCAAAATCTACTTTAACACAATGCTTGACTGATGTGTATTGTTTAAATAATATTAGTTTGAAAATTTCCCGTAGAAGAAAAGTTCCAATTAGAATTTACTTAGGAATCTTTCTGGCCATCTTGCTAGACTTCTGGGATCAAATCCACTAATCACAAACTGCAGATGAGATATCAGAAAATTTAACTTGCAATTTCATTTGATGTCATTTGCAGAGAAAAAAAAATGGATTGAAATGATGATTGAGTGAAAAGCTTGTAAACTTTGATTGCTTGATTAGATGAATAAATATGTGAAATGTTTTGTATCTAACCTGTCTGATCAAAATAACTGTGCCTTATGGAATGTTGTTTCAGTACCTTGGTTTAGTGTGTGCATGCCTGAAAGTACTCTCTACTAAAATACTAACCAGAATTTTCTTATTGTCTTCATGTCTGTGAAGAAGAGAATATTTGCATTCTTTTTCATTTGCTCTGAACTTTTGGTTTAGTTTATAGCAATGTCACTTGAATATGATTTTTTTTAATTGCAGCAAGATACTAATTATTTACTAAGTTATACTAATTAAGTGTAATTTTGATAGTTCATTAATAGGTTAATCTTCATCTGGTGAAAGGTTAATTTATGAATTGACAATTATTACAGTTTGGTATTTTTTAAAAGATGTTTTTAATCATTTCACCCCAAGCAAGGAAATAAAGCCACTAAGACAGAAAAAAGTTATTGAGTGTGAAAGAATAAGAAAAGAAAAACATTATTAAGGAATGAGACCAATAAAAGAAGAGGAATCAAGAAGGTAGTAGATAATGACTGACATTGCATTTAAATTTTTGAAGTTCAAAGTTGTCTGGAAAGCAAGAAGTTGGAAGAGAGTTCCACATGTGACAAGTGCAAGAAAGGCAGGATCTGTCATGCCTTACTCTGTTCGATGTAATCTGTCCGAGCACTTTCTATGGAAGTAGTTCCATGGAAATGGCTCGGACAGATTACATTCCTACTACTGGTTCCATCAGTTCTAACTTACACAGCTAGGACCCGGCATGCCACTCACATTGTAGCAAACCACCCACGTTCACTCTGTATTCAATCAAACAGCTTCTTTTCCTGAACCACTGCTCTGTTGAACTGACTACCGAGAGGATGGTTCTCTGATCACTACAGTCTTAACCTGTTCAAGTCTGGGGTTAACGATTATCTTTCTCTACTATCAGCTTAAATTGCCTCTTAATGTAACCCACTACCTTGAGTGGTTCTCGAGCATTGTACAGTGGTGACATTACTATAAAAAAAAAAAAATAAACTGTTAGCAAAGAACTAGCCAATTCAATTGTAAAATGATCAGACCATATTGCCAATCGAGTATTGTGCTTAAATTTATAAAGTCTAAGTTCCATAGAGATAACTAATATTCATTTTAATAATACAAAAACGTGGCACAAGGCCAAAATGGGGTGGGGATAGTGAAAGGCTGGTTTTCAATCTGTCTTATCTTAAATTTAGCTAGCCACAATTACTGAGCCTAACATACCACAGTATTCCTTAAACCAAAACAAAACATTCTTACTACAGCCACCATAATACCTCAAGTCTCTACATAGTCTTAACTAGTTCCTATATATATATATATATATATATATATCATAGAGGAAAGTTCATTAGAGCAATTACGATGAAAGTGTTTATAGCAAAGGCACAGGGAAGCGACATTATGGTGGTGTGAAAGTGAATGATTCAGTTTCCTTTAATTGTTTCTCTCTTAAACTTGTTTTTGGTAATTGTTTGATTTTTTTGTTTGTGTATAGATTTTTACTAAGTGCAATCTAATGTGGTACATTTCTATAATAGTAAATTATTTTATGAGAATTGAACTTACGGGTATCCAGCTTGCTGACCATTTCCCGTCAGCAAATATCCTCTTGACTGTTTCTATGATTTAACAAGGTGATCTTGTATCTTCTCGATAAAAAAAAAATGGTTAGATATCTTCATGTTAAACACCAAGTGTACAAAGAGATTATGTAGCATTTTGGCAAATCCATTTTTCCACCTTGAAGACAGGATCAGCCAGAACCTTGTGCAAAGAACAATAAATATACAAAGAGATTTGAGCATCTGTTACTTCTCCAAGTTGTAGATTATTTTTGAATATTTATGATAATTTGTCATGTTTCAAATTTTTTCTTTTTACCATAATCCATTCATGTAATATGGTTTAAGAATATCAGATTCATATTGATAGAGAAAAAAAAAAAAGTTAATGTTTGCCCTGAACTAAAATATATTAAAATACTATATATGGTGAATTTGTTCCAAAAACTTTATTTCTATTGTAATGTTTGTAACGTTTGCTGAGAGTTATCTCCCTTGCTTTGGCAATTAAAGACTCAAATGTGAAAACCTGTTACTATTAATAAGGACTTAATGAAATATGTTCTCCTTTTTATGGCAAGGGTAAATTAGTTTGAAAATAATAAATGTTGAACAATTTTCATATCTCAAAGGACATTTCTGCAGATTAAAAAAAAAAATCTGAATTCAACTTAAAGTACAGTTAATGAAAAACTGTTTCTCTGTTATTTTTGTTTATCACAACATTTTGGTTTAAGAAGTTCAGAGGGCATCATAGCTGAAATATTGCCATAATGACAACAAAGATGAGGATATCAGTCCGAGTGTAAATAAGGATAACTTGTTAGGCCAGAAAATTGGAGAGATTGGGACTGGTACTCTAAAAAGACAAGTACAACATTTTGCATTTACTCTCCTTCGAAGTTGCGCCCTACTGAAGCCACATACTTTATCCAGTGTCATTTCTATTGCTGGAAATATTCCTGGAACTCCTATTTTGGGATGATGAGCAGCTGCCTTGTCACATTTTCTTGGATGTCTTTGAAATCTTGTTTCTTTCAACTGAGATTTGATTTTTGAAAAGGAGGTAGTTGCAAGGATTGAGATTTAGGGAATATGTTGGTTGTCACACCTGGGGTATGTGCTTGGTCATTAACTGCTGGACTAGCCATAGTCACTGATGAAACCTCTGTGGTGTGGTGAAACGGCCACACTCTACACACTATCCTTCCAAGCACTGCTACAAACAACAAAAGTGAGTGAGAATGTTATAACTTAGTGTGTATGTCTGGCAGAGTTCAGTCAGTCTGTACTAAGTTGCTTCACTCTGTGGTGTACTTTACCATAGATACAGTTCCGATACATTTTGATCAGACCTTGCGTGCACATACATACATACATACATACATACACACACACACACACACACACACACATATATATATATATATATATATATATATATATATATATATATACAATGTAACCTAGGGAAGTATTTACTACTGTATTTATGTGAATGCGACGTACTTATTATTGTCTGTAGGTATGCTACAACAATATCTCCCCCTAAGCAAGGTGATAATGCCCCTATGCGACAATACAAGGAGTTATTGGGATTGAAAGAGAATGAGAAGACTTTCAAGAGATAAACTTCTACTACTGTATAATAGATGGAGAAGGAGTGTGAACCGGGCAGTAGGTGATCTTTCAAAATTACCTCTTTGTTTATAGATTTTTTTTACTAAACTATGTAAGTGCACTTTTTAAAATTTTTGGGTGTGTATTTGATAAATGATTGTTTGTCTTGCACTTTGTGAACACATTTTTTTTTTTTTTTTTTTTCTTTATTGTACTGGCAATTATTTATTTTTTAGACTAGTTTTTATTACTTGATTAAAGCTGGCATTGCTCTTTAGACTAGATTTTGCATGATCTCATCCATCCTTCCCTGAATATCAAATCTTCCCCTATTTCCAGACTTGTCAATAATTATTTTAATCAGTTTCAAGCATTGTCAGTGGAACTTACTGTTTTCTGCATATTCTATTTCAGTATTGGATTGTTTTTAATCCATCTCTTAATATTTAAAAAGGAAAAAATGGTAAAAATGAGAAATGTGTGGTGTTTAGTTATTTTATTTAGTAACTGTTGTAAAGTCTTATTTAGTGATGAGAATTTTACAAATTCATAAACTACATTGGAAGTTATCTTTGGGAACAAGTTGTGTTTTGGAAATTTGGAAAAAGTTATAGATTTTTCAATTTGCGCAGAGCAATTCATTGACACATGATGTAAATACTATTCAATTATAATCTAAATTTTGATCACAGAAATGTTGATACTTATACATCAACTGTTTATTTTTTCACAAAAACTATAAAACATTCTCTTTTCAAATTTTCAGACTGGGTTCTTTTTACTTGTCTCTTTTTTTCTTTTTTCTTTTTTTTTCAGCTTTTTTTTCTTTTTCTTTTTTTTTTTCAGCTTTTTTTTTCTTGTTTTTTTTTCTCTTTTTCTTTTTTCTTCATCTTATTCATTTTTTATTTCTTTTTTGTCTTTTTTCTTTGTTTCTTCTTTTTTCTTTGTTTCTTCTTTTTTCTTTGTTTCTCTCTCTTTTTTTCGATCCTCTTTTCTTTTCTCTTGTCTCTCTTTCTTTTTTCTTTTAGTTCTTTTTTATTTTTGTTCTTTTCGATTTTTCTTTTTCCTGTTTCCTTTTTTCTTTTCTTTTCTCTTTTTCCTTTTTTCTTTTCTTTTCTCTTTTTCCTTTTTTCTTTTCTTTTCTCTTTTTCCTTTTTTCTTTTCTTTTCTCTTTTTCCTTTTTTCTTTTCTTTTCTCTTTTTCCTTTTTTCTCTTTTTCCTCTTTTCTCTTTTTCCTCTTTTCTCTTTTTCCTCTTTTCTCTTTTTCCTCTTTTCTCTTTTTCCTCTTTTCTCTTTTTCCTCTTTTCTCTTTTTCCTCTTTTCTCTTTTTCCTCTTTTCTCTTTTTCCTCTTTTCTCTTTTTCCTCTTTTCTCTTTTTCCTCTTTTCTCTTTTTCCTCTTTTCTTTTTCTTTTTCCTCTTTTCTTTTTCTTTTTCCTTTTCCTTTTCCTTTTTCTTTTTCCTTTTCCTTTTTCCTTTTCCTTTTCCTTTTTCTTCCTTTTTCCTTTTCCTTTTCCTTTTCCTTTTTCTTCCTTTTTCCTTTTCTTTTTCCTTTTCTTTTTCCTTTTCTTTTTCCTTTTCTTTTTCCTTTTCTTTTTCCTTTTCTTTTTCCTTTTCTTTTTCCTTTTCTTTTTCCTTTTCTTTTTCCTTTTCTTTTTCCTTTTCTTTTTCCTTTTCTTTTTCCTTTTCTTTTTCCTTTTCTTTTTCCTTTTCTTTTTCCTTTTCTTTTTCCTTTTCTTTTTCCTTTTCTTTCTTTTTCCTTTTCCTTTTCTTTTTCCTTTTCTTTCTTTTTCCTTTTCTTTCTTTTTCCTTTTCTTTCTTTTTCCTTTTCTTTCTTTTTCCTTTTCTTTCTTTTTCCTTTTCTTTCTTTTTCCTTTTCTTTCTTTTTCCTTTTCTTTCTTTTTCCTTTTCTTTCTTTTTCCTTTTCTTTCTTTTTCCTTTTCTTTCTTTTTCCTTTTCTTTCTTTTTCCTTTTCTTTCTTTTTCCTTTTCTTTCTTTTTCCTTTTCTTTCTTTTTCCTTTTCTTTCTTTTTTCTTTTTTTGTTTTCTTTTTTTGTTTTCTTTTTTTGTTTTCTTTTTTCTTTTTTTGTTTTCTTTTTTCTTTTTTTGTTTTCTTTTTTCTTTTTTTGTTTTCTTTTTTCTTTTTTCGTTGTCTTTTTTCTTTTTTTGTCTTTACAGAGTGAATTTTGTTGACTCTTTTTATTTTCTCTGAAACTTTTTGCAGTTTATTTTATCCTTCATTTTCAATAATGATTTGTTTTTTAGGTGAAATAATTATGTGCCCCTTTCTTTTTTCTGTTTCCTATGTAAACTGCTTAAATAGATACTTTTCAAAGAATAAAGAATTTGCATCTCACTCTAATGAAAATGTAAACACACTTTACTAAGAAATGAATGTGTATATAGCATAACTGATCCCCTAAAGTGACTTTCCTTTTCATTAATGAGAACATTTTCTTGTTTACATGATTAGTACTTCCCATTTTCTAGATATTATTATGGTAAGAATAATAACAGCAAAATATTGCCATATTATAAACCAGCAGAAATGAAAGATTCAATCTATCTCCTGTTTTCTTTTTTTAACCATTCAGCAATTAAATTCATTAGTTATCTCCCTTGATATAAATTTGCTTAGGTTTTGAAGCTATTTTCATTTTTTTCAAAATAAAATATTTACTAATGCTTTTATACTATCCTCAATCTTTTTATTCTCCTCTTTTAATGCTTATAAGAAGAGTAAAATTTTACTATACTATTTAGGATAATGGAAACATTTAATGTTGTTTAACCATATTATTAGGTTACCGAATAAAAATGGCTTCAAGTGAAATTCTTTCAGTCTTAAAGAAGGCAATCCTTCATCAGACCCTATAAACTGATGTTACAGAATCACAAAGAGCTTTATCAAATAACAAAAGCCACATCACTTAAAGATTTCCAATAGCAACAACGAGTAAAATGGGTAGCATATGTAACTAGAAGTTACATGTGCTACCCATGTAATGGTTTCTTTCCAGATGATTTCAGAGAAAAAGGCTAGGAAGGAAGCTTATATCAGTACTAGAAAGAATGATAACAGAGGTCTATTTTCCTGAAGGATTTTACCTTGGTGCCCCAGCCAGATGAATTTAAATGTACTACTTGATTGGCATCTAGGTCCCACCTGTTTACTGTTGAAATAGCTAAATGCAACTGCCACTTCTACTTCAACAGTTTCTTTTTTTTTGCACTTCCCACCTGTGGAACTCCCACCTGTTTATTTACATTCCTGATAACTATAACCTTCAAAAATTTAAATGCAATGTCAATAATTATCTTCTATCTTGTATCCTGTTCATCTTTTGTCTTTTCCTCAATCATCCCTGTACTCAATCTTTTTTTCTTACTATCACTCCCTGTAAACTCCTGTGTAGTAGTGGCATTCCCATCATGCTTGGAGTGAAATGATTTAAAAAAAAAAAAAAAAAAAGTCTATATATTTTGACTGATAGTAACACTAACTGATTGATCAATTGATGCCAAATGTTCCCTGTATGGAAATGCATAGTTTCACTGTTCTAAAGTGATCAAATAAGAATTCATAGCTTCTATCTAAATGAAATGGTAAAATTGAATTATAAGCAAAAAAAAACCAAAAAAAAAACCCCCCAAAACTGGAAAGTTTAACATTTTCTTAAAAGTGTATAATTTGTATTGACTTATAATTTGTACGGAATTTGTATTGGAAAGTTCTGAGGCTGCGATTACACTATTCAAAAGAAATGCCTGTGTAACCAGCACTGTCTAAACGCCAGCCTTCTGAGTTTGTCTGCAAATAGGATTCATGTTATTTACTCACATATTTTTCTAACATGTTTCAATGACTCTGCAATGACAAATTCATGTAATGCGCTTGCATCCAATTTTGTGCAAAGCTTTGTAAATCTACTACCAAGACTCTTGAAATTCTATGCCAGGCTTTTTGTGAACATTTTTTCAGTCAAGCACAAGATTTCTAGTGGCACTTAGTTTTCAAACAGTCTGTCAATTATCTTGGTTGCGAGTGTTATGTTGGCCAGCAAACAGATATTGAATGATGGAAGAAAACAACAAACAAAATAAATATCTCTGCATGTTCATGTAGAGGGTGAGAAGAGTGTTGTCCTGAAAAGGACAGTTTTGTGGTCGCTGAAGAGTGTTGTTCCGAAAGAGACAGTTTTGTGGTCACTGAAGTGCATCATCCCAAAAAGGACAGTTTATTGCATATCGTTGCTGCTGGCAAGGATAGCTGGAGCCCGGCTGAAGTGGTGGCTGATGGCGAGATGAACCGCTGGAACTAATGCTTATGTTCTGGGCCATATGCCAGCTGTCAGCTGCTGGAACACATAATATACTTTGATCCAAGTCATCTGGGCTGTGAAAGGTGTCTTTTTATTTCCTTTGAAGCCTTTTTATATCCTGGATTAACTTTACAATGATTGCTGGTTAAGTTTTTCTTCCAGTTAGTTTTAAAAAATGTTGGTGTGCTGAAAGGATATGACAATTTCAACTGATGGAATGGAACGTGGCTGGTGATGGTTGTCCAAGAACTTTATGATAACACCTCATAAAGTTATTTTTAATAAACTGCATTTTAAACTTAAAGCAGGATAATTTAAATGTAAAAGTTAGGTTTGGATTAAAAAGTTCTTGTTGTAGAAATTGGCTTAGATCCACATCATGTTGAAACACCGGTTCCTGTGCAATCACCAAAGTTAGCAATGTTGAGTCTGGTCAGTAACTAGATGGGTGACAGCTTGGATCTGTGAGTAGTGTAATGGATAATGTCTCAGAATTGTTAATCAGAGAGATGAGTTCCAATTCCTGTTGGGTTCATTATATTTGCTTACACACAAATGCCTTTGGGAAAGGCATGAATCCATCTCTTCTCCCTCAGCTATTAACTAATTAGTAAGATTTGTGTCACTAAACCATTATCGTCAAAAGAAATATTCTTACAGCCTAAAAATATTTTCTGGCTTTAAATAACCTGCAAAGGGTTGGTAAGCTGTAGAAAATGAATTGATCATTGTTGTAGAAATTAAAACAAGGTACTTTTCAACTTTAATATATTCAATTAGTGGTATATTAGCTTATTAAATAATTTTGTTTTTTTTTATCATTTATTTACTACTTATTGTTCTGATGAATCATTCAACAAAGTATTCTCTTACATTGTTTATAATTTCTTACCAATAATCCACTAACTTTTCATTGCTTCGATTATAGAAATCACTATTTTGACTAAAAAAATTAATTGTTTTAAGCTCCACTTCATTGCTGAATGAAACACCTCTGAAATTGTTAGAAAGTAACCAAAAAAGGTGACATTCTGAAGGAGCTAAATCAGGAGAATATGATGAGTGTGGCAAAACTTCCCAACTGAGTTCTTTAATTATTCATGTTAGTGACATGGGGACAAGCATTGTCATATTGAATAATCACACATTATTGCTGGTCAGGTCTTTTTGGCTGAATTGTCTCTTTGAGCCTGTTCATTTGTTCAACATACAGCTTAGCATTGACTGGCTGTTTTGAAGCATTTCATCTCCATACACAGCACAAATGTCTCGAGCAGGTCTAGCAACTATGTGACTAATTTAAAAGTGAAGAGAAGAATATGTCAAACATACTCATTTTTGTCTACTTGCCAATTCCATTTCAAAGAGCTGTCTAGTCTGAAATAAATTTCAATAATGTTAGACAATAATTTCACAGGATAATCAGAATTATTAAGAAGCAAAATATGCTATGAAAGATTATTTTTCAAGATCATTCATGGAACATCAGAAAAAAAACAAAACAAAACAAAAAAAAAAAACTAGTGAATATCTTTAAGAACCTAATAGATAAAAATTAAATGATTATAAGATAAGTTTGGTTTGTCTTCATGAAATTTTGAGCAAAGAAAATTTTGACTGAATTAATTTCACTTGACAGTGAGCAAATTAAATTTTTTTTTTTTTTTAATCATTTCACCCTAATCAAGTCAATAAAGCCACTAAGACACAAGGAGGTACTGAGAAAAAAAATCACTATTAAGGAGAAAGAACGATAAAAGAACAAGAATTAAGAAGATAGTAGATGACCATTGACATTGCATTTTAAATTTTTGATGATTAAAGTTGACTCAAAAGCAAAAAGCCAGAAGAGAGTTCCACAAGTGAGAAGTGTGATAGAAGAAACTGTTAAAATAGAACTTACAGTTACATATTGCCATTTAAAGTGTAAAATGATGAGACTTTGCTGCCAGTCTAGTACTGCACTTAAATTCATAAAGTCTAGGTAAGTTTTGTCTAAACAAGACAACACTTTAAAGAATTGTTTTTAAAAACATAAATCCATTTTCAGACCTGCTAATATAGAATAACATTAATTTTTGAATGAAATGTGTTTTTTTTCTATTATTATTTACATAGTTTGGTTCTTTTAGTTATAAAGATATATATGAAAGAGCAAAACACTTGAAGAGAATCCAAGTCAGTATCTTTTTTAATTAAACAACTAGAGTATGAAACTTTATATTCTGAAAAATAAATAAAAAAAATTTCTAAATAAAAAAAAAAACAGTATATTTTTTCCACTTATCTTCAAATTGTTATTGATATATTTAAAAAAAAAAATTTTTATATCATATATTCTTCTTCCTTTATTTTCCTTCCTTTTCTGCTTGTGGTTTCTTTAGATTAGATAAGTTAGCATGTGTGTCATTTCTACATTCCTTGTATTGTTTGTTAACTGCTCTTGTTATTCTCTTGGAATCAATATTGTGTTTTTGTTTGATGGTCTGTATTATTATTATTATTTTTATACTGTTTCAAAAATGCTATTTTTTTTTTTTTTGTAAAGATTTTTTGCAAACTTGGACCCTTGTGCCTGTTAAAAAAACAAAAAAAACAGTGTCAAAAAGGATGGTTTTTCCCTTGATACCACTATTATTTTAACTACCTTCACTCCTTGGCAATGTTTATTCTTTTAAAAAGCAATGATTAGAATTGTGATCAAATCTAAACGTATGATGAAAGTGAATTTATATGTTTTCTTTGTCCTCAAGAATTGATAACCAAAAAAATAAACACAATCTATTGTCTGTGGAATGCTTGGCAAAACGTCAGCTAATTGCCAATTGATTTGAATTTTATAAAATGCTAAATAAGGATTTCCTTATAATTGGTTCATATATTTAATAAATGTTTATAAATTTATGAATAAAAAATTATTTATTTCTTTATAAATTGGTAAATGATAAATATTGTATTAGTTTAATTAGCTTTTAGAATATTGTAAATGTAAAATTATTCTTGTAAATAAACAATCTAATAGTGTTTAATATTTTTGTTGTAAATTCTCAAGAACAAACAAAATGTATAAATTCATTTTTATCATATGTTTAGGTTTTATTACAGTTCTAATCATTACTTTTTAAAAATTAAATGGGTGTCCTGGGTATGATGATAAACTACATCCGACAGTAAGGTTTTGAGGAGTGTGGGACCACCTCTTAATTGCTGTTTGTTCCTAGGTCCACCATGACCTGTTAGGGTCCCAGCTATGGGCAAATAGTTAACCCCCAAACTGGGGTCAAAACACCATGAAAGTGTAAAAATAGCTTTTATTACCAGCAATACATTTTTGTAAAAATATTACCAGTAATGAATTTTTGAAGGAAAAAATATTACCAGCAATACATTTTTTAAAAAAATGTTGCCAGCGATTTTTTTTCTTATATATATATATATATATATATATATATATATATATATATATATATAAGTTTTGACATTAAATAAATTGAGGTTGATATGCTGTAAAACAAACCAAACTATTAAAAATTAAACATTGCCAAGGAGTGAAGGTAGTTAAAATAATACCAGTTACAATGGGGAAAAAAACACTCTTTTGACACTCAGTTTTTTTGGGGGCATGATAGTCCAAGTTTGCTGATTTTTCATTTTTTTTTTTTCATTGGTGAGTGCATTAAATAATTTTCTTCAGATAAAGTAATTTTTAAATTTTTTTTGCTTTTCTGAAAACTTATAGCAACAAATGCAAATTTTCCTGATTTGCTTGAATATACATCAAAATAAATTTTTTTTTTGTGGAGAATTTAAAGAAAAAAGTAAATTTTCATTTGTGCATTTTGTTGCAGAAATCGGAAATTTTCTCCCACTGGGAACGACCAAGCAAATGCTTTTAACTGAAATTAAACTCTTTTTGATGGAATTATACACATATGAACACTTAACCAACACTTTAGCATTCAACATGCTGAAACCCACTCCCGTAAATATTGCCTCTCACTGCATGACGTCCTGCATTATATATTGTGGCAGATTATACTTGGTGCGGGTTACAGTGGGTTGAAAATTGAGAGCTGATATTTATGGGACAGGTTTGGGTGGGTTGAATGTGAAAAGGTTAATGATAAAATAAATTCACATAATAATAACAATAAAAAATCAGAAACCCTCTATAAATAGTGAAAAAGTAATCACCATTATTAATTACTGAGTGAAGTATATACAGGCTGTGATAGATAAAGAATTGTCTAAATTATGCAAAAATGAAAATAACACTAACATCTCATTTTAACAGATATACTTACCAAAATCATACAAAAATATCTTGAAATGACAAAGTGTAAATTTCTTCAATAAAATCGCCATTGGCTTCAACCACAGCCTCCAGATGACTTTGGAATCTCCTGCATCTCTTCTGGACAGTCTCCTTGTTTAAGTTGGTGAATGCTACAATAATTCTTGCCTTCAGTTCATATTTGGTGCTACAAGGAGTTTTGTAGGTATCTTGCTCTACTGCGCCCCATCACAATAATTGAGGAGCTTGCAGTCTGGGGAGTTCGGTGATCAGATGTAAAGTTTGATGTGGTCACAGAAATTGTCTGACAGCCATGATTGGGTTCTTCTGCTTGTGTGGCATGGTGCAGAGTCCTGTTGCCAAATATAGGGTCTTCCAGCACCCACTCTCTTGACCCAGGGCAGCACTACCTCCTCAAGGCACATGATGTAGGCAAGATCAAATTGTCATTAGCAATTGTGATGTTGGTTTGTTCCTGGCAAAGCTATGTCACAAAGGATTTTAACAAAAAAAAATGTCCTTGCAGTTAAAGAAAAGACGAGTTCTTCAGGGTTTTGTTTTAGGAAAATTTATATACTGTTTTTATAAAATGAATTGATTCTGCATACAAAACATTAACCCTTCCCACTTTGTTTTATCTTGACACGATGCTGAACTACCTTTGTCTAGAACAAGACTCGAGTCGGATGTTCTCTTTGGCAGTAAGTCATGTGGGATTCAGTAGTTTAGAACTTCTGCTTATATGGACTTCAGCCCAAAACTGGCATGAGATTAATGTAGTTATGGGGACTCAGCGTTTTTCCTATCTTCAACAAGGGTTTCCTTGTTGTCTGACTCTGGATAATTAATTATACCTCCAAATTTGGAGAGATCCCTTTTTCGATGGGTAGCAGTCACAAGGCATTGATCCACCCAACTCCTTCCTTCCTTTTTATTTGAACATTGCACCAACACTTTGCAGTGGATGTAGGCAATTCCTACATCTTCCTTTGGTATTTCACCTGTGCCTGTCACCTTGGTTGTTCTTCAAACAATCTGGTTTCTCAACTGCATCGTGTGGCTTAGTTTATGGACATTAATTAAAATTATCATTTTAATTTTGTGTCAGCAAAATTTCTCAGTCTGGCTTTGCTCAAAAATCAGAAATTTACCAGCTGCTTCCTCCGGTCAGTCACCCACCCCCAATTCCGTCAGGGTCATTGTATTCTAAGCACCTTGGATCCTGTTTTTTTACACACGGAAACTCCATTCTCTTGATTTGGTTACAGAGATCACCAAATTTTATCTTTCTAAAGTTTGTTTTAGCAACTGGTGCTTTTTAAGCTGCCTCAGTAATCAGCTAAAAATCGCCACATGGCTCCTTGCGGTAGTAACAGAATCTCTTTTCTTCAAAGTATCTGAGCCCTAAAAAGAAATCCCTTTTCCTTCTCTCTGTCTACCATTTTATTCTTTAACCTTTCTCATCTCATTCTGAGTTATGTTTTGAAATTTAAATCTCTTCTTTCCGTTAGTATCATATAGTGTCACAATCCAACTCTTTCTGAATCCTCTGCACTGTCCACAGATTTTGACACCCAAGCACTCTGAAATGTTCATATTGGAACTTCCAGTGTGAATTCCAAGCAGTACAGCATGCTGTTTCCAAATTTCTGGTAGAGTGAATTGTGTCATGGTGATCTTTTTCTCACAGACGGTGCTCAACTGATGCTACTATGCTGTGCAGTCAACAAAAACAACTAATGTGTGTGTGAAATTAAAAATATAAAATGGCAACAATTAACTCATCGTACCTTTTGTGTGTGTGTGTGTGTGTATATATATATATATATATATATATATAATTATTTTTTAAAAATATGATTCCTTCGCTACATAAGAGTTCTCATGTTTCAAAAACAGGAGTCAAAAACTTCAATATAATTATTAAAATTAAATTGAATTAAAGTATCAAGCTCTGTTTCATCCTCAAGTGAAATTTTTGTAATAACTAGTCTTGAAATTTACACAGCTTTTTAAGTATATTCAGTCATAAAATTAATTAATTTTACTTATAAAGCTGCATAAATTTCAAGATTAGTTACTCCAAAAATTTCACTTGAGGATGAAACAGAGCTTGATACTTTAATTCAATTTAATTTTAATAGTTATATGGAAGTTTTTGGCTCCTGTTTTTGAAGCATGAGAACTCTTATGTAGTGAAGGAATCATATTTTTAAAAAATAAAAATAAAAATACTAAAGAACTTTGGATTATTTACCTAACATGTTCTTTCCTATATATTTGCGCACACACACACACACACATATATATAATCATGCAGACATCTAGCCATGTGTTGGTAAGAAGTTAATGTTTCAATTAGTTTCATAGAATTCCTTGCAAATGATATTTTTTCTTTCATAACATTGATGTTGGCAACATACTTGAATATCTAAAATGTATTTTTATTAGATGAGAACTAAATAACCACACCTTATCCTCTTTTACACGAGAGTGCTGGAAATTTCTCAGCTCAACCTAATTCCTAGAATCGGTTGTTAAATGAACAAACCTTATTTTTGTGTAGTGGATCAGGCTAAGAACTTTTCAGTACTCCTCTCATAGTGTACACACACACACACACACACACACACATATTATAAAATGGACAAAGTTCGACAAATATTTTAAGACATTTTCTATGTTTATACGTTCTTTTTATAGATACAAATATTTAAGTAAATGCTCTGCTTATAATAAACAGTATTAACGACATTTACCGGCCTGAATGTTGGAGAAATTTTCATAGAAAATATGCATCCTCTGACAGGACTCGAACCTGTATCCTATATGGAACCGTCATATAGCCTGACGTGCTGTACCAATTGAGCCACAAAGTACAGTAAAATCGACCTTGGTAACTGAAACACTCCTCTGTGGCTCAATCAGTAAAAGCACGTCAGGCTATATGACAGTTCCATATAGGGTACAGGTTCAATTCCTGTCAGAGGACGCATATTTTCTTTGAAAATTTCTCAAACATTCAGGCCGGTAAATGTCATTAATACGGTTTATTATAAGCAGAGCATTTACTTAAATATTTGCATCTATAAAAAGAATGTATAAACAAAAAAAAAAAAAAAAAAAAAAAAAGGCAGCAAGAGTTCTTTCAAACATTTTTAGCGAAATAATATTGACAAGTTCTGTCTGTCCAGTTTTTTATTAACTTTTATAAATTTTTGAATTATTTCTTTTATATAATTGGTAAATTTGCAAAAGTTCAAATTTATTTTTTTCTGTACCAATGTGAGTAGTTAGTAATGTTGCAACATAAATTTTCAAGGATTTTATTTTTTTGTGAGTTTTTGTAAAATGAAATCTTTGAAAATGAATAGAACAACATTTAAAACTACTCATGGGGTGTGTCAGTGGGGGGAGAAGGAAAAAAAAAATTTGGTTAATTTACCAATTATATAAAACAACTAATTTGGATATTTGTAAAAGTTAAAAAAAAAAAAAATTTTCTTTTTGATAGTATTCAAATATAAATATATATATATATTTACAGCAAAAAATTAAAAATTACCTCAATATATCTCTTTGTTGAAGTAATTTTTTTTTTTTTTTTTTGCTGTGAAAAATACATATGCTCTGTTATAATAAATACATCAAACTCTCTGTGGATCAGTTTTAATAATTAATGTTACTAGGACCCACTCGGATTATATAACAACGGATTGATATATATATATATATATATATATATATATATATATATATATAATACATGTGCACACACAACATAGAAGTATGGATACTTATGTCAACACTGAGTGGCGATAGCCTATTTCATGCCTGAATGCAATTTTCAGACCGTGTGGGTTGCATTATAGTTTGACTGTATGTTAATCATGGGGGCATTATGGGAAGTAAGATCATTTAGTTTTGGTTCATTGTATTATTGTAATTACTATTGAACAGGCAGAAATGGTTATTTTAAATCATTCTGGTGGTTATTGAATAGAACTAATTATGGGCCATAAAATTATTTTATAGTTATTGAATTGGGTTGTTTGTTCACTTTCAAAACACTTTTATTATTTAGGACATTTTATTATTTTAGTACATTTAGCATTTCTTCATCATTTGTCCTTTGATTATTGTGATTAAATTTACTTGTGGCTATTGTCTGCTTTCATACAGTTTATACTTTTGTTTATTATTTAATTTACATAATTATTTCTATTCTTTATTTTATTATTATATATAAATAAAGTGACATTTTTATTTAGTTACTCATTTACAGTCTGTAAATTTACAACAATATCTCAGAATTGGTGTTTGTTTATTATGGATGCACCTGAGATCTATTCAAATGACACCCTGGACCAAACCTGGACTTGTAGACTTAGTTGCTGTATGTTTTGCTAGAAAACAGTTGTAATTATTGTGAAGGTTATGCTTATGCAATACACAAGTGTGCTCAGTGGCATCTTATTGCTGCCTTGGTAAGCTTTTGGAACAGTGTTTGTTCACACCTATACAGTAAGTACCTATCCGACTGGCCAAATTACACATGCACAGTAAGTGCCTATCTGACTGGATGAATTACTTTTACTTTTTTTTACTTTTGTGCAGTCAGTTTTAAGATATTCAAAATGGGGCCAGATTCTTTTCCAGTCTATTTAATCCATTGCTACAGAAAATCTGTTATACATTTCTTCAAAAAAAAAATATTAATTCTTTATGTACTGTGTTCTGTCAGGATGTAGGCAATCATAGCTCTCCACAATTTCATATCAATGTCATGTGAGTGTCAAATTCTCAAAGCCCTCTTTCCTCATGGTTTCTCTTTCTGATTCTGAGTATGTGTCTTTTTGTTTGAAATTTCTTTGTTGTTTATGCTCTCTATTGATGGTATTCTTTCTAAAGAGCCACATTTCTGTTGCCTCAACTCTCTTTTTCATTTGTGATTTGATTTGTTCAGCATTCACTGCCATATAGGAGGACTGATATTACATAACCATTCAGTACTGTTTTCTTTATTTTCATCAAAATCTGCCTGTTTCTAAGTACTTTGTTTAGCTTCTGGAAGGTATCTTTTGCTCTGTTCATTGGTTAGCAATAAGTAAAAACAAAACAGAAGAAAATACACCCTGCTCATGAGTCATCTGCTTATATGTGTTGTATCCCTTCAGGGTAAGGGCATCCTAGATCTCCACAATCCCCTATTTCTTAGGAATGGTTGTCTTTTTACCCCCCCCCCATGCTGCCATCCATTCATATAAGCTCAGTAGATGGTTCCTTGCTCCTTTCTTCTGTCTCTTTTGCTTTCTATATGTCCTGTGAGTGTCAAAATTTCCAAGCCCTCTTTCCTCTTTGTGTCCAAGAAATTTCAATTGTCTCTTTCTGATTCTGAGTGTCCTTTTTATTTCTATTTTCCTAAAGATTTATTAATTGCTTACATGCTCCATCCACGGTATTTTCAGCATCCTTCTGTGAAACCAATTTTTCGGACATTGTTCAATAATGGGGTTATGTTGCTGAGATTAAGCTTTGTTGATATTCTTAATATTATTGTCACTAATTATTCTTGAGTTCCTCATTTTTGTTATCACTTGAGGCAAGCACTGATGGATGAGGCTAATACTATGAATTATGTATGGCACGTAGAACTAGATCTTCATGTCACTCTTGCATATTTCAACATGTGTTGACTATGAAATTTTTTTTCTTCTTTTTTTCTTCTTTTTTTTTTTTATTACACAATTCAAATTGATTTCCTTACACTGCTGATGCTTTACTTGTTGTCTTGTAAATTTTCAGTGGATCCATTATTTATCTGAGAAAGACTTCTGTATGCTATGTGTTTGGTTATAATATATCCTGTGTGTGTGTGTATTTTCTTTTTCTTTTCTCAAAGTTTTTCTCTCTCTTTCTCATTTTATGTATCATCCGCACATGTCCGCATATAAAAGGGCACTCCTTACGGATTTGAGATGAAACATACCATAAATTGTAGCATGCAAGTTGACCTCCAGAGTTAGTCCAATACCTACCGTATAGGTTGACCCCAAACTCTGTATAATCAATAAACTGCTATTAAGTGCCATTAAACTATCATTAATATCATGAAATTCTGCAGATGACCTGTATACCTAGTTGTCTGAATGATTACCTGAGTTAAATGGCATCCAGTCATTGTTTACAATTATTGTATCAGCTGTTCGACATAATGTGTTCTGTAGTGTTAATAATATTTTAATGTTCGACGTAATGTGTTCTGTAGTGTTAATAATATTTTAATGTTCGACGTAATGCGTTCTGTAGTGTTAACAGAATACTGAATTTTTATTACTATTTGATTATATTAATTTCTCTGTTAATATACCAAATATGTTGACCAAATACAAGTTAGTTTCAGTGGGATATATTTTTTCCAGCTAGCTGAAAATACAGTAAGGGGTGTACCATAATTGTTAGGGGTGGTGTTCCACTTGTTTACAATTCAGGGGTAAAGGTTTGCATTTTATACCCACCATATAAGTTGACCCCTGGTTTTGGAAATATTTTTTAGGCTTGAAAACTCGACTTGTATGCCGTAAATTATGGTATGAATATCTATTAATATATATTTATAAACTTGCAAATAATTACACAATTTACTTAATAATATATTGTATTACATTACATGAACATGTTTGCAAACTGAGTTTTATAGAAACAAATCAATTTGGAGATATATTCAAGTAGTAGGTGTACATTTATCTTGCAAGATAAAGGTAGCATTCTGTTTGGTCAAAATTCAGTCCTTTGGTGGTGCGACTGGAGTGACCACTCCAGGAACTAGGCCTGGGTGATGGTATATGGTAGACATCCGCTGTCCAGACTACATGCCACCACCTCTTTACATTGGAGGCTGACTTGGCTGCAGGTGTTGTCTAGGTGCTGCCAGAAAGTTGTCTATGTTAACAGTCAATTGCCTTCCTCTCCAAGTTTTTTGTCTGAATTTACTGCCATAGCCTTTTCCGTGTTTGGATATAACTGCAAGACAGTAGAGGTTTAAAATCGGAGTTTTCTTTCTCCTAGTACCTTCCTGGGCTGTTGAGCTCCATCTACCTGAAGTTACTGGTTTTTGGTGCCAGTTGTCTGCCTTCAACCATTCTTTGGCTTGCAGCTGGACTTAGTTGTCAATGACTGTTTGAAAGCATTTTATAGACAGTGGGAGCTTCTCCCCACTCTTACCCCCAGCTATGACAACCTTTGGAACATATATAATGTATGTATATAAACATTTAGAAGCTCCCAAGCAAGAAAAATTACAAAGTAGTTGTACAATAAATAAACACAAATATAGAGAAGTTTGTTAATTTTAGTAAAAGATCATAGAAGGGGAAAAAGAAAATATAAATTGTGATTTAAACATAAAATACTCAAAAATTATGAAGTCATTATATAATAAAATCATTTATATGACCCTTTTTGAGAGTACTAACAGCTAAAGTATCAATTGATAAAAAATGAATGAGACTAGAAAATAAAAAGTTGATAGATATAACTTTAGGTAAACAAAAAATAAAAATAAGACAAACGATCTTCTGGTTAGTTGTACAAAAAATAAAATACAGAAAAAGCCAGTAAATGTGGGAAAAGTTGAAAGAAATAATAACAACAATACATATATAACTTCAAATAAATATAATAATAATAATAAATAAAAAAAACTAATAATTGCAAATTCCATTAAATTATTAGATTAC
>OZ010584.1:15261962-15376962 GCA_963932145.1 Acanthosepion lycidas
TGTATGCCCAATCTATCATTTAGCCAATTAGCCAGCCAGCCAGCCTGTTCATCTGTCTGTCTCACTTCAGTGCATTTCTGCTTTGTTTGTTTATTCTTTCTAATTGTTTTCTCACTTGTAACACTTAAAATAATTGCCCCAAAATTTCTATTTTCTTATTTCCAAAGTCAAACTTGGATCTTTTTTTTTTGTTTAATATATATATATATATATATATATATATATATATATATATATATATATATACACTAAAGTTGTCATTCTGATCTTTGCTACTTTTCTGTTTTCTATAATGCATATCTTACTGGCTTTTGCCAATTATAGATGCTGCTCATTGTTTCACAACTGATTTGTTTCACTGTAGAACTTAGTGATTGCCTCTTGTGCTGCTACCAAGAACTTGCCATTTGTTGATGTAGTTTTTTTATGTTTTTGTTTTGAATGTGTGTAAATTAAATTACTATTTCAGTTTGTCAAGAATTTAGTCACCAGCTTCCCTGTTGATATAAAAAATTTTTTTTGGAAGGTCTAAGAGGATATGAGATACAAAAAGCATTTTTTGGAAGGATTAAGAGGATATAAGATACTAAAAACATTTTTTTAGGAGGACTAAAAGTATATAAGATATGAAAGACATTTTTTGAAAGGTCTCAGGACACAAGATACGAAAAGCATTTTTTTGAAAGGTCTCGGGGATATAAGATATGGAAAGCATTTTTTGAAATGTCTTGGAATACAAGATATGAAAATCATTTCTTTGAATGGTCCCAGGGGGTGTAAGATACGAAAAGCATTTCTCTGAAAGGTCTCGGGGAATATAAGATATGAAAAGCACTTCTCTGAAAGGTCTCAGGGGGATATAAGATATGAAAAGCACTTCTCTGAAAGGTCCCAGGGGATGCAAGATACGAAAAGCATTTCTCTGAAAGGTCCCAGTGGATGCAAGATACGAAAAGCATTTCTCCGAAAGGTCCCAGTGGATGCAAGATACGAAAAGCATTTCTCTGAAAGGTCCCAGGTCATGTAGGACGTGCATGAGAACTTGGAGCCAATTTCAGTTGGGTTTGTTACATTCACTTATGGGCATATATCATTGGGGAAGGTATTAATCCATTTCCCTTCCTCCAAGCTATGGGTTCAATAGCAGGACAGAGTTGATCCTATAGCCTTGGTTGGCAACCAGTCTACTGCAGAAAGACACTGCAATCTTCTGCAGGAAAATCTGCTTTGTCAGTTATGAATCGAAAGAGACATGATTGCTAAAGCATGTATCATGTAAGGCACTTAACTGATTGAATGAAGGGAATATAAGATACAAAAATCATTTTTTAGAAGGTTTAAGAGGATATTATAGATAGAAGTTTTTATATTTTTTTAGAGAGTTGGAAATCTTCTGCTTCTGTCAAGTTACTAAAATCTCAAATACTGGTAGACCTGTCCATACAAAAAGCTGTTCTAAATTTCTAAACACATTTGGAATCAAAAGAGCATGTATTATAAAATGACATGTTCAACCCTTTAGTATTCGACACAATCAAACCTACTTTGTAAATATCACCTCTCATTCTCACTGTTTGTGTGACTTCCTGCCTTACTTGCAATGATGTCATCATATATTATGGAAATGTATACATGGAGCAGGTTATGGCAGATTGAACATTGAGCCAATATTTATGGGGTGGGTTTGGGAAGGTTTGGATGCTAAAGGTGGAGGCATGATAGTGATGTATAGCGGCTTGGATTGAGGAATCGGAGAGCCAAGTTAAAATTCCAGTTGGATACATTACATTCATTTATGTGCTAATACCCTTGGGAATAGTATGAATCCTCTTCTCTTCCCAGCTATGGATAAATAGTAGAACAGACTGGATTCTATAGCCTTGGATGGCAAACAGTCTAGGAGAAGGAAACTCTGATTTCAAAACCAGCCTGGGCTCCGTCAAGCTATCTTGCCCAAGAAACACTACTTCTACTGTGGCTGCAGTACATGTGGTGCTCCTACGACTCTTGGGTCACGGGATTTGCAATCAATTGATTGATCAAATGCTAAAGGGTTAAGTGAACCAGCAAACCCAAACTATACCATATGAACACCCCACACTAGAACAGAACCACTACCAGCCTGGGTGGGGCTTTCTTGATAACTGGTGTCATGGGTTCTGCACTAGGCCCAAACTCTACCATCAGCCTGAAAGATGACACATGTTGTTAGTCCCTTTCTCCATTACATTTTGGAGTAAAGCTTCTTCTTTCATGTGCTGTGTCCCTTCAGAACGTTGGCAATCATGGCTCTCCACGACTTCCTGTCATTCATAGCTCTTAATAAATTTTGTCTTTCTGTTATCTTTCTTAAACCTTGTTTTGCCATCCATTTACTCAAGATCACTAGGTAGGTTACATGTTGTTTCCATCTGTTCTTTGTACATTCAATCGATCATGTGATTATGAAAGTTTTCAAGCTCTTTTTCCCCTAGAAATTTCAACTTTCTTTTTCTGATGTTAAGTATAAGTCCTTTTTGTTTCCATTTTCTCTAAAACTTTGTAATTGCTCACATATTTAGTCCCTGGTATTCTCAGTATCTTATTGTAGAACCATATTTCTGTTGCATAAAGTCTCTTCATCTGAGAGGCAATTGTCCAGGATTCACTGCCATATAGGAGGACTTATATTATGTAACAGTTCAGTACTGTTTTTTTTGTTTCTTAATATTTTGCTCAGCTTTTTGAAGGCATCTTTTGCTGTCCCAATATGCCTTCGTATTTCAGTGTCGGACGTTCCACCCTCTGTAAAAACACTTCCCAGCTATTTAAATTATTGTACTTGTTTGATTTTGGTATCCCCAATTTGTAATTTGCATGCTGGACTGTCCCTTTTGCTAACAACTATGCATTCTGTCTTCTTTCAATTAAAAATGAATGCAAACAGGATTAGTGCAATTTCTATAGAATCATGCACTTCACGACTAGTTAGCCAATTCAAAACCATGTTGTACAGGATGTTGAAGAGTTGAGTGTAAGAGAATGTGAAGACTTTAGTGAGAAGAAGATTGCAATTGATGTTGCATTTAGATGGCAGGGAAGCAAGAAACCAGAAAAGAGTTCCACAGGTGAGAAGTGTGAGAAAAGAAAATATTAGAATAAAACTTAGTTATATCTAACTAAATCAACAGTAAAATGTGATCAAGCTGCCAGTCTTGTAGTATGCTTAAAGTCATGTGGTCAAGGTACCAAAGAGGAAATGTTGCTGTGGTAGCGACCTGTAATATTTGGGGATGGGATCCTGGAGGTTGAGGGTGTCAGGAGTCATGGTTGGTTAGTTCTGATTCCTAACACACCATTTTGGCCCTACTTGGACTAGATGGGCAGTCAAAGAGGCCTAATCTAATCAATCAGCTGGTCACGACAAGCCCTAGCGCTTATAACTATATCAATTTATGGAGTAATTTATAACTAAATACAATACCCCAAATATATACTGGGATAAAAGGCCATCTCTATCCAATTTATAGATGTTAGAAAGCGATGACTGAGGGTCAATTGATTCAAAGAGATCTAGACTGAACATATCAGTTTGTACACTTATTTGGGAAGTGCTACAAATGGTTTAACAGGTGTTCAGAGTCTCTCTCAAATACATGTATACTGGTTTGTGTAGATCTGACCTCTCAAGACAATTGGGTTTCCCCCTTGACACAGGCAGTGAATCTTAATATACAAAAATTATGAATAATCAAAATAAATAGCCCAAAAGATGTCTTTCAGACTCTGACTCTCAAAAAGAAATTAATATGGAATTTCCAAAATTCTTTGTGCTCATGTCCCTAGAAGAAACTCCGCTGGTAAAATGTTCTCCATTCCTGATTGAAAAGGTACTATCCAGTAGGATTAATCCTAAAACATTTACAAAGTTAAGAGATGGCAATTTGTTGTTTGATGTGGAAACACACAGAAAATATAATAAAAGTGAAGACCTTTCATAATATCAAAATAAAAACCTTCCCTCATGCAAGACTGAATACTTCAGAGGGAGTCATTAGAAGTAAAGAGTTGTCTCTGGCCACACCTGAGGAAATTACATCTACCTTAGGAAGCCAAGGGGTCAGTGATTGCCATAGTCCCTGAATTAAAAGGGGTAACACATGACAAGTAAGGCAAGTAGTAGAAGATTACATGAAAGGCCCTTCCTACACAAAAATAATGGAAAATAAGATTATAAATAATGCTGGCAGCTTGATAAATACAGAGTCGTCATTGAGAAGCTTGTACACTTGGGACCAAATGATTGGCCCAAATTTCAAACTTACCTAAGAAATCTGTTCCAAGGAAATGGTGCAGGCTGAACTGCAAAAGGACAATGAAAAAACTCAAATAATAAATAAATGAAACCCCCTCACCAAAAAAAAAAACCCCAAAAAACAAATAGCAAAATGACAGCTCAAACACAAACTGCCCCTACCAAAAATACCAAATCTCCTACTAAACAAACGTCACAGTGATCTCCTATCCATCCACCAAAAACCCAAGAAAGATGGACTGAAAAGCTTATCTTCCAAAAGAACAGAATTGGCCAAACAAAAGCCGAAAATCCACAATGACCAACTTCCTACACAAAACCGAATTGATGAACTAGAAAAGATGCAGGTGGAAAGCCAGAACCCTCAAATGGCTAAAACATTCAAAATGAAAACCTAGGAAAAAGAAATTGAAACCACATAAGCTAAAGGCTGAAAATGTTTAAACAACCATGCATAAGATAATAGAACTGCGATGGAATAAAGGAAATTATAAATGAACTGCTTCTGTTAATAACAGACCTGTTGCTGGCAGTTATTTGCCTTCAGGAAACATTCCTTGAGCAAGGTGATTAAATGAGTATAAAAGAATACCAGCAATACAACCATGCCACCATGGCACTGGGATTTGTGCATCTGGTGGTACCATCTATCCTAGTCTGGAATAAATAGGCCAATAGAAGATTTGCTCAGTATCAGTTCAGTACGTGTCATGCGTGATACATGCTTAGGTAATCGTATATATTTCGATACATGGCTTTACAAGGCAGATTTTTTTCCTGCAGTAGGTTGACATTTCTTTCTGTGTTACACCAGTTGTCATCCAAGTCTATGAAACCCAGTCTGTCCTGCTATTTACCCATAGCTGAGGGGAGAAGAAAAAGATTCATACCTTTCCCAAGGGTATTCGCACGTAAGTGAATGTAATAGATCTGACTGGAATTTGAACTCGGTTCTCCGATTTCTCAATCTGAGCCACTATCCATTACTCTACTGTATATCCCACCTAAGGAAGAAGTAAATGAAGCCAAAATTCATGAAAATATAAGGTAACTCCCTACATCCTTTATGATACTAGGGGACTTTAACTGTCACAGTACCATATGAGGCTGCAAAGACAAACCAAAAGTGAAGTACTTTAGAAACAATTATAAGCACCAATGATTTCTGTATTTATAACAATAAAACTCCGACTTACATAAATCCATTTACTAGCAGCTACTCTGCAATAGATTTATCCATATGTGATCCATCAATCTATATGGATTTCTCTTGGGAGGTTCTGGTGGACACGTGCAGTAGTGATCATTTGCCAACTGTTCTTTAAAATTCAGAACATAATTATAAAAATCTTCTCCGTTGGAAATTAGGAGCGAACTAGGACGAATTTAAAAAACACTTAGTACAGTTTACAGAAATCCTTATATTTATAGCAAAGGAATCCATTCCAAAAAGTTTAGTACAAAAGAAATGTAACAGACCTTGGTTCAATGATGAGTGTAAGGAAGCTGTCAGGCTCAGAAGAAGAGATTTGAACAAACAGCCTTCAACCTCTAATTTGTTATAATTTAAGCAAAAGCACAGAAAACAATTAAAGAAAACAAAAAAGAATGTTGGAAAAATTATGTCAGCAGACTTAATTCTACCACAAAAACAAAATCTGTATTGGATATGATAAGGAAAATAGCTGGTAAACATGATTGTAACACGATAAAACATCTCCCAATAAATAACTAAAATAACCAGCAAAAGGATACTGCTGATCAATTAGCCAAAATAATATGCAAAAACTCATCTGCCAATAATGGTAGCCAACAATTTCTGAAGCTCAGACAAAAGGTGGAAAAAGAATAACGCTGAGAGCATTCACTATAGAGGAACTAAATGAATCTTTAAAGAAAGCCCACAATACAGCTGTAGGTCCAGATGATACCCACTATCAATTCATAAAACAGTTGCCCACTAAATCATCACAACTGAATTTGTATAACAGCATATGGACAAGTGGCAACTTCCCAGATATATGGAGACAATTATTCATCATCTCTATTCCAAAAGGAAAGAATGACAGACCCTGAAATTCATTGCTGAAGTGTTAGGCACCACACTGTCAAATATACAAGAAACGACTGCAGCCAGTTTTCTGCCATGAACTATCAAGCAACAAAGTTTTGCTAGAATTGCATAATCTCCCAAAACAAAAAACGCACTCACTCACATTCCAGGATAAATTTCAGGACATATTAACAAACTTCCCTAAACATCTATACAGATGGGTCAAAATGTGAGGACAAGATAGGATGTGCAGCAGTGATCTCAAATATTTTCACTACAGAGTCTTATGCAATCAAGCTAGCTCACTACATCCGTGTCTTTGGTAAGACGATAAACTACATCCAGCAGCAAGGCCTCTGATCAGGAGGTTTTGAGGAGTGTGGAAACACCTCTTAATTGCTGGTGTTCTCAGGTCCACCCTGACCCGGGGTGGTAGCACCTGTTAGGGTCCTAGCTATGGGTAAATAGTTAACTATTACCAGCAATACTTTTTTGAAAAAATTATTACCAGCAATACAATTTTGAAGGAAAAATATTACCAGAAACAGATTTTTGACAAAACAAAAGATTACCAGCAATAAAAAAATTTGTCGGCATTAAATAACCCATTGAGGTTGATATGCTGTAAAACAAAATAAACCAAACCATTAAGTTAGCTCTCAGCATTATCTCAGAGAGAAAACAAAAAAAAAAAATTTTCTAATTTTTTCTAACTCACTATCTGTCCTGTTGGCTTTGAAGGAAAAAAAAATTCAACAACCCACTTATGAAAATATTATGCAAAATAAACAGTATTAATAAGCATAAAGGCATCAAACTATTCTGGATTCCTAGCCACATTGGAGTTAAAGGTAATAATGAAGCGGATCTAGTGGCCAAGTTGACTTTAGGTGTGAATGTGGATACAAGGATCAAAATCCCATGTACAGATTTCAAGGTTATTAATAAATACTTTCAAAAAGAATGATAATGGTACTGGGATGATAACCCATACAATAAACACATTGCAGTCCTACCCAAAAAGTCAGCTCCCAGAAAATCTCTCAAGGAAGAAGTGGTACTGGCCCATATACACATTGGCCATATAAGAATAATCCACTTGTACTTACTAAACAAAGGAGATCAACTGGTATGCCAAGCATGTAAAATGGCATATATTATTAAACATTTATTGACCGAGTGTTCAGATCTTGCTGTCTCAACACAAAAATTACTATAATATGAACAATATGTATGAGCAGTTTGAGAAAGTAAAAGTGGATGATATAATATAATTTCTCAAAAACAGTAGGACTCTACCAAAAATTATAAACCAAATGAGAATGTCAAAATCAATTTCTCTACAAACCATGTATTCTGAAAAGAATAACATCCATGAAAGCAGGCTTCCATTGACAACCCTCTTTACAAAAGTATATCAATGATACCAGATCTAAAAAACTGTTTCCTTACAAAGTATATATATTTTATTTATACAAATCTATTGTAAAAATCTTGTCAGCATTAAATAACCCATTGAGGTGTTGATATGCTGTAAAACAAAACAAACATACATATATTTTATGGTTGATTATTTTTAATTATTTTTTTTTATTTCCTATCTTGGTATTTTCTTTTCTCAAAAATTGAATTCAGTTTCATGGTTACTTCATTTTTTAAATTATTTTATTGCTATATTTTTTTTTTTTAAGTCATCAAAAAAGTTTGACTGAGATATTAGCTACATCACTTTTAAAGCCTTTTAAAGAATATTTTGCAAACTACCTCATTACCAGGGCCGGATTTTGACCTTTTGAAGTCCCCTAGGCTAATTAAATAATGCTCTCCCCAAGGCAGAACAACCTTCTAATGAGCACCCACCTGTCTTGAATATTTTTTTTACTCAAGATATATTTTAGCGATATTTACATAACGAAGTAAGTTTATTGCAAATTCTTTAAATAAACTAGAATAGCTATCTTTTTTGTTGAGAAACAATATAAAAATAAAAATATTCTTTAAAAAGTCATCAGCCCCTCGACTACTTCAATTGTTGGCTGTACCTATTTTGAAACACTGTAATTTGAAAACATTATTTTTTTTCATTTGAATATGAGCTATTGAAAATTAGAGAGTTGTGTCCCTTTAGTTTTTATCGGTAGAAGCCAATATGGAGGAACCCAAAAACAATTGTAGTAATGAAAACTTGGGAATCCAAAGTTTCAGGATTGCATGTCCAGATCCAGCCAAGAATGTTTTAATTTTCTCACAGATTTATCCTGATTCCAAACTGGTATGATGTGTTAGGCTACGGCCTCTAGAAGTAAAGTTGAAAGTGTGACACACTGACATTCGCATTTATTATATAAATTAAAACTTTGATATATTTCAAAAATTTTTTTTTATTTAACTCTCTTCTTCAATATCTCTGGAAATGTTTTTTGTATGAAAAGTAGATCAATTTGCATAAGTCAAAGTTTTTGATTTTTGGACCTGTTTTAATCTGCAAAATGACAACTTTAATTAAATACCTAATATGGCTACTAAGCATCTTTTTTACACTAATTTTTTAATTGAAACATTTTTTAAAATTATGCTTTTTGTTATCAGAACAATTAGCAAATTCAATTGTTTTTCATTGAATGACATTTAATTAGTTAGTGCAGTGATTCACTAATTTAAATAAGAAACAATTCTTAATCATGTAAGCAATAAATTTTTTTATACAACCTGATTAAGATTGTTTTACGGTCATATCACGTTGAAACAATGGTTCCTGTATGATCACCAAAGTTATGCAACATTGAGCCTGGTCAGAACCTAGGTGGGTGACCACTTTGAAATACCAGGTGCTGTAAGCCTGAATGTATGGGTAGATAATGGCTTGGATTTGTTAATCGGAGAGCAAAATTCCAATTCCAGTTGGGTTTGTTATGTTCACTTACTAAGAAATACCCTTGGGAAAGACATATTCTCCCCTCAAATATGGGTTAATTAGTAAGACGTGTATCACTAAACCATTATTATCTCAATCTAAAAATATTTTCTGCCTTTAAATAACCTGAAAGGGTTGATAAGCTGTAGAAAACAATCAATCAATGAAATACTGATTAGCTACACATGCATGTCTTTTAGATTTATTTATGAGGGAAAATAAATTATCCATACTCATAACACGGATATGTTTATGGTGAAAGTATGGATAATTTTTGACTTGCCCTCTTACATTCTCTGGAATATAAATATATAGAAAGTACAATGACCACAAAGTGAGGGATTAGTTTATATATTGTTTGTAATATAGAATGGATCCCCTGCTTTATATCCACATTATAATGTCTTGTTTGTTTGTCAACTTCTTATTAGGCATGGATCCGCCTCTTCTCTCCCCTCCCCAGCCATGGGTTTATTAGTAAGACTTGTATTATCAAACCATTATCTCCCCACTAAATTTTTTTTTGAAATCTAAAAAAATATTTTCTTCTTTTAAAAAACCCGCAGAGGCTTGATAAGCCATAGAAAACTAATCAATCAATATAAAACATCTCTGCTTAAATATAAGTCGTACATTATTTTAAAATATACAAGCTCATTTTTGGGCTGCAGTTAAGAGAAATATATCTGTTTTATCTTTACTTAGTGGCTGGACCTCTCACCTAATGGTAAGACATTAGTGTCAATGGTTTTTTCATCTAGCTAATGTCTTACCATTATGTGGGAGGTATTTCTGGCAGGGATGAATGGGAATGAATGAAGGGCACACTAACAGTTCTCAATATATTTAAAATGACTAGATATGTTCCGGACACACCTTGCAGACAAATATTTTGTATTGATCAAGTGCAAAACTGAGGACATGTAAAAGATTTTTATTTTTGCTTTCAATAGGTTTTAGTATCCTAACAGATATCCTTAATATGAAATAACCTATTTTTTTCTTTTTACTCAGCTTGTTCCAAGATAATGAAACTGTCAGAATTTAGCAAAATGATTCCCAAACATTAATTAAACAGATGTCATCATTTGAACGGCTGTTTGCTATCTCAATTGAAGAATAAATATTGAAAAATTACAATATTAGAAATTATTCAGTGTTTGTATTATACGTTAATATTAGAATTAATATTTTTTTAATGTCTTGCTTACTTTCTCTGCGTTTTAGTAAACCTCTCTTGTCTATATGGGATAAAGCTACTACTTTAGCTTGTAGGTAAGTAATTTTGTTTATACAAAAGGAGATGGTGTTTTATCACAAATACTGCATACACACATGCAATGTTTTGCAGATATATATATCCACATAAATATATACATAAACTGTATATAGATTTAATATGATTTGGTAATTTTATTTTGTAAAATAGACTTAATGCAAAAGATAATAAATGTAATTGAAATGTTGATTCAATAATACAGTTAAAAATCTGTTATCTTCTACTCTTTAGGATAGCACTTTCCACTTTGCATTTGGGATATGTGTTTTAAAAATCAGATAATTTGTGACATATTACCTAAGTTTTGTTAGTAAAACCAAATATCTAATTCAACTGTATAAAAAAGAACCCACAGAAAAAAATTATTTGAGAATTAAAGAAAAACAGTTGTTAATTGTTAATTACGCTGAAGTGTCAAAACACACCTGTTTAGAAAATTCTTCTTTAGGAGGGGTAAAAATATATTCTTTGAAATGCAATAAAAAAAAAATAAAATCTCAACAAACTGAAAAATTGTTTCAATTTACTCAAAATAAAAATTATAGTTCATATAGCTGGATTACATTAAATGATCGATTGCATGTCATTTAGCTGGATTGCAGTAAACGATTGACTGCAGGTCATTTAGCTGGATTGTGGTAAACGATTGTATATACAAATCTATATATGTACAGGTTCCAAAATAAGTCGTGTCAGCACTACTTAGACATATAAATACCCTACCTTTCTAGGTTATTAATACAGGTCTGTAATCTTGAATGCATCGCATCATGTGGGTAGAACGGAACATCACCGTTCTGTTGAAAGAACACCAGTAGAATAAGTCTAGCAATGTTCTGGAAATATATAGTGATGTTCAATATTCTCTCCAGAAAGACCAAAGGCAAATGAGTTGTAACTTATGGCACCTCCACAGTATGCTACCAGGAGGTTGTGCCTGCATGTTGTAGGAGATGTTTCCTCTTTAGGTCTTTTGCACTTGCAAACAACATTCTTATAAATCTGCTTTCATTATTGGCAACTACAGAGCACGATTTGATCTCTCCATTAACCTTCTTGTGACATCATTGGAAGTATGTAATATAGTGTTGTTGAGGCACACATATTCATAGTGATGCTGTAAACAATTCCCAATGGTCCACATTGACAGCTGTAGGACTACATTTACTTTGATCTGTTCTGAAGCTTCTGTGAATTGATCTGTAGTATGTGGTCATCCAGAACCTGCTCTACAGATACAGGAATTTTCATTTGGTGTCATGTTACCAAACATTGAAGTACCACTGATGTATCATGTCCATCACATATAGCAATTCTCTTAACATCTTGCCTCTTTAGCACCCACAATCACCACCCCCTTTCAAATGGCTGTAAATGAAAAAGAAGAGCACATGTGTGTTTCCAGGGCGTGACACTTGCTTGCAGTCCTCATTATTACCAGACTGAACTTTTAGCACAGACTGCACCGCTCACTGGTATGAGTGTTTCTTTTCTTTTACTTACTTACTGTTGTTCACCTAATACAAGGCTCAAGAGCCACTGAAGGTAGAGTATTAGTGAAAGTATATACATGTATTAGAGAAATGTCCAATTCTGTCATAATCAATTATAATGCACATTTTTACCTTGCTTAAAATTGGCATTGTTGTTCAGGTGTTAAGATTTTATTTTCCATCATTAGAGAAAGAAAATTTATGTTAGGATTTAAAAAGAAAATAAAATACGGATTTTATATCTAATTTAAGAAGAAATGAGTTTTTCTAATAAAATGTTTTAATGAATTTATATAAAAATTTGATGAAAACTTACTCAACTATTGTTTTTAAAGCCCATAAAATTGAAAGTATTGACTTATATACAATTATACGTACACACATATTTATATGGATATATAAATGTACTCTCTGTTCTGTTTTTCATTTATACGACTCTGTATTTATATTTCATTCATTTTCCTTATACACTGTTTATTGGGATGGGTATTCTTCATTCTGACCTTTCTTTACAGCTTCAAAATAATAAATTTTATTTATAATTTTATAAATGTTTTTGCTATAAAAAGAATTATTCCTCTTTTAGCTGATAATTGAATTGTTATGATTGGAATCTATTATTTCTCTATATTTTCTTAATATATTGTGTTTAAGTAGTGTTATTTAATGTGTTATTTTCTTAATACATTTAAGTAGTGTTATTTAATGTGTTATTTTCTTAATACATTTAAGTAGTGTTATTTTCTTAATACATTTAAGTAGTGTTATTTTCTTAATACATTTAAGTAGTGTTATTTTCTTAATACATTTAAGTAGTGTTATTTTCTTAATACATTTAAGTAGTGTTATTTTCTTAATACATTTAAGTAGTGTTATTTTCTTAATACATTTAAGTAGTGTTATTTTCTTAATACATTTAAGTAGTGTTATTTTCTTAATACATTTAAGTAGTGTTATTTTCTTAATACATTTAAGTAGTGTTATTTTCTTAATACATTTAAGTAGTGTTATTTTCTTAATACATTTAAGTAGTGTTATTTTCTTAATACATTTAAGTAGTGTTATTTTCTTAATACATTTAAGTAGTGTTATTTTCTTAATACATTTAAGTAGTGTTATTTTCTTAATACATTTAAGTAGTGTTATTTTCTTAATACATTTAAGTAGTGTTATTTAATGTGTTATTTTCTTAATACATTTAAGTAGTGTTATTTAATGTACATACAATGTGATAAAATTGGTAAAATATATACAGTTATTGTTTGGTATCATTAATTCAATAAAAGTTTGTTGATATAGATTTAGCAGGAATATTTCAGTTGAAATTATTTGAGAATATAATTTTTTTTTTTTTTTTTAAATTTTTTTCATCCTATGCAAGGCGGCAATGTCACTAAAGCGCAATGGGTTACTGAGAGTGAAAGAAAATGAAGAAGACATTAGTGAGGAGAAGGAAAATAAAGGAACAGGGTTCAGGGAGACAGAAAATGGTGATTTGAGTTGCTCTTAAATTTTTAAAGATTGTAGTTGACAGGGAAGCCAGAAGAGAGAGTTCCATGGGTGAGAAGTGCAAGAGAAGAAACTATTAAAATAGAAGTTATGTGTACATCTAGTTATTTCAACAGTAATACAATGAGACCTAATTGCCAATCAAGTAGCATGCTTAAATTCATGTCATCAGAACAATTACCAAGAAAATATTTATAGTGAAGACAGAGATAAGCAATATTATGGCAGTGGGAATGTGTCTTAAGGCAATATGCCAGGTGAGGACTGATAATATTACAGATCCTTCTTTGCATTTTTATCAAGAATCTCAAGATATATAATAGTAGCACCAGACCAGATGACCAGAATATTCAATGCACGGACGAATGGTAGATTTATAAATATGCAAGATGGATTCTGATGAGAAAAATTGTCTGGCATTATACAGTGAACCAACAAACCTAGTAATTGATTCAATATAATAGTTTCACTTCATGTCAGTTTAATGTGAGATCGAAAAGATGTAGTGATTTGCTCTCCTGGTGATTGACATCAGCCATATTGATTGAAAGCAAAAATTTGTTCTCTAACATGACTAAAAGCAGCAATTTTGTTTTGGAGGCATTAAAATTTACAAGCTATTTCTTGCCCCAGATAATAACTGATTGAAGGTCCTCTTTGAGATCAGCTGCAAGTTTTACTTTATTGGACTTATCATACTTACTATTAAGACAAGAGTAAATAGTCATGTTATCAGCATAAATACTGAGTTGGAAACTCCTTGAAGTTAAGCAATATCAAGCTTAGTCAATACCTAGATGGGTGAGCACTTGCTAATACCAGTTGCTGTAAAATTGGATGTACAGGTGATTTAATGGATAATAGCTCAGAATTGTTAATTAGAAAGTCAAGTTCCAATTCCAGTTGCATTCTTTATATTCACTTATGTGCAAATACCCTTGAGAAAGGTATGAATCCACTTCTTCTCCCTCCATCTATAGGTTAATTAGTAAAACTTGTTTCACTAAATCATCATTATTATTATTATAAAAAAAAAATCCTTACAATCTAAAAATATTTTCTGGCTTTAAATAACCTGTAAAAATTGTCTTACGCAATACAGTAAACCAACTTTCCCAGGAGTAAACCTAGCAATTGATTCAATATAATAGTTTCACTTCATCTCAGTGTAAAGTGTGAGATTGAGCAGGCATATTGAGTGGCTCTCCATGCGATTAGAATCAGCCATGCTGATGGAAAACAAAAATGGTCCTCTAAGACAGCACTTTTCAAATTTTTTTTTTTTTTTTTTTTACTGCAATCCACAATAACCACATTCTGCATTGTGATCCATATTGGAATTGTATGTAATCTGTTTGTATTATTTATTTGTATGAATATAAAATTATTACTTTTAGAAAAACAAATTTAAAGGAAATTCCGACACAAAGATAAAGTAAATAATATTTGCAAAAAAATGTCATTTAATGAGTTGGATGTGCTTGTTTGTTCATAAGCAGCCGATTCCAATCGGGAATCCAGGAAGACAATGCTACACTCATATCAGTTGTAGTGTTGAGCCTGTTTCTGTTCTTCGTCTTAAGTTGATTTAATATAGAAAATTCCAGTTCACTCAAGTAAGTAGTTGTAAAATAGCCTTTTTACTCAGTAGTAGAAATTCCCCTTTGTTCTTAACCCCAAACATGATACATAAACTCATATATATATAATTTTCTGTTGGGTACATAATTTTATTATAGTAATAAAAACAGTTAGACTTATTTTACCGGTTTTGCCCTCACACAACAGAGCTGGGTCAAGGGATTTTATATTGCAAGAAAAATAAAACATAAAAATTATGTGTAATATTAATGAAGGCAGACTACAATTTAAATTGAAATCATGTTTAGTCCTAACAGACCCTCCTGTTTTCAGGGGGAGTGGGGCTGTATGGGCCGAACGTAAATTGTTTCCAACACCTTTATCTGTAATATAGAGTGAGCATGTTTCAAGATGGTAAACGAGCCAATGCTAAAGTTAGTGGTACAATTTGTCTTTTTAATAAGGTGCTCCATGATGGAGGAACCATATGTATTCTTCAGAACGTCCTTTAGTTGGAATGTTCAATTCCTGATTTTTCTAGGTATATGCCTGCTGCAGTATTCTAGCATCTAAACGTTGGGTTGTTCTATCTGTGTAGTCGGCACTGCAACTATATTTCAAATGATAAATAACATTATTAATTTTGTCCGGGGGGCGGAGGGGGTGCAGAACATTCTTTCGGACAGATGTCAAAACAGATTTAGTAGAAAACACAACACATACACTAGGAGAGAAATAACAATACTCTATTGCAGAGGTAATTTGTTTGGTGAATTACTCACTGTGCCCAGCCAAGGCAAATGAAAATAAATTAGGTATTTATTAACCATACTAGGTTTTGTTTCAGAAAAATCAGATATTTTCTTACTGATAACTGACTTAATCACATCTAAAGGATAGCCATTATTAGATAGTTTTACTTTTTTTTTTTTATTTCTTCATCTAATTTTCATTTTGAACAAATCATTAGGGCTCTGTGTTAGGGTCCCAATAAAATTAATTTTCTGCTTGTTAGGGCGAAATGCATCCCAGTGAATGTATAATCCAGTAAACATTGGTTTACGGTAAATCGATGTAAGGTAACATGAAGGAATTTTGGTTACCGATACATCTAAGAATGACAAAGTGGAATTAGTTTCTGTTTCCAATGTGTATTTTACTGCTAGATGTATATTGTTAAGTCAGGAAAAAAATATGAAATATGAGTTTGCATCAGTGAAAAACTAGCAAAGATTTATGAGATCTGAGTTGTTTATATTACACACTTTGCTCTCACTTCCATTTTTTTTTTTTTTTTTTTTTTTTTTTTTAACTTTCTTTTTTGTCACAACCAATTTTATTTATTCTGGGACCCACAGTTTGAAAAAATTTGCTCTAAGATGACTAAAAGCAGCAAAAAAAATCAATCAATCAATGAGCTATTACGTTGGTGCAAAAATAATGACGTAATAATGTCGTTTTTTTGACGTTAAAAAATATGTCAAAAAACGACAATATTACATCATTATTTTTGCACCAACCTAATAGAAACGTCGTTCATGATAATAAACAAAGGAAGAAGTTTGGCCATTCAACATCTCTTCCATTATATTTGGTATTAGACTAATAATAAGATTCTGTTTATTTCTTGGGTTCAGTGACTAACAGTGTTGTTCTAGTTTAAGAATTTGCATAATGACTGAGGAAATGGAAGGAAATAAAGGATATGAAAACAATCTTTGGTGAGTTAAAAGCTATATTACCAAGGACAACTGTAAGGCTTATAAGAATGTCTTTGATATTTTCTTTCCTCAAAACCATTTCTTCATTCTGGCATCTGTATGGTTTAAATTCTTCATCTGGGCTTTTTTGGGTTTTTTTGTAATTCTTTTATATCTGTTTTTATTCTCTTCTATATTTTGTGCTGTTGAACCCTTTTTTGTTTTTTTCTACAGTTTTTAAATTTTACTTTTTATATTAAAACTCTTGTTCACTGGTAAAATTACGTTCCTGAAAACTAAAATAAGTAACTTTAGTTAACCAAGTTTGTGACCGTTTTGAACACTTAGTCACATGGGATATAGTTCATCATCACATGAACTGCACTACTAAAATATTAATTATTGATGTTAATGCAGCCATTTCCAACACAGAAGATCATCTACCTCAGAAATGTGGAAAATTTTAATTTTTTGTTGTTGTTTGTAAGAAATAATTTCTATAAAAAAAAAAAAAGAAAAGAAAAAAGAATTGTTGATACAGTAGTCCACTGTTATTAGGTGATTCAGTTCCACGGGTGGGTGGTGGACCCCAAGCTCTTGTGCCCTCAATATCACTTTTTTTTTTTTTTTTTTTTTTTAGAAATTCCACCCTATTTTACTGATTTCTGGGCCTTCTACTTCATGATAGAACAGTGATCATCAGATGGGTCCTAATTTGTTTTAATAATTACACCCCCTTTTCACTTGTGTTACCTTGATTTAGATGATCAAACAGCCCAAATTTTGAAAATTTTAACATCTTGGCCGTTTCACTCCTAATACAATTTTAATTAGATACTTAGTGCAATTACCTGAAATTTCTTATGGAATCATTCACATAGATTATTATAATTTTTTTTGAGGTTCTTTTTGAGCCGCTATCTACATATATTGTGAAATAGTGCAAATAGGGCCCAAAAAATCACGTAGGTTTTCAAACTCCTATTATGGCCACAAACTTAAAAGCTACCATGATTCACTTGCAATGTGGGTCGGCCATCTTGGACCCCAAAACATGTGCTATAGCAGTTGACTACTGTGTAATATCCCTGATGAGAAATCTGATTGACACGTACCACTGCTTGGGACTTGTTTCTAATATATTCATTCCAGTATGCAATTTTTTTTTTTTTTTTAATGTATATTTCTTCTCCAGAGGAAAAACATATTATGACCATTTCTTGTCTCTACAGTAAATGCAGTTTACACATTTGATCTTCCTTAGTGAATGTTGCCAACAGTTTAAAATGATGAAAAAGTTATCAACAACAAAAGTTTACAAAATTCAAGAAATATATATTGAACTTAATTATTGTTTATATATATATATTGTTATGCATCAGAGAATATGTGGATGAACAAGTGAGAATGAAACAAATTTTTAATAAATGTTATTTTCCTTGTGCACATCATTCAGAAAGACAATTGGGTCACAGTTTGCTCATGACTGCCCTAGACTGATAATTGATTTGTTTTTATCATTAAATCATGGAACTTTTTTAGAATTATAAAAGCAATAATATCTCTTCAAACAACTAATGGACAAATAATATATACAAATTTAGCCTTGGAATTGTTATAATAAATACATTCAACAGTTCAAAAGCATCTCCGAGCCCTTGTGGGTGATGAATTATTTTTCACTCGTCAACGTCTTTCCTACAGGTGGGATGTGGTAAGCCTCTCACTGCTCTACTACTGCTGCTTCCATAAAAAGTGATCAGACGAACTATATTCCTGCCAAGGCAAACCTTCACGGCAAGAATATGCCTTCCATGCTACTTACATTGTAGAAAAACACCCACATTCCCTCTGTATTCCATTGGTGAGAAGTAAGATCCACTTGAGCAGCTTTTTCCTGCAAACCACTGCCCTGTTGGGCCGACTCCCAACTGGATGTTTCCCCAATCACTACAATCTTAACCTGTTCAAGGCTAGGGCTAACTGTTATCTTCCACTCTTATACACACAAATGGCCTCCTAACATAATCCTCTACTTTGAGTGGCTCCCAGGCCTTGTACAGGGTGAACCTTACTGTGAAAAAAAAAAAAAAATTAACACGCAGACTCAGTCTCTCTAATATTGTGGATGGCTTCACATTTGTTGTAAGTGGCTTGCAAATGACATCATCAATACAGTAAAAACAATATTTAAATTTATGAGCTTCTAATTGTGAAATACCATTTTCTGTCTGATTTTCTGGGATTATCATTATTTGACTCTTCTTCTGTTTAATGCCTGCAGACACTGGTGTTATGTTTGCAGGGAAGTTGTTATTCTGAAGGTTATGCTTGATGCTGATCATCTCTTGTTGACATTCCACAGAGAATTGTCCTATAAGAGAATAGCCTAGTGGATTACAGTGTTGGTTCATGAATTTGGTGACATAATAATTGTGAGTTCAATCCCTGGACCAGGCAGTGTGTAATTGGACTTAGTGGAAACAAGCCAGCAATAATTGAGCAGTACTTAAAAAAAATAAGAACTAGACAAGATGTCTCTAGACATTGACAGTAGAATGAGAACAGTCTACTTCTGTAGATTAAATAAAGGGTTCAGTTCAGAAATCTCTTTGGGTTATCTGGATCGGCATAATGTTGTGATAGCAATGAAGAGAAGCGATAAGTTTTATTGAAATTTTAAAAACATAACATATCAATTGATGTTCTTGAAAATGACCAATGCTAGTTTTTTTTTTTTTTTTTTTGTTTCACCCCAAGCAAGGCGAGAAGCCACTAGGACGCAAGGGGTTACAGAAAATTTGGAGCAAGATCAGATAGGAGTGATAGAAGAAAGGATGAGGAGTAGGGTAGTGGATAGATCAAGGCAACTGGAGATGTTGATTGACATTACACTTGAATAGCTGGAGATTATAGCTCTCAGGGAAACTGGAATAGGGAAGGGAGTTCCACAGGTGCGAGACATGAAGCTATTGGAGTAGAAGAAATGGCTACATTTAGGAGTTTTGACAGTGAAAGGGTGAGAGCAGGATGCCAGCCTCGTAGGGTGCTTGAACTCATGAAGTCTGGGAACCAGCGAATGCAGCTCCTTGGAGCAATGAAAGTATTTGTAAAAAAGACAGAGAGAGGCGACGATGCATCTGTGAGAGAGTGACTGTAGACGAGATGCCAGAACAGGGCCAATTATAATGCATATCCGCCTCTGGAGCCTATCAAGAACCCTGAGGCAAACAGAGGGGGCTCCAGACCATATATGACAGCAATACTCCATGCAAGGGTGAATTGTTGATTTGTAGATCTGGAGGATTGATTCCGGGGAGAAAAATTTCCTGACGCGGCACAGGGAGCCAACTTTCCTTGCGGTGGATGAAGCAATTGACTCAATGTATTTGTTCCATCTCAGGTCAGCAGTCAACGTGAGACCGAGTTGCTGCAGAGAGGTGCTCTCGAGAAGTTGAACGTCAGACATTCTAATGGAGGGCAGGGAAGGATCTCTGTGGTGATTAATAGAGCAGTTTTGTTTTTGAGGCATTAAAGTTGACCAGCCAATTCCTGCCCCAGTTCAACACCGATTGGAGGTCCATTTCGAGATGCACAGCCAGGTTAGTTTTGCCAGTGACACTAGATTTGTTTTTGAGGCAGGAGTAAATTGTGGTGTCATCCACGTAGATGCCAACTTGGGAATTTATGGTGTCAGGAAGGTCATTTATATAGATAAAGAATAGAGTGGGGCCTAGGATGGAGCCTTGGGGAACAACTGTGTTTGTGGGATAGGAACTGGAGGAGAATCCGTTGAGAATGACCTTCAATTCACGGTTTGACAGGAATGATTGTATTAGGTCAAACAATCAACCCGTAATGCCATAACCCCGAAGCTTGCGAAGAAGGCCGGTATGCCAAACCCTATCAAATGCTTTGGAGATGTCTAGGGCCACGGCACGAGCTTCCCCGTTATTTTGAAGAGCTTGGTAGACAGTTTCTGTGATGGCCGTAAGCACATCAGCTGTAGATTGGGCAAAGCAGAAGCCATATTGCTTGTCTGAGAGCAGATCATGGGATGTGAGGTGGTTAACCACTTTGGTATTGATTAGGGCTTCAAAGACTTTGCCGAAGAGGGGTAGGAGACTGATAGGACGGTAGTTAGAAGGGTCAGAGGGGTCGCCAGAGTTCTTGAAGACAGGAACAATCGAAGAGGACTTCCAGCAGTCAGGAAAACAAGATTCCTTGAGGCAGTAGTTATATAGTTTAGAGAGGGTGGGCGCCAGTTCAGGCGCGCATTTCTTCAAGACAATGGCTGGTATCCCATCTCCACCACTAGCCTTGTTGCGGTCTAAATTGGAGATAATGCTCAATACCAAAGACGGTAACCCACTCAATAGGGCCTCAGTTCTAAGAGTGAAGTCGGGTATGGGTACACCGGAAGAGTCTAGTGTTGAGTTGAATGAAAATTAAAAGAATTACAACATACAAACAATTTTTAAACAAGCTGGAATCACACCTCTATTATTTCGTACAAAATGAGAGAATCTTTTTAGTAATTTTCTCATGTTTTAATGAAACATAGATTGGAACATATTATATAAAATTCTAAATTAAATAAAACATCTTACAGCCTCAGGACTATTATATAAAATACTAGCTGACCACTCTGTAATTACCAGAGAGCGGATGTTATCCACAGTTTCCGTTCTCATATCCTTTCTTTGGTTATCCAAAAGTAACAATTCACAAAGTAAGTATCACTGAAAAGGGCTTTTGTGTGTTCACAGAGAATACTCAACTTCTGCCCCTAGGATAAATTATAAATACCAAAATCGTAAAGCAACTTACATAATAATAGGCAAATTTGTTATCCAAAAGTAACAATTCAAAGTAAGTAGCCCTGAAAAAGGCTTTTGTGCATTCACACAGAATATAGCCCTTAGGAGGGATAGTGTTAAAATAAATTTACAATAGATGTACAAATAGACTGACATATAGTTTCACAATAGACCTGCAAATAGATTTATATATGGATTTACAAATAGAATAACACATAGATTTACAATACTGACAAATAGTACAGTTAAATCATAAACACCTGAAGTTTGGGTGTTTCTTATCAAGTTTGCAGAGCCTCTTGATAAACAGTATTTTTGCTCTTTCCATATGGGATGTAAATAAACAAATGATTGGGATTCCTGACTCATGAACCTCTCTCATAAAGTTGGTCATTGGAGAAAACCGGTTCTGCAAGGTTAAGGCCTACCACATCCAAGGAATGCCTCTGAGCTTTGTTACTGCTGATTGAAAAACAGTTTTCACTGGGAATTGTAGCTGCTTGAAATAGAAAAGCATATCCAAAGGAATAAGTGTAATTTAAGGAATAAATACAGCCTCACTGCTTGTTTTGCCAGTTAGAATTGGCACCTCCAATACGGTTGGTATCATCTTGTTAATTGTAAATCATGTGCCATTGCAAAGCTCTGGTGGGTGCAGTTTTCTTAGCAGCATCATCACTGGTGCTCCTATCTTGAAGTGCAAATTGTGAGGTGGGAGGCCTGCTGATGTTAGGCTATTCAAAAATTCAACTGGATAATTCACAGCTTCATCGGCATTTAGTACTGCATCAATGGAATTGTAGATGCAATGTTCACCTGGCAACTGTTACAGAAGTTTGATGTTCTGTAACAGAGAATTGACTCAACCTGATAAAAGACTCAGAGTTGGTTGTATGTAGCACCAGGAGCTGTGTCTCCTTCCATGATGAGTTGTTGAGAGAAGACCTTCTACTTAGAGTAGGTGGCACTGACTATTTGCATAGGAATGATACTAGGCAGGTATTAGTGAATAGTTAGTGTTGGTCTGGGACTGGGAGAGCTATATAACACCAGTGTTTTATTTTTTTATTTTTTATTTTTTTTATTTTTTTTTTTTTTTTTTTTTTACTGTCGAGACAGGCACTCTCAATGTGCAGATGTCCGAAAACCAGACATGATGAACAGATGTTCAAATCATCAACTGCCACATTCTTTGGAACTAAAATGGCACAGGTTCTCAGCCAGTTGTGGTCTATACACTGATTCCTCAGGTTATGAAACACTTTAGTTATTAGGTCCTTTAAATCAGATACCATATGTCGAAAAGGCAAACTGATCTGGCCATTATGTTTGCCAACCAAAGTGCCATTACCAACATCCAATAGTCGCTTAGAAAAAGTACCAGCTTCCTCATCACCACTGAGCTGCGCTCTCATGTTGGTTATGAGTCTCAGTTTTTTTCACACTGCTCCACAGGTAGGAATATTTTATACTGGCATTTACCTCATCAGCTCTTTTCCCTTTCGGAATCACTGGAAGGATTTGTCTAAAGTCTCCTGCAAGAAGACTGTTGCACTTCCCATGAGCTGTGTGTTGTGTCTAAGAGCCTGAAGTGCCATGTCAAGAGCCATTGAAAAAACACTCGTGTCTCATTGTCGCCTCATCCCAGATGATCAATTTGCAATCACTGAGGAGTTTGCCTTTTACGGAACCATGACTGATGTTGCAGGTTACCTTCTCTTTATTGGACAGGTCCAAAGGCTGTTTGAAGCATGAATGAGCAGTGCAGCCAACCACTTAGTAGATTTGCACCTGTTCCACTTAATGCCACTGTTTCATTTGGCTTAGTTTATCTAGAAGTAGGTGGATGATAACTGTCTTGCCAGATTCACTTGGGGCATTGAGGAAGAATAGATCTCCTTTTCACGTTAAATGCTCGAAATAATCGTGTTGTTAGGTTGGTGCAAAAATAATGTCGTTTTCTCACATAGTAACATATGTGAGAAAACGACATTATTTTTGCACCAACCTAATATAAACACCCAGTTGGTCATCCATCAGTTTGTGTTCGTTATCAGCTATATACACCATTATTTCCTCGGTGTCATAGCTGATCTCCCACATATACCCAACTGTGAGAGTGTTTGCTGCCTGCCCAGGTTGAGGTAGACCAAATGTGTCAATTCCTTGACCTCCCATAGCTTGTACTCTGGTGTCCATGTCAACTAATACCTCATTGTAAATGGTCCTGGGTATGACAATAAACTGCATCTACGTCCTGGGTAAGACGATAAACTACATCCAACAGCAAGGCCTCTGATCAGGAGGTTTTGTGGAACATGGAACCACCTCTTAGTTGCTGGTGTTCCCAGGTCCACCCTGACCTGGGATGGTAGCACCTGTTGGGGTCCCAGCTATGGGAAAATAGTTAACACCTAAACTTGTGTAAAGAAAGGTTTTAATACCAGAAATACTTTGTAATAAAAAAAAAAATTATTACCAGGAATAATTTTTATAGGAAAAATTATTATCAACAATACTTAAAAAAAAAAAAAAAAAAAAAAAAAAAATGCCAGTAGTACAAGCAGTTATACATTCTTTGAAAAAATATAAAAATATGACCAGCTATAGATTTCTTCAAGGAAAAATATTCCCAGAAATAGATTTTTGAAGAAAAACATATTACCAGCAATAAAAATTTTGTTGGCATTAAATAGCCCATTGAGGTCGATATGCTGTAAACCAAACCAAACCTCATTGTAAATGGCATCATTGAATGTGACAATTTCCGCTGTAGTTTCTTTTTGAATCCTTTATAGGATTTCCTCTACCAAATTCAGACAGACAGAAATTGCCATTTATAGATTTCAATATTGAATGGAATGAACAGTTTAAGAAAAAATTCTTTATTAAATTTTTGATTTTAGTTTTGCTTTTCATTATGATTCAATCTGATATTGTCTAATTAAAATCCTGTAATTAAAATAAAACTTAATAGGGATGGGTACGTAGCTCATGCTGATTAAGGACATTTGGATTTTTTAAGAAGGATATCTATTTCCATGGCTAGATTTTTTTTTATACAGACAGTATATAGCATGAAAGTACCCTTCAAACAGGTTCTTATTCGATAGACAACAATCATAACAACGATATACCTTTTAAAGGGTAGTTTGAAATATGAGCTTAGGTAATGTTTCTATTTGCAAATAAGCTTAATTTAAATGTTATTTTATGTTTAAATGGCTGAATGGATCAAGCCAATTTATTTGTATTTAATAAGTTTGAACCTGACAAATTTAATGATGCACATGGCGAAATTTGAAATGAATTCATTTTTTTTGCAGTGTAAACAAATTTATTCTTATACAATGTAAACACACCATGGAGATCATATTTAAAGAAAGATTATGCTGAATTAATGTGTTAAATAAAGATTTTATTTATTAGGTTGGTGCAAAAATAATGTCGTTTTCTCACATATGTTACTATGTGAGAAAACGACATTATTTTTGCACCAACCTAATAGAAAATAATCTGCAATTTGTTCAGAGTTGTCCCCTAAATTTAAAAAAAAACCCAAAAAACAAAGATCCATATTTATCTAGAATCTTTTAAGTTTTATAAGAGTTATTTTGTAACATGTGTATCTTTATTTCTAAAAGGTTTATGAGAACAATTAAACAGTGTTTTGCATAAGACCCAATGTAGGGGCACTAGTGGTTGCATTATAGATTTTTATAAAAATAAATAATTAGCCTCATAACAAACTAGATGTTTGCTTAACATGTATACAAAGTTTCATTAGTATTAGTTTAGGCAGCAACTTCATTCAGACATATAAAAATAGCAATCTCTCTCTCTCTCATATATATATATTTTTATGTTCATACATTCTTTTTTATAGATACAAATATTTAAGTAAATGCTCTATTTATAATAAACAGTATTAACAACATTTACAAGATTGAATGTCTGAGAAATTGTCATAGAAAATATGCGTTCTCTGACAGGAATCCAACCTGTATCCTATACGGAACCGTCATATAGCCTGACGGGCTTTTACCGATTTCACCACAGAGGAGCGTTTCGGTTAGCAAGGTCGATTTTACTGTTTTTAAACTACAATTTTCCATGATTTTCTCATGTACATTCATATCTGCTATATGCATATCCAAATATAAACAAATGACGTCACATTATGAAATGGACAAAGTCCAACAATTATTTTAAGAAGTTTTTATGTTTATACATTCTTTTTTATAGATACAAATATTTAAATAAATGCTCTGTTTATAATAAACAGTATTATCAACATTTACTGACATGAATGTCCAAGAAATTGTCATGGAAAATTGTAGTTTAAAAACAGTGCACCATGTCACACAAATAGGAGAACCCAGTCATGGCTGTCAGACAATTTCTGCAACGACATTACAGTTTTCTAGCCAGCTAACTCCCCAGGCTGCAACCCCCTTGATTATTATGTGTGGGGTGTAGTTGAGTGAGAGACCAACAAAACTCCTTGTAAGACCAAGGATGACCTGAAGGCAAAGATTATGACAGCATTAACTAACTTAAACAAGGAAACCATCCGTAAACAAAGAGTTGCAGGAGATTCTGAAGTCATCTGGAGGTTTGAAACCAATGATGAATTTATTGAATAAATTTGCTGTTTAGCATTTCAAGATAATTTTGTGTAATTTTGGTAACTATATTTGTTAAAATGAGATGTAAGTGTTATTTTCCTTTATGAGTAATATATAGAACAATTTATCCATTGCACCCTCTGTGTGAGTATGAGATATATATATATATATATATATATATATATAAAATTGAATCCACCTCATGCAAGGCAGTAAAGGTATTAAAACACAAAGGTGTGAAAGAATTAGAAAACAGAAACATTATTAATGAGCGAGAGCAATAAAAAATTTATCAGAAAGACAGTAGATAATAACTGACATTGCATTTAAATATTGGTTGGAAAGCATGGAACCAGAAGAATATTTCACAGAGAGAGAGAGAGTATACATACATATACTTGCACACACATGTACACTTTAAAGATTAGTCAAATCTGCTACCTTGATTTGAACCTTGTATCCTCAGGTGATTTTTATCAAGTGATCTCTTAATGCTTTATTTTTTTTTTATTTAAAAAAAAAAAAACCCAAAAAACAAACTAATTTCTAAAAAAATAAACAAATGAATGCAAGATGTTGGGTGTAATAGAAAGGGAGGATGAGGAAGAAGGGGGAAGAGAAGAAAAGCAAAGGGTATTATGAAAGGATTGTTGGGGTGGGGGGTGTTAATTGAAATGTACATTTTTATCCAGTCTCATGTGCTTAGGAATTTCTTAATATGTATGTGTGGACTCAAGACTCCGGATTTCTGGTTCAAAAAGTTCTTTGGCTATTCAAAGTTAAAAGCTCTACATGTTATTTTAATTTTATATCTTTTTCACACTTTTTAATACCACTGTTTCCTTATCTGATTCAACTCTTATGTATTATATATATATATATATATATATATATATATATATATATATATATATAAGCATCTTGAATTGAAAAATATTTATGTATAAAAAAAATATTAAAATGATGTCTTTAATTGCTTTTTTTTTCTTTTTCTTTTACTGAGAATTCTTTTATCTGCACAATATGATAAGTAAAACTTTCTTTGTTGTCCTAAATCACAGTTGCCAAATTGGGCTATTGTTTACAGTTTGAATTTCATTACTTGTAATTTATCTGGCTACTTTTAAGATAAACTGAACTTCACTGAGTCTAGTAATGAGAAGAAAGCCAATTCAGAGTGTGATCACATTGGTCTTTCAAAATGTAACCTAATCTGACAACTGTGAACTGCTTTATTTTTTTTTTATGCATGGATGGGCGTGTGGGGATAAATGATTAATTATTGTAGAATAGTCTCATGTTCAAGATTTATTGATAAGATTATATTTGCTTTGATACAATTATGGTTTTATAGAAGTTGCTAACCAAATCATAGATAAATTATATCAACTTACAATTCACTTGATATACTGAATTAGTTGCTTATCGATATAATCTATTCATTATTAGGGAATAATGAAAAGATGATATCAATAAACCAGCTCTCAGAAAGACACCCTCTGGTAAAACATAACATTGTTTATTTTAGTTTCAAATATAAATATTCTGCATACAGATTACATCATTCCAGCTGCACCAAACTTTATTTTTATCAAGCAGATTGCATAACAATGGGATCTTCATTATTACCTACTATGGCAAATTCATGTGTTTGTGTAATACTTTTAAGAAATGGTACCATTGAATGTAAAATTATCTTTTAGTTTCAGCAGAAAGACTTTTAAATGCTACTGACTTGTTGAACCTTTCTTGAAAGTCTGTTATGGAACTGGATGATGAGGTATTTTACGCTAGAAACTTGAACAGAGTAGAGATTATAGTCATATGTTGCTAAGGCATCAGCTTTCATTTTCACTCCCAGATCCATGTCAACAAATGATACAAACATTAAAATTCTGTGCAAATTTTTTAAACGTCCACACTTGATGGCATCAGAGGATCTCAGATTGGAAATATAAACTTTAGATATTTTGGCAAAAAAACCATTTCATTCATTTCAGTAATTTCTTTTGCAAAAATGCTACCCTTAATGGGATGTATCTTGTTGACAAAGATCAAAGAATTTAATAACATTTGTAGGTTTTCAGTTTCTTGATATGCTTAACAATCAAAGTGCAAATAATCTTTCTGTCACTGTTATATATATATATATATATATATATATAATGTTATTAGTTTTCAATTCTTCATGATAGAAATCTTATATGTCTCTTATTGCCTGATGATGACATTGTGTGAAACTCTGATTGTGATTTAGACCTGTTTCTTTGTGTTTTGTTGGTTAGTGTTACTGCTCTGTTTCGGTCTATTTGCTAGGGGCATTGAGCACTTTGGGTTATTGCCTAGCTAAGTGTCTGTCTTCTCTGTTTATGTTTCCTCTACCTTCTTTTGTTGTTTATTTTGGGGTTTTTTTTGTACATTTGTTCTTAGCTCCTTTTTTCTTGTTGTTTCATGTTTTTCCATTTGGTAGGCTTTCTGTTGATAGAGTTGTATTTGGCAGGCTTTACCAATAGATTGGTTTTTATTTCTTTCTCTATAAACAGACACACAAAATGGATTCTGATTAAATGGAATATCATTTATGAGAAACAACTGCTTAGTTGGACCAATTAGGTGAGATGGTATGATGTTGAAGCTATGAATGGTGTAATGGATAGTGGCTCAGAATAAGAAATTGTTGAGTTGAGTTCAAATTCCAGTTAGGTTTGTTACATTCACTTAGGTGCAAGTAACGTTTGGGAAAAGTACAAATGATGTATCTAGAAAAATAAAAAAAATTGTTAATATTCCCTTGCAAAAAAAAAAAAAAAATAATATAAGAATTATTCTTGTAATTCAGAATGTTTCAGTTTCAAATAACCCGCAAAGGGCTGATAAGCTATAAAAAAACCCCAGTCAATCTAAAATGAGCCCAGTATTAACATCTGTGATGACCCCCTTCAATGCATCTTTGCAATGTATATAAAGAACAGAATGAAATGTATGTAATATTTTGTCCCTTTTTTCTGTAAAACTCCTTTCAAAGGAAATAATTCCAATATCGTACAATATTCCTGATCCCAATGCATCTGTAAACTCAATTATTAATATACTAGCTTAAAAGCCACCCTATTGGGTGGCATTTAAGCTGGCTCCTGCAGAGGGCTCTTGATTGGGCCTTCATCACAATAGGTAGCGAGGAACAGATGCAATAGTTAACAATAAACTACTGAAGAACTCAAAATTGATCGCTGCATTTAAGTATTGCATTTATATTTAAGCTTACCTTTTAAAAGTTCAATGATAATTCTTCTGCTGCCACTTAATTTAAAGACAGTTTGATGTACGTAGGTCCTTAGTTTCTATATAAACAATTATTTTTATTTCATGGGTGACTTTCACTAGATTTCACAATTAATTTTGATTGTTCCCAAATTTATTTCTAAGTTATAAAAAATATTATCATATCGAAAAGTTTGCTGAAAACGATCACAGTAATGAAAACTTGTGAATCCAAAATTTCAGGATTGCAGGACAGGATCCAGACCGGAATGTTTTTAATTTGCTCACAGAGTCTCCTGATTCTGAAATGGTTTGGTATGTTGGGCTATGGCCTCTAGGACTAAAGTTGAAAACACGGACAATTTTATTTTGAAACCTTTTAATTTCAGAACAGTAATTTTTTTCATTTGAACATGAGCTATTGAAAGAGAGTTGTGTCCCTTTAATTGTTTTTATCAGTAGAAGCCAATATGGTAGAATCTGAATACAATCGCAGTAATGAAAACTTGGGAATTCAAAATTTCAGGATTGCAGGTTTGGATCTGGGATCTGGAATGTTTTTAATTTGCACAAAATCAGCCTGATTCCAAACTGGTATGATATGTTGGGCTATGGCTTGTAGGAGTAAAGTTGAAAAAGTGTGACACACTGACATTTGCATTTATTATATAGATAATTGATGTCTTTTTAATTTTGCAAGATACACATCCTTCAGAAACTCTGCATATATTCAAAGCCATTTTCTTCTAACTGACCAATCTTGGAATTTTCTTGTGTTCTTGTTTATAATCCTAATGTGTTTACCAAAAGCCATTCAGCAAGAAGTCTTGTTGATAATTATTATTGTATTAAAAACTTCCTCACCCAAATTACCTGATGACGGTGTTTGATTTTTTTTTTGCTTTTAATCACCCAATTCTGTTCAATGTTATTTTCTATATAAAGGCATTTTTGACTAAAAATCTGATCAATGTCACAGACTGACAAAAGGTATTGATTTTATTCATTTCAAATCAGTTATTTTTTTCTTTCTTATTTATTATTTCTCTAGGCTGTTAATGAGCATCAACTGGAAAGTAAAAAGTAGCGTCCATCAAGATTTGAACTCATATCCTGTATCATTGCAAGCATATCTGACATTACTGATGCCTTACTGATTTGGTAGGAAAAAAACATGAGCTATTGAAAGTTAGAGAGTTGTGTCCCTTTTAATTGTTTCTATCAGTAGAAGCCAATATGGTGGAATCCGAAAACAATCGCAGTAATGAAAACTTGGGAATTCAAAATTTCAGAATTGCAGGTCTGGATCTAGCCCGGAATATTTTTTTAAATTTTTTCACAGTCAGCCTTATTCCAAAATAGTATATGTTGGGGTATGGCCTCTAGGAGTAAAGTTGAAAAAGTGTAACACACTGACATTTGCATTTATTATATAGATAATTGATGTCTTTTCAATTTTGCAACTCATATACTGTATCATTGCGAGCATGTCTGACATCACTGATGTCTCATTTGGTAGGATAAAAATTAAAATTTATTCATACAGCTAGATTCTTCCTTTACTTATTTTCTCTATTCCATATTGTTTGTTTACACATTGTAGTAGTAGATATAATAGTCATAAGAAGTTTTCAGAGATTTTTCAGATAAAACATTATTGTTAATCTTTGACTATTTTTTTCATCTCTAATGTTCTATTATTATATCAGGTTGTTATACTAACTGTGACTGTTAAGTGGCATCGATTGGAAATAAAAAAAAAATATCAAAGATGTAATTTCTATCAAGGGATCGAGGAGAAAAATAGTTTTTCATTCAGAAATAACTTAACCTGAAGTACAAAGTATATTTGAAAATGTATATATATGTACATTATTATAATAATAAAAACATTTTACATCGCTACACAAATGCTTTCATGTTTCAGTGTGATGATAGATAAATTGTGGTAAAAATGATTCATTAGGGAAATTTAAAAATATATCATTACCTCTTTTGGAAGTTAAAGGGGTAACGATTTTTTCTGTCTCTTATTTGAATGATATATATTGTCATCTACAGACAGACTGTTTCACAGCTCATCAGTGAGTGTGGCTAGACACCCAATTGCTTCAAGCCGGGATCAAAACCCGAAATTTGGTATCAGTCAAAGATTTTACTCCTAACCCATTGGCACACAGCAGGGATGAAGGTGAATTTAGACATATTTATTTTTAGACAAACACACCATTGACTGGACAACTTGATTCGTCTTAATGAAGAGTCTTGCATCAGCAGCAGTAAAAGTCACTGTTTAAAAATTCACTTTTCTCCCCGAAGACTCGACTGAAATAATTTTTTCAGGAGTGTATATATATATATATATATATATATATATATATATATTTTTTTTTTTTTTTCTTCATCAATGTAATTATTAGGTTGAGTCATAAATAATGTTTTTGTTCATCAAATTTATTCTTAAAAAAATACATTTCATTCAGTTATATATTTATCATTATTTATACCATGTATAAATAATACTAATGAATTTTACTATAAAGATGTATTGGTGATGAATTTGTATTTACACTGTTAAAAATATAGGATAATCCCCCCCCCCCCTACCTTTTTTTCTCTTTTTTTTCTTTTTCTCTTTTTTTCTTTTTTTCTTTTTTTTCTTTTTTTTCTTTTTTCTCTTTTTCTTTTTTTTCTTTTTTTTCTTTTTTTTCTTTTTTTCTTTTTTTTCTTTTTTTCTTTTTTTTCTTTTTTTTCTTTTTCTTTTTTCTTTTTTTCTTTTTCTTTTTTTCTTTTTTTTCTTTTCTTTTTTTTTCTTTTCTTTTTTTTTCTTTTTTTCTTTTTTTTCTTTTTTTCTTTTTTTTCTTTTTTTCTTTTTTTTCTTTTTTTCTTTTTTTTCTTTTTTTCTTTTTTTTCTTTTTTTCTTTTTTTTCTTTTTTTTTTCTTTTTTTTCTTTTTTTTTTCTTTTTTTTCTTTTTTTTTTCTTTTTTTTCTTTTTTTTTTCTTTTTTTTCTTTTTCTTTTTTTTTTTAAATCTTAATGTAAGATGTATATATCATTAAAATCAAAACAGTTAATGTAATGTGAAAGATAAAATTATTGGTGTGAAGTGATTATTGTGAAAGAATTGCTAATCAAAACAATTTTGGAATTTATATTTTTAAAGGAAGTGTAGATATTTTTTTCTTGCCTCACATGGGTAGATCTCTTAACAATTTGATAAACATTATATTTGAAGATTTTAGAGTAACTGAGCACTCCTAAAAATAAGAACTAGACAAGATATCCTTAGACATGGGCATTGAAAGCTGAACTATCTATCCTCATAGATTAAATAAAGGATTCAGTTTGAAATTCTCTGTAGGTTACATGGATCAATATACACCTGAGGATGGTTAAAGAGCACAATAGCTGAAACTTAGTCTCATTATGATTTTTTTTTTTTTTAATCAATTCACCTCAAGAAAGGTGATAACACCACTTGCATGCAATGACCTACTGGAAGTGAAAGAGAAGGAACCAGAAACCCAATAATAGTGTAAATTTCAAAGTTTAGATGGAAATGTTAGAAGTATAGAGTTGAAGTAAAATTTAGAAAGAACTGAAAACCCAATCCTAAGCCAGAAACAAAGGATAAACCACTACTCCTGTTCAAAAGACCAGGGAGGAGTTGGAACCAAACATGGAAGTTAATTTAACATTTTTTACTTAAAGTTAATTTAATATTCTTCTTCATAAATGTAAAAACAAATGATCAAATTTACTTTTACATAATATGTATATTTCTGTTTCTAACAAATGTAAAAAGTATGTAGAATTTTTACCAAACTTCTTATAACAAATTCATTTTACTTAAATGCTTTAAAGAAATAATTTATTAATCTTATTTTTCATGTTTATGTTAATTTTAATGTTTTAATTTCTAACAAATTTTTCTTTGGAGGACGTTTTTCTTCCATTCTCTTTTTACACTGCAATAATTTCTTTAAAAATATTATTGTTACATAAAGTTAATTTAATATTTTTTCTATGATATTGTTACTCATGACAACAAATATATTGATGATAAAATTTAAATTTTTATGTGTAATTTCTGTTTTTCTTTTTAAAAGGTATTTAAAAAAAAAAAAAATGCTGAATTTTAGTTTACCAGAAAGAAACATAAAATAAGAATTAATGTGATATTTTATACAACAAAACTAATGAAAAAAAATTAACATTATCTAAAGTCAATGTCATAATTAAATTCAGTAAGTTTAATCCAATATTTTTTAGATATTGTAAACGATCTGTCAATGTTAACCTGCTGCTAACCCATGCATTTTTAAGTCATTATTTATTTTTTTATTTTTAAGGTACTTTCATAATCATAAAAGAAAAAAGTATATTTATGACAAAATAAGTGTTTTTGTATGTCTACATATTGAGAGGGCTCGTCTCGACTGAGAAAAACACTGGTGTTATATAGCTCTCCCAGTCCCAGACCCATGCTGACTCTTGGCTAATACCTGCCTAGTATCATTCATATGCAAATAGTCAGTGCCACTTACTCTAAGTAGGTCTTCTCTCAACAGCCAATTGTGGAAGAGTATGCAACTCCTGGTGCTTACAGCACCACATACAACCAACTCAGAATCTTTTATTGGGCCGACCCAATTTACTGTTAGAATAAGATTGCATCACTGTTGTGTCGCTGGGTGTGCTTATTTGTGTCAAATAAGAACCAACATACAACTTAAACCTTTGTACATTTTATTTACAATAAATTCAAAACATGAGCAGTGAATTACTGGTAGATTGATAGTTTGATATGGGACATGTGAGGATGTGCCATCTTGAAATATCTTTTCTTTTTGTTGTCCTAGAGAGTTCTAATCAAGGGGCATAACTTGGTTACATTTAGGGAGTGAGTTAGCTCCCTTGTTATGCCTGTCCTAACAATAACAATACTTACAAAAAAATTACTTTCATATTTATTTTGATTCATGGCATCGTTTTTTCCCAGAATTCATACTTCTGATCTGGTTTTAGTTTCATTAAAACTGTTTTAATGTGAATAATTAATTCAAAGTTTAAAATGTATATATCATTTTGTAACCTTTGTAAACTTGGTGGGAAATAGTAGATCCAAAGTTTTGCCAAATTATATATCTATTGTAAAAAAAAAGACTTCAGCATGGAAGAAATGTGCCAAGATAAAAGAGGATTAACTTTTCAAGCTAGATTAATTATGCTCTTAATCTCTGACTCTTTTCTTTGAGTTTCTACTACAGTGAACTGATGTAAACCCAAACCAAAATTAAAAATCTTTGCTCCCAGAGGAACGATGAGATTTGAGAGAGGTCTCTCATTTTCAGCAAAGTATGCACGATAACATGGCATTAAATAAAGATTGCGACACTTCAAATGATGATAACTTGACAAATACTTGGAGTTTGAATTAAGTTAGACCAGTTTAGGAATCTTGAGACTGCCCACTTTCAGACTAGATATAAGCATATATTACTTGGGAAATGTTCCAAAAATGCCAAATATCTGATTGTGAACACCTTGTTATCTAAACTTGAAATATAAAACCTAGAAATTTCTTATCTTCAGAATTCATTCAGGAAATAATGTTTGTTATTTCATACTCACAATTGTTTTGAAAATATATTGCACCACTTGTAAGATTCAAGTTGATTGGATTTACTGCAAGAATCCCTGTTGATAAAGCGAATTAACATGTATTCGATTGATTTTATGCATTTGGTATTGATGTCAAGATTTGCATCAATTCAAAATGTCTTGATTACATGGATTTGAAAGTCTGATTTATTAAAAAGAAAGAAATTTAGTTTGAATGTTTTGATCTGTAATAAAAATGTCTCTGAATCCAAAAGTGCAGCTAACTGATCAAAGACGAGGGTGACAAACCATCAAAGAAAAAAGGTTTTATTTATTTACTTATTTTATTTAATTTCTTTGAAAAGTTTTCAACTTTCTATCTCGCTCTATAATTGTATGAATGAATTCTGTTGTTAATAGTCCAATATATTCTATTGATCTACCCCCCCATCTTTCACTCTCACTAACCTCTTGCATCTTAGATGTTATAAGAGGTTAATTACATATTCATCTCATCTTCATTCATAAAAAATATCTTCTGAATAATTGCATAGTTAAGATAAAAGTATCGACGAAAAATAAAACATAGTATTTAAGGCAAATATATTGACGAAAAATAAAACATAGTATTTAAGGCAAATATATTGACGAAAAATAAAACATAGTATTTAAGGCAAATATATTGACGAAAAATAAAACATAGTATTTAAGGCAAATATATTGACGAAAAATAAAACATAGTATTTAAGGCAAATATATTGACGAAAAATAAAACATAGTATTTAAGGCAAATATATTGACGAAAAATAAAACATAGTATTTAAGGCAAATATATTGACGAAAAATAAAACATAGTATTTAAGGCAAATATATTGACGAAAAATAAAACTAAAAAACATTGCCACTCAAATCATTGTGAAAGAACAAAAACGAGATTTATGAAAGAAATAAAAATCTTTTTTTTTTTTAATTCAATCAAATAAAACTTTCAAATATTGACATTTCTAATTTCTGTTTATGTAGCCATGTTAGTTTTTGAAGGCTGACACTAATTCTGACATCTATGCTTTTGTTAGAGCTAAAATTAGACACTGTTATATAAGATGACTTATGCTTTATTTTTGGAAAATAAAATTAAATCTATTAACATATTGACTGCTACTTTGGATATTTGAACCTTTCCTTCATGCCACCTCTGTTTTTTTGGTAGACGTACCATTAGGAATGTCTATCTAATATGCTTTGTTTTGGTCAGTAAAATTAATAAATTATAAAGAATGATATTAATGTGTGTGGTGTAAATGACCATGGTTAAGCATAATCAGCAAAATACGCAACAAACAGAATTGATAAAGTTCTCAATAGGCAATAAGAAAAGGAAGAAAAAAGAACTGTACTAAGTGAACTATATATACAAAACAACATTAGGCAAAGCAACAGTAATAAAGCAAAAAGTTGACAAACTAAGTATGGCATTAACACACAAAAGGATACAGTCGAATGGTTATAGTGTTTTCACTTCAAAGAACAAAAATATGGAGAATGAGATTGAGAAATGGTCCATTTTTATTGGTTAAGAGAAAATCCCAGCATGCATCTGTAGGATTTGTCTATAAATTTGGGGAGGGGGGTTTTTTTTTTTTTTTGCAGTCGTTCTATAGTAATTGAAACCGACAATGTGTGTCCTCGGCATTCACTTTATTTTTTCCTTTGTGATGCCAAGTGATATTTCTAGAATGGGCGCACATGAGTGTCAGAAGCAATATAAACATAACACAAGATGCATCAATTTGTGCATCTTGTGGCATTAAAATTGGAGAAAGTATGAAATTGTCAATTTAATCTGTTTAGTGGTCATATTTGTCTCGATTTTTTTTTTTTTTTTTATTTTGGTTTATTTTCAGATACTTCAGTGTTCTGGTAGAAATTTCAAATGCCTTCATGTATTTAAAAAAAATTTTTTTTTCCAGCTTAAAATTGACCAATTATGCTTTCCGCAGATTTTCACAGTTAAAAACATTGGGAATGTTTGACCTTCGTTTACCCCCCCCCCTCCAAAAAAAAAAAAAAAATGGAGTGTCAAAAGGACTTTTGACTCCCTCAGCAATGTTTGTCTAAAAAAGCGATGATTAGAATTTTAATAAAATACAAACATGAAAGTGGCTTTATACATTTTCTTTATTCTTGAGAATTGACAACAAAGATATTAAACACTATTTATTAGATTGAATAGGAAAAAAAAAAACTTGTTTTCATACAAGTATTTTCGTTGCAACTACTCTGACGAGCTACTTTCACTGGATCCCAAGCTGCATGAATTTAAGCGTGCTACTAGGTTGGCATCTCGGGCCCCACCCTTTCACTGCTGAAATGGTTAAATGTTGTTGTCTCTTCTACTTCAACAGAATTCTTATCTTGCACTTCCCATCAGTGGAACTCCCTTCCTCTTACTTTCTTCTCTGATAGCTATAATCTTCAAATATTCAAATGTAATGTCAATTGACATCTTCTGATGCCTTGATCTCGATTCCTGTCCTTCTCTTTATCTTTATTCCCCAAACACCCCTCTTTACTCTTGCTCTTACTCTCTGTAACCCCTTGTGTGCTAGTAGCACTCCCGCGTCTTGCTTGGGATGATATCCTTAAAAAAAAAAAGATATTTATAAAACAGTAAATAATGAATATTGCATTGTAATTTTTTGATAAATTTTTGAATAAAATGATTCTTTTCAAATGTATTTCTTTATAAAAGGTAAATAATAAATATCGTATTGTACTTGGTTCAAATTTTTATAATCTTGTAAGTAAACATCAAAAGTGGAGTCAAAAGTGTATACTAAATTTCTAGTACTATAATAAACATTAAAAGGAAGTCAAAAGGGTATACAGTAATAGTTGTGTGAAGAGAATAACCATTCTTTTGACCCACCGCTTTTTTTTTTTTTTGTAGGCACAAAGGTTAAACATTGCCAAAACTTTCCAATTTAGCCACTGAACATCTTTTCAGCCATCTTTTTTCTTATCTCCTTAACATTTATATTGTTGATATCTTTTGTTTTCTTGTTGTAGCTGCAACTATGCTGCATGCTTCTCTCTTTCCCAATAAGTTATTGCTTGCTTTTGTCTTGTCTCTTTCTTCTTCCTTCTATAATATTCAATTATGATATGTCCATTGTATTGCATGCTTGTACAAATGTACCTTTTTGCCACTTTCATTTACATTTATATGCTTGTTTTGTAATTACCTTTTCAGCTGATTTCTTCCACTCGTTGACCTTTTCACTGTTAATCTGTAAAATAGTTTTTGATGTTTCTACAAGACATGTTAAATCCTTCTATGTTACATCTTATTGTTGATGAATTTTTTTTTTTGTCTCATATTAAAGAATTTCAATAAAAGTTAAATTTTACTAAATTTGATGAAACTGAAAAATATATAAGTTTAATTATTTTACAATAACTATAATTTCTTTTATTTAAAAACTTTTTATAAATGTTCTAACCGAAAAACAAATGTGTTAAGACAAAACTGCTCTCTATTAATCACCACAGAGATCCTTCCCTGCTCTCCATTAGAATGTCTGATGCTCAACTTCTCAAGAGCAACTCTCTGTGGCTGCTCGGTCTCATGTTGACTGCTGACCTGAGATGGAAAAATACATTGAGTCAATTGCTTCGTCCACCGCCAGGAAAGTTGGCTACCTGAGCTGCGCCAGGAAATTTTTCTCCCCTGAACCGATCCTCCAGATCTACAAATCAACAATTCACCCTTGCATGGAGTATTGCTGCCATATATAGTCTGGTGCCCCCTTCTGTTTGCCTCGGGGTTCTTGATAGGCTCCAGAGGCGGATATGCAATGTAGTTGGCCCGGCTCTGGCATCTCGTCTACAGTCACTTTCTCACAGACGCGCCGTCACCTCCCTCTGTCTGTTCTACAAATACTTTCATGGAAATTGCTCTGAGGAGCTGCATTCGCTGGTTCCCAGTCGTCATGAGTTCAAGCGCCCTACAAGGCTGGCATCCCGCTCTCACTCCTTCACTGTCGAAACTCCTAAATGTAGCCGTCTCTTCTACTCCAATAGCTTCATGTCTCGCACCTCTCACCTGTGGAACTCCCTTCCCCATTCCTGTTTCCCTGAGAGCTATAATCTCCAGCTATTCAAGTGTAATGTCAATCAACATCTCCAGTTGCCTTGATCTATCCACTACCCTTCTCCTCATCCTTTCTTCTATCACTCCTATTTGATCTTGCTCTAAATTTTCTGTAATCCCTTGTGTCTTAGTAGCTTCCCGCCTTTCTTGGGGTGAAATGCTTAAAAAAAAAAATTAAAAAAAATAACCAATGATGTGATTTCATGTCATTTATATGTATAAGAGAGGGAAAATAATGGTTACGGCTAGACTTGAGCGGGTAGTAGTGATCAGGAAAAACATCCTGTTGGGAGTCTGTTCCACAGGGCAGTGTTTCGCAGAAAGAAGTTGCTTGAGTAGAACTTCTCGCCAATGGAATACAGAGGGAATGTGGGTACTTTGCCACTATGTAAGTGGCATGGTTGGTCCTAGCTGTGAAGGTTAGTCCTGGAGGAACCAAGGAATGTAGTTTGTCTGAGCACTTTTCATGGAAGTTGTGACAGAGCAGTGAGAAACTCACCACATCCCGCCTACTTCAATAGGGATTTAGCATTTACACAGACTTAAATGTGTTTTAGCAGCTCTGGCTCAATCAATGTAATTACCTATTTATAGAATTTAAATTATAACTGTAGATAATAATTTTCAATAAATTTAGTTATTATTAAAACATCATCATTCATATACCAGTATGGCTGATGGAGGGGAATGCAGACAAGGAAAGCATTTATACAATTAACAATTAATAAGTTTGGAGTTACCCCTTTTTGGACACTGTTTGGGAACACATCCTACAATCTGAAATATGTTCTGGCTTTAAATAACCTACAAAGGCTTTTTAATTTGTTTATTGTCAACTTAAAAATTATTCAGAAACTAGTGGCCCAATTTTACTTTATTCTCTGAGTTAAAGTATTTTAATAGTATTGTGCTAACAAAAATTGCACTATGATGTGCTGTTGCTGCTGTTTTGCTGTAGCAAACACAAATGAAATCATTATAAACGTAATTTTATTAAGTTTATTTTTAAAATAAGAGAATGAAATTTTCTAGAGCATCATTAATATTTGTTAATGTATATAAGAGAGGTAAATTTTGTTAATGATTATCAGTTGTGGTGATGATATGAATATTAATGATGATGATTACTGTTCCTTTTGTCTGTTATTAAATCTCTTTATATCAAAAGAAATGTAAAGCATTTTTCTGTTTAAAAATCAATTTTTCTTATCTATTTGGTTTAATTTTTTTTTTTTATTTTTAAATAAGACCATCTTGAAGTCCATGACTCCCAACCAACATCTAATTTGTTCTCTTCAAATGAGAAACTTTATTGATTCCTTCAATTAAGTTTTATAAAAAGTCATTTTTTGTCAAAGGTGCATTCCAAATAATATGCATATATTATTGAAAATCTTCATTTTTTTCCATATTAGTATATATACATTTACATGGATTATTTTTTATAAGAGTTTTACAAATTTAATAGCAATATAAAATGTTGATGGATTTTTAAACATCAATACATCTATAGAAGTTATCTAAACAGACTCATAATACCCATGGTTTAAAATGAATTTTTAAAAATGAAAATGCATTTTGCTAACACAACAATAGCTGTTTGTTTAGGTTAACAGGTTGTTAACTCTATGGCAGATTTTTATCTAATTTTGTTCTACAGCGTGTGTGAGGTGGTAACCATTAAAAAACAATTGAAGAATCTAACATGTACAGCTTTTAAGTACCCAGTAATCTTAAAATTTGAGAATTTTTTTTTTTTTAATTTACTGTAATTATTACTCTTATTTTCTGATAATGTCATGTATGGGCTACTGTATCTACAAAAATGGGCACATTTATACACATACAAAAACAATTCAAAATTCTTTTTAAAAATAACCAGGGTTGTCAGATTGTAATAAGCTTTACGATATATGGTTAGTAAATATAGTTTTACTTAATAACAATACTCCCTAACCATTGCACCATAGAAACTGAATTTTAAAAGATTTAAAAATATTACAAATTATTCTAATTAAAATTGTAAAACAATGAAAACAACTCTTGTAAAAATTTATTTTCACTGAAAATTTTTTTTTCTTAAGATAATATTGTACTTAATATATATTATTCATAAAAGCAATTAAAAGCTTTTCTAATTAAACAATATCTTAGTGTTATTGCATTTTTTTTTTATGATTCAGAGCAGATTTCAGTAAGGGTCTGATTTTATAAAAAAAAAATTGATGATTTAAATTCTCCAAAGAGTTCTGCTTTTAACTAATATACTCACCAAAAAGTTACACGTTTGAGGTTCCATAAAATTAAATGGGGTGAAATACATGTTAAAAAAATAATATTTTTTACCAAGATTTTCTAAAAAGTAATGTTTTTTTTCTAAAATAATTTATTTGTGAATAAATCCTGAAATTTTAATTCAAATAGACAATTATTTGATTTTTGCAAGAATTTCCAAATGAATCTTTCACTACAAAAAAAGACTGCTAACTTATAGTCCAACTGGCACAAAAAAAAACCCCAAAAAACTTTTAATCAATATTTTGAATGTCTGAAACAGGATTAAAAAAATTTAATTGAATATTCAAAAAAAATACTTTGACCTTTCCTCTTAATAATAACAAAGATTTTGATAATGAAACTTTGTTTTCATTAAGTTTGGAGCAATTTTTCATCACTGTATACTAATTTTTTAGCAATTTTGTGGAGGTACCTACAGTAATTTGTTTCAATTCATGACTAATTATTAAATAAACTGAAGTATGCTTCAATTAAAGGTCAGAGTATTTAAATTGACTTTATTTTGATGAAAATTAGAGTCAATGTAAAACTTGTTAAAAGGTAAAAGCCCCCTCCCAACCCTGCTCCTCCAACAGGCATTGAGAACCCCTGCTATAAACACTTCATTATTAACAAAATGTGAAAATAAATAAATCTGATTGCAAATATTAAAGTAGATATTCATCTGTGATCTTAAGAAGGCTTCATCTAATAAAAGAAAAATTAATATTATTATTATTATTTTATTTTTTTAAAGTATATCACCCCAAGCAAGGCAGAATGCCACTATTCACAGGGGGGTTACTTAGAGTGAAAGTCAGAAGTAAACTGTTTATAGGGGTAATGAGGAAAGAATAAAAGATGAATGGGTTTCAAAACATTAGAAGATGGCGATTGATGCTGCATTTAAATTTTTGAAGATTGTACTTATTCCACAGGCAGGAGAAGCTGTTGGAGTAGTTTTGTTGTTAATGATACTAATTTATGAAGAGGATGCTGAAAAGTTCTTTGCCTATCCAAGAGGCTCTTCAACAAAAAACAAAACGAAAAAAAAAAGTGTTTACTTAGATTTGGGTATTTCAGTTTGAGAACTTTCCATATCTGCTATTAAAAAAACAATTTGGCACTAATAATGATTATGGAATGCAATCAGTAGATTTAAAATTGGTTTCTTCAAGTTAATCCTTCCTTTGGTGCCATGCATGATGCACACTTGGGCCCTCATGTCTTCTTTCGATTCATGATTAACTTGGCAAAAGAATTCTCACAGTGGGCTGTTGTTATTTTATGCAATAGACTGGTTGCCAACCAAGGCTACAAGACCGACTCTGTCCTGTTATTTAACTCATAGCTGGAGGAGAAGAAATGAATTCATACCTTTCCCAAGGATATTTGCGCATAAGTGTATGTAACGAATCTTTCCAATTTGTCATTATACATTACACCTGCCATACATCCAAACTTACAACACCTGGTATTCCCAAGTGGTCACCCATCTGAGTACTGACTAGGCTTGGCTTTACTTAACTTTGGTGGTAGGAAAAGAGCTGGTGCTTCAATGTGATATGGCTGTAAGCTGATCACGTTAATGCTATACTGTGAGAATGCTTTAGCAAAAATTGTGCTATGATGTGCCCCTTTTTTTGTTGTGTTACAGTAACAAAACAGCCATGCAAGCAGAAAAATGAGGGTCCTTATTATGTACTTAAAAATAAACAATGGCATATTTAAGAAAAATATTTGTTTTAGGGAATTATATTTATATTATCTGTCGCAAGGAAGTTTGTTTTGTTTTTACAGTGAGGTTCACCCTGTGCAAGGCCTGGAAGCCACTCAAAGTACAGGGTTACAGAATAAAAGGCACAGTTTATATTTGGGGAAGGTAATAGTTAACCCTAGACTTGAAAAGGTTAAGATTGTAGTGATTAGGAAGAATTTTGGTGCTGCTTTAGTGTGTGTCCTACCGATCAGTTTCTACTTTAGGGTGTGTCCTACCACCATGTTTGTGTCCTACATTATGAAGCCATTGTCTTGACTTTTTTCTCTCAATGTTAAGACATTCAGAATGTTTTTATTTGAAGGATTCAAATATCTTGTTTCATGATTTTTTTTGTCAACTTTATTTTATAATGTTTTTGATTTTAAATTTTGTAATACAACAGTAAATGGCATTGCTCCTTCCATTTTTGCTTTTCCCTTTATGTTAGATAATGTAGGCTACAAATGTGACACACTGATCGGTAGGACACATGCTAAATTGGCACCAAATAATTCCTCTTGAGAGTCAGTTCCACAGAGCAGTTGTTTATGGGAAGAAGCTGCTTGAGTGGAACTTACTTCTCGCCTATTTTCAAATACAAAGGAAATAAAGATGGAACTAAGGAATGTAGTGAGAGGCTTGTGACATTTTGTCTGTGAGAAAAGGAGTTGCAGGGTGGAAACTAATTTGTCACTCACAAGAACGTGGAGATGATTTTGGACTATAGTGAGATTGGAAAGTGAAACTTTCCCTATTTGCTTGGTACATTAGGGATCTGTTTGGCCACCTAATGAATTTGGCTACCATTTCCTTTATTCTTATACACCCCACCTTGTACTCACCACACTTACACTTTGAATTGTTTTGAACAAACAGGGCACGACATTTATCTTGCAAGGTGAACAGATGCCTACTTTATATATAAAGTATTGCACAGTGTGTGCTGGTGGTAATAAAAACATGTTTGATATTTAATAGGGGTAAAATTTATACTAATAGTAAATATACGTTTTGTTCCTTATGAGATGTACCAGAAGGTGAGTAACAAAATGTATATTTATTGTGCGTGTATATATATATATATATATATATATATATATATATATATATATAAATGAATGGTAATACTCGTTTTGAAAACCTCGGTTGGCTCAACTTGTAATATCACAAATTAATGTCCGAGGAAAAATTGTAAAAAAAAAAAAAAAAAAAAGAAAGAACCAAGAAAAGAACATAACATAACATAATTAGTTTATATATATATATATATATATATATATATATATATATATATATATATAAACTAGTTTTAAGGTATGCTTTATGTATGGGTAATAGTTCTAAACATCAAGGATAGAACATTTGTAAATATAAAAATGAACACTGATGTCAACGCCGAGTGGCGACAGTCTGTGTCATGTTTGAACACAATCTTAAGACTGGAGATTGTTCAAGTATGAAACAGACTGTTGCCCCTCAGTGTCCACTTATATGAGCACAGAATTTTGCATGTTTTCAGTTAGATAAAAGTTATAAAATGTTTTCTCAGATTTAAGGCAATCAAGGATAACCAGTCACAAAAGTAATAGAGTACAATAAATAAATCAATTAATAATTACTTAGCTAATTTTGGTAAAGGTTTTAACAAAAACAAAAAAAATACTTACAATTCTTCTTATATGACATTAACAATTTGAATGTTATTTTCTATTGAGTGTTTTGTTTTTCTTTCAATCTTTATCTGAAGAACTTCAATTCTTTATTTTTTCCTATCAGTCTTTTTACAAAGTGTGGTGCTATATTTTTTTTTTTTTTTTTTTTTTATCTTTCTTCTGAACTTTTAATAAGACAACAAAATGTTTTATCAACGAGTCCTTTTTCTTTTTTGAAGCGCACTCACACACACTTATACTGTTCTTATTTACTCCAGTGTATTATTATTATTATTTGTATTATTAATTTTTCTTGGAATGTTTCTTGTCTTTTCTTTTTTGTAAGACTTTATTTCTGTCTTCAGAACCCAGCTGCAGAGAATAGCTGCCCTTGATTCCAGTTGGGCTCATCTTGCCAATGGACTGAACGCCCACAACAATCCAATTTGGTTACAGCTCTATCTTAGCGTCTGCAAACTGCTTGACATGGCCTTGGTTTTGCCTGCTGATGTCATACCACAGTTTCAATTGTGAGTCATTTTTGACACTTGCTTTTAGGTTTTTTTTTGTCTATTTTCCTATGTTTTTGTTATTAAGTAAATAACCAGTAAAAGTCAAATATAACCAGGGTGCTGAAAAAGTCTATGGCCCTGACCAAAAAGCTCTTCAAAAAAAAAAAAAAAAAAAAAAAAAAAACTAATGTTTTGTCTGATTTTTGGATGTGTGTTGGGTCATGAAGTTTCCAGCACCCCCTAATTGATTACTTCAGGGTATCGACCATAGTTATACAAGATTTAATCAGGGAATAAAACCGACAACAGTAATAATTCAAGTGTAGAACATTTCTAGCCATAACATTTGTGACGGACTCTGTTTAGAGCTTGAGACATCTGACTACAGTTCAGTATTATGATGGATTAAATGAACACACAGCTTTGCATGCAGGCGGTCATTTGCAGTGTGAAAAGGGTGCATGCACTCAAGCAATACTAATACTATCAGCTGATAAATATCCATGATTTCAGCATGTATTTAAGGATTTGCTTGAAGTGGCAAGCAGTTTGCTTTCAGAAGCCGTTGGGGAAATAATTGTAATTGATGCTGATCTACGGTGGGGGGACCGTGTAATCCCATGCTTTAGAGTTCTTTTTCTTTTCTCAGTGATGACCACATTTTGAAGTCTCTATTTGTGCTTGCATCACAGAATTGGCCATTAGGAGAATGAAAAAAGCCCGATTTAGTTCACTCAGCAGTGATGCGGCTCTGTGCAACTGATGTTAGCCAAGAGTGAGAAGGTTTAGCTGCCATTCTTTTAGCTATACTCTCTTTGCAGTAGCTGCAGTTTGCACAAATAGTAGGAAGTAGCAAATGATAGGCAACTATCTGAAAGTGCCTTTAGCCTTTATCACACTGGAGGCGAAAATTGTCGCCATAGAATTCTCTCCCCTTGCATGCTGGAGGTGCATTCTGTTGCCTTGAGACAGTTGCTATCAATAAACACTTGTCAACTGTTATTTCCAGTATTTTAAGCTGGAAATCACCTACTTCTGCTTTGGAACGAAGCTAAACTTCCGTTTTATTATACCATTTTGAATTTCTCTTACACTCTGCATGAGATGTAACCTAGATTAAACCCATGTTAATTTTTTTTTGCAATGTTTTATAAACAAAAATGGCTGCATCAACATCCAATGAAGCCTTTATTCAGGAGTTTTTCATTGATTTGGACTCCGATGATGATTTATGCAAGTGGATATTGATAGTGAAGTGGTCGGGAGATGATAACCACGCTAGTGATGTGGAAGGAAGTGATGATGGCCACTAGGTGCCAAGTGGCTCCTGTTGTCCATGGCTGACTAATTTAATGGAAGCTACTGGTCCCGTAGATGTACCTGACAGCCTTACTAAAGGTGAATTATTTCATCTGTTTATAAACAATGAAATAATAGCTTTATTTGTCAATGAGGCAAATCAATATGCTAGTCAGGTGAAAGAAAGAGCAAGCAAATGCTGGTATCTACTCATATGTAAACACATGGAAGGACATCACTTATGACAAAATGAAAGATTTCCTAGCCATTTTGCTTTTTATTGCACCCCAGAACTCTACAAAAAGTAATAAAACTTAAAGTATCTTAAATTGTTAATGTATGTGTTTTTTATTTTGTGTTTCAATTTTTTTGTTTTCTATTTCAAAACATGCATGCAAAATGTAATAAAATTAAAATATTACTCAGCCATTCTTTTATTAGTATACAAAAAATAAAGTCTGTGCATACAATACAAAGAATGTTATAACAATTTTAAAACAGTATGTGTTCATGATTTTTGCATCCTCAAAAAAAAATATTGCAGTGACAGGGGGAACAATTCTATAAAGAATTTGGTGTGGTAAAAGTTAAAATGGATGCAAAGAACAAAATGGTTTTAATACAGCCTGATCTCTTTTTCTTATTAATGAGATATTCTGTTGTTAATGTAACAGGTTACATTTCTTGATGCCAATAAGTGAATGTCTTGTTCTACCAAAGCAACTGAATATTTTAATACTAAGAAAGATAGATCAGGTTATTAACACATTGCCTTCTTTTTTTCTTTTCTTTTTTTTTTTTCCCTTTTCTTTTTTTCCTTTTTTTTTTCCCTTTTTTTTTTTCCCTTTTTTTTTTCCCTTTTTTTTTTCCCTTTTTTTTTTTTTCCCTTTTTTTTTTTTTCCCTTTTTTTTTTTTTCCCTTTTTTTTTTTCCCTTTTTTTTTTCCTTTTTTTTTTTCCCTTTTTTTTTTTTCCCTTTTTTTTTTTTTTTTTACTTAATCATTTATTCAGTTACCACCAATGTGGTCACCACTCCCCCTATTTCTGTTGTAATTGTGGGTCATGGTAACATTCAAGGCAAAATAGTACAACAGTTTGCCGGTTCCTTTTGCACGAAGAATATTGAAATTACCCCGTCTCTCCTCTTTGAAGTTCATCTACCTACTGGTAAAGCCATTGACCTCTGAAGTGCAGCTCCTATGTCCAGGCTGGTGACTGGCTGATGGCCTCTTGGCACAGGTGGATTGGGGAGAAACCTTTTATGACTACTATCACCCAATGATTTAAAAAGCAGAATTTTTTCTTACATGCAACAACAGATTTGATTGTATAGATAAAGATCCAAGATTTCCCATGTAGAAAATATGACCAATGAAATTGCAATATTACTTAGCTATGGCCATCATTGTCTGATAATATCAGTCATATCAGCTTTCTTTGGATATTATTAATTTTATTATTGTAAAAAGTGGAATTCTTTCTTATATGGAACAAAAGATTTAATTTTATAGATACAAATCCTAGATTACTCATATAGAAAATATAACCAATCACCGAAGTTAAGCAACATTGAGCTTGGATGCGCAGGTGGTGTAATGGATAATGGCTTGGCATTGTTAATTGGAGAGCCAAGTTCAATTCCTTTTATGTTATTATCACTTACACCCAAATACCCTTGAGAAATATCCACCTCTTCTACCCCATGCTAGTAAGACTTGTATAACTAAACCATTATTATCCCCCCCCCCAAATTCTTCCTATCTAAAAATGTTTTATGGCTTTAAATAACCTTCAATGGGTTGATTAGCTGTAGAAAACATCAGAAAACAGCAGTCTTTTTTTTATGGTATAAATGAACTTTTCAAAAAAATGTATAATAATTTTAATTAAAAGTTTATTTGAAATTGCTAGTTTTAATTGTGCTTTACTTTTAAAATTCTTAGATTAAAAAAATTTTTGAAAAATTAATAAATTTCTAAATATGTTATACAAATAATTGATTTAATTCAGAAATATTAGAAAAAACTCCTGATTATCTTTGTCGACATGTACCTCTAGTTGTACTCTGTATGGCACATCTTAAAAAATGTGGTGATTTGATCCTGATCCGTCTTTGATATTATCAAGTAAATAGTTTAAAGGAATTCTTCAACAAAACCTTACCTTCTCATATTCTCTAAGACTCAGTAACCTCTTGCATCCTTGTGGCTTTATTGCCTTGCTTGGGGTGAAATGATTAAAAAAAAAAAGAAACCCCCAAAATCTTAATCTCCTTCTGAATGGTGTAATAGAGATATAAAGGATAATTTTTTCTAAATTATTGCTACTATTTTTAATGAATATTTTTTAAAATTATATGAGACATGTGATGTAATGTCCCTAGCCGAACCCATTCCCCAAAATCTGACCCAAACTCAGATCTTATTCAAACAGCTTCTTTGTCATGCCAAGAACTTTTCATGAAATCTTCACAATTTGGTCTTTGAGAAATTTTCTCTCATTCTTCATCTTTCATGCTCCTGACAGTTTCTATTTTATTGTTGTTCAATTATTCCAGCTTTGATATTTAAATATTTTCTTACGTTTGTTTGCAGATACAAATGGGCTTTTACTGGTGGGCCGAGTATTGATGAAGATAATGATCCTGAAGGAGGTGATAAGAATGAGAAAATCAAAAGTTTTGTCTGTCATGTGACACGTATTAGTAAACTGTTGAATTCTCGAGTGAGTAACATTTTTAAAAAGTTTTCTTTTGTATTGAAGCTTAATGAAAAAGAGATCTGCTGTCCAATTCACAGAATAACATTAAATGGCAATTCCTGGTTTTAAGAGGTTTGGAGTGGAAGGAGAGAGGAAACAAAAAAAGAGAGTGGGTAAGAAGAAAGGGGTAGAATAAAAAAGGAGTGAGAGAAAGGAGAGGAAGAAAAAGAAGAGAGAGAAAGGAGAGGAAGAAAAAGAAGAGAGAGAAAGGAGAGGAAGAAAAAGAAGAGAGAAAGAGGAAGAAAAAGAAGAGAGAGAAAGGAGAGGAAGAAAAAGAAGAGAGAGAAAGGAGAGGAAGAAAAAGAAGAGAGAGAAAGGAGAGGAAGAAAAAGAAGAGAGAGAAAGGAGAGGAAGAAAAAGAAGAGAGAGAAAGGAGAGGAAGAAAAAGAAGAGAGAGAAAGGAGAGGAAGAAAAAGAAGAGAGAGAAAGGAGAGGAAGAAAAAGAAGAGAGAGAAAGGAGAGGAAGAAAAAGAAGAGAGAGAAAGGAGAGGAAGAAAAAGAAGAGGGAGAAAGGAGAGGAAGAAAAAGAAGAGGGAGAAAGGAGAGGAAGAAAAAGAAGAGGGAGAAAGGAGAGGAAGAAAAAGAAGAGGGAGAAAGGAGAGGAAGAAAAAGGAGAGGAAGAAAAAGAAGAGGGAGAAAGGAGAGGAAGAAAAAGAAGAGAGAGAAAGGAGAGGAAGAAAAAGAAGAGAGAGAAAGGAGAGGAAGAAAAAGAAGAGAGAGAAAGGAGAGGAAGAAAAAGAAGAGAGAGAAAGGAGAGGAAGAAAAAGAAGAGAGAGAAAGGAGAGGAAGAAAAAGGAGAGAGAAAGGACAGAAAGGGAAAGAAAAAGAAGAGAGAAACGAGGGAGAAAAAAGAGAAAGGACAGAAGGGGAGAAAGGGAAAGAAAGAAAAAGGAGAGAAAGGACAGAAGGGGAGAAAGGGAAAGAAAGAAAAAGGAGAGAAAGGACAGAAGGGGAGAAAGGGAAAGAAAGAAAAAGGAGAGAAAGGACAGAAGGGGAGAAAGGGAAAGAAAGAAAAAGGAGAGAAAGGACAGAAGGGGAGAAAGGGAAAGAAAGAAAAAGGAGAGAAAGGACAGAAGGGGAGAAAGGGAAAGAAAGAAAAAGGAGAGAAAGGACAGAAGGGGAGAAAGGGAAAGAAAGAAAAAGGAGAGAAAGGACAGAAGGGGAGAAAGGGAAAGAAAGAAAAAGGAGAGAAAGGACAGAAGGGGAGAAAGGGAAAGAAAGAAAAAGGACAGAAGGGGAGAAAGGGAAAAAAAGAAAAAGGAGAGAAAGGACAGAAGGGGAGAAAGGGAAAAAAAGAAAAAGGAGAGAAAGGACAGAAGGGGAGAAAGGGAAAAAAAGAAGAGAAAGGACAGAAGGGGAGAAAGGGAAAAAAAGAAGAGAAAGGACAGAAGGGGAGAAAGGGAAAAAAAGAAGAGAAAGGACAGAAGGGGAGAAAGGGAAAAAAAGAAGAGAAAGGACAGAAGGGGAGAAAGGGAAAAAAAGAAGAGAAAGGACAGAAGGGGAGAAAGGGAAAAAAAGAAGAGAAAGGACAGAAGGGGAGAAAGGGAAAAAAAGAAGAGAAAGGACAGAAGGGGAGAAAGGGAAAAAAAGAAGAGAAAGGACAGAAGGGGAGAAAGGGAAAAAAAGAAGAGAAAGGACAGAAGGGGAGAAAGGGAAAAAAAGAAGAGAAAGGACAGAAGGGGAGAAAGGGAAAAAAAGAAGAGAAAGGACAGAAGGGGAGAAAGGGAAAAAAAGAAGAGAAAGGACAGAAGGGGAGAAAGGGAAAAAAAGAAGAGAAAGGACAGAAGGGGAGAAAGGGAAAAAAGAAGAGAAAGGACAGAAGGGGAGAAAGGGAAAGAATGGACAAGAAAGAAAAAAGAAGAGAAAGGATAGAAGGGAGAGAAAGTATAGAAGGAGGAAAAAGAAAGTGAGAGAATGGAAAAGGAGAGGGGAGAAAGGGAAAGAAAGAAAAAGGATGGAATGGAGAAAGGGAGAAAATGAAAAAGGGGAGAGGGGAAAAGGAGAGAGAATGGAGAAGGAGAAAATGAAAAAGGGGAGAGGGGAAAAGGAGAGAATGGAGAGGGAAAGAAAAGAGAGAGAGAGAGATTGTATAAATTAATCTTTGACTAACTTCGTCCAGATAATCCTCTTTACAATGGCTGCCTCTTTGGACACACATAAAAGACTGGTAGTAGAATTTGTTTTTGAAACAAGAAAGTAGTGAAAACCTTCACAGGAGTTTAGTGAATATTTTTGGAAAAGCTGCACTTGATGTAAGTATAGTAAGGACATGGGTCAGTAGAGTTAATGTCTATCCTAGAGAGAAATGAGAAGCTGACTTTAGTGACAGATCCTGCAGTAGCAGACCTACTGCTGATATAAATAAAGATAAGGCCAAACAGGTTGATGGTCTCATTACAGATAACAGAAGCAAAACTCTGAAAACCTTTGTGCTATGGTAGTATTTGCAGTCAACAAGTTTCTCTGAGGTAGGCATACACATCTTTATTCAAAGGATTATGTTGAGAACTAGATTTGGAACTCTGAAGATTTTTGGTTCATTTTGGTATACTTTGTGAGCTTCTACTATTAAATCTGTAGCGATTAATCATGAACTGGCAATATTTTGTGACTGACCATTTATAGAAATATGTTTGTCATATAAATTATGGAACAAACTATATGTATTGCTGAAAATAAAAAAAAATGTTATTTTAGAAGTTTTGCTGTCAAAGTTTGGATTTTCTGTTTTCCTGCTTTGTGCTACCAGAAAAAAAAAAGATATTTTTCCCCATTTTTTTGAAGGAGGCAGGAGAATGAATCAGTTGAAATTAAATGTTGTGTAAACAATATAAATAATAAAGAATGAGAGTTTGATTGTTGAGTTGAATGAGAACCAAACACAGACACTTCACTTAACCTGTGTTGACTATCACAAATCAGGTCTGTAAGATTACAGATTGAAACCTCGTTAACCACAATGTCATTTTTTTCTCTTTTCCTGAAAACTCAACCCATGCAGCCATCAAGAAGGGAGGCATGGAAGAGTAATGGATTGTGGCTTGGATTGAGGAATCAGAGCGTTTGAGTTAAAATTCCAGTGGAATTCATTACATTCACTTACGTCCTAATATCCTTTGGAAAGGTATGAATCCAACTCTTCTCTCCCCCCACTATGGGTAAATAGTAAGACAAACTGGCTTCTGTTGCCTTGTGTGGCAACCAGTCTAGGAGAAAGAAAAATGAATGCAAAACTGTATTTAGTTCTGGCGAAGCACATACTATGCAGGTAAGGATAGAATTGTTTGCATTGATTTGATGATCCTGAGTGCACTCAACTCCTTTGATTGTCAAAAAAAAGAATCTTGAAGTGATAATAACGCTTAACAATTTTGACAGTATATATATATATATATATATATATATATATTTATTTTCTTTTATTGAATATATATATATATATATATATTTATTTTCTTTTATTGAATATATATATATATATATATATTTATTTTCTTTTATTGAATATATATATATATATATATATTTATTTTCTTTTATTGAATATATATATATATATATATATATTTATTTTCTTTTATTGAATATATATATATATATATATATATTTATTTTCTTTTATTGAATATATATATATATATTTATTTTCTTTTATTGAATATATATATATATATATATATATATATATATATATATATATTTATTTTCTTTTATTGAATATATATATATATATTTATTTTCTTTTATTGAATATATATATATATATTTATTTTCTTTTATTGAATATATATATATATATATATATTTATTTTCTTTTATTGAATAAATATATATATATATATATATATATATATTTATTTTCTTTTATTGAATATATATATATATATATATATATATATATATTTATTTTCTTTTATTGTATAAAATGAATTTGCTCATAAGCAAAATTTAATTTTACTTTTGAAAATATGTTAAATTGTATTTTCTGATTTGCCAATTTAGGGATTGTTAAAAAATAATTTTTCCAAGTGAAGTTTGTTTAATATTTACCTAAACTGAAGTGTCCAAAAAAAAAAAAAAAAATAAAGACAATATTAATCCTCTAAGAGGCCTCTTTCCGTCTTCCATTAGCATGGCTGATGCTTACCTCCAGGAGAGCGACATTTTGTGCCTTCTTGGTTGACATGAAATGGAAAGGCTATACTGAAACCATTGCTAAGTTAGCTTCTAAGAAAGTTGGTTCACTGTGAAGTGCTAGACAATCTTTCTCTCTAAAATCTATCTTACATATATATAAGTTTACCATTCACCCATGCTTTTAATATTGCTGCCACATATGGTGCTATTGTTTTATATTTAGAGATTCTTGGTAAAAGTCAAAGAAGAATCAGCAAGATTCTTGGTCCTGGCCTGGTGTTTTCTCACTGATGTAAATTTTCTTCCTTGTGCCGTTTCTATAGATACTTTCATAGTAATTGTTCAGATGAGCTCTTTGCTCTGGTGTTTAGGCTGTATGAATTTAAGTGCAGTACTGGATTGGCATTAAGGTCTCATCATTTTACAGTTGAATTAGCTAGATGTAACCATGTTAACAGTCTTTTTCTGCATTTCTTGCTTGTGGAACACTATTCCGGCTCCATGCTTTCCAGTCAACTTTGATCTTCAAAAATTTAAATGCAATGTCAATTGCTATCTACTGTCCTCATGATCACTCTTCTATTGTTTTTGCTCCTTAATGTTTCTTTCGTAATTCTCTCACATCCAGTAGAACCTTGTGTCTTAGTGGCTTTACTGTCTGGCTTGAAGTAAATTTGATTTAAAAAAACAAAAAAACAAAAATGAAAGTGTACCCTGGATGGCAAAGTCCTTCTCCATGTGTCGAACCTGATCAGATGATGTTTGAAGTAACAAGTAAAGAGGTAGTGAAGCTGTGGCAGTCATGAGACACAGACAGGATGTAACATCATTTCACCATGTAATGATTTAATAACCATGAAATGCCCAAATGCTATTAATAAAGTAATGACTGCTCCAGGTTTTTCTCTGGCAACAGTGGCACAGCTATACAAAGATCATGTGAATATTGCTTCAGTGTGAATTTGAAATCTTTTCATTTGTACTATCATATATAAAATAGGGAGTTGCTTTTCAATCACTCTGAGTGTGTGTGTGTGTGTGTGTGTGAAATAAAGTTAAAAAAGGTTTTGAGATGGATACCTGATTATTTCACGTCTTACCATTAATTCAGGTAAATAATAGATTATTCCGTATAGATTGAGAGTAAAGACGGAAATATATATATCATAGATGCTATTTGGTTTTAGTGAAAAAACGAAATTATAGTATGTAAGAAAGGAAGAAAGAGAAAGCGATAACCCACTCATACGTTTACCATTGTGCTTCAGTGTGAATTTTGAATTGTTTCATTTGTACCCTCTTACTTCTTTAAATAATTACCTGCATTGATACTCATGATTGTTATTGCAATATTTTGTTACTAAGCCCAAATATTTAACAATCCAACAGAAGAATTTCAAAGGGTATACCATAGCTGTGGAACTCTCAAGGAGCTTATTCAGTCATTAAATTAAGAATTAAGATTTATCAGAAAACGAGAATAGGAAAACTGAAATATTCACGGCTATTTTTTGATAGTGAATGATTGTTTTAAGTTTTTATGCTGTTTAGTTTTCTAACTGAAATAATTGCAACTTGATTGCGTGCATTAAAATGTATGTGTTTTTTTTTTCTCCCCTTCAGATCCAAGGAGAGGTCCCAAGTTTGAGAGAAATCCCCGGTCAGCCTTTGCTCAATATGACACACATTCGCTCTCTGACAGAACTTCAACCTTTCTTCAACACATTATACAAACAATCACCAGAATGTAAATCAGGTGACTCTCCCATGTCATCCTTGCAATCGTCAATGCTGAACGTACCACGCCCGTCAATGCCGAAATCCAAGTCTGCCCCGGAGTTTGATTATCGAGCCTCTATAAACTCCGACTTTGTCTCTTCCTCTGCAAACTTATATCCTATGACAAACCGCCAACAGATTGAAGAATCTGTCAAGAGAGATTTCCTTGAGTTTCTGCCACAATCCTGAGAGTTTGTGGGATGAGCTGGGTAAAAACAACAACAACAACTCGATAGCTTTTGCCCACAGGAGAACCAAAAGATAATCCTAATCCGGACCATTTACCAACGTTGTTTTGTATTATTCCATTCTCTCTCATATCTTGTAGTGTTGAAACCTGGCCAGCAAGGGGGGGGGGTTGAAATGGGCTGAATCTATAAAAAGAGAAAAAGTGAAATAAACTTCTTTTTAAAACAAAGATTGTACAAAATATAAAATAAAGTATTACAAGTAAATATAAGGTCGGGGGGTGGGGGCATTTTCAATTTCCTCACAAATATATTCACAGAAAAAAATTTGACTTTTTTTGATTTTTTTTTTTTTTTTTTTGATTTTGAAGATTTCCCTTAAAATATAAAAAATATTTTAAGCAGGTTGAAATGCATTAAACTCAATAAAGTTAAATTGTAAATGAAAAGTTTGTTTTTATTATTTTGACTTTTATGAATGGAAATAGGCATAAAAGTATTTTATAATTAACTAATTTATCAATGCCATCAAAATTGACATCATGGATAAACTTATATATATATATATATATATATATATATATATTGAATAAAAACAGACCACGTTAAGGTTCCATGTAATAAATTATTTCACCATAACCCCTTTAACAGGGCTCTGGATCATCAAACTTTACTTCCAAAAATTAAAATGAAAAGAAATTCACACATTTTTGACGGACCTCATCAAGTATACGTAAAATTAACGAAGTGAGGAAGAGAGGTACTTTCACGAGGACAATTTTTCTTTCAAATTTTTTAGACGCTGTTATTTCGCGTTACCTTAACGGGCATGTTTGGGAGGTTAAAGGTTACCTATCTAAATGTACACCTCTTCGTAGATTGTTTAAACATTTAGATACAGAAAAAACTTTAACCTCCCAAACATGCCCGTTAAAGTAACGCGAATTAACAGCGTCTAAAAAATTTGAAAGAAAAACTGTCCTTGTGAAAGTAGTGTAGCTTCTTCCTTTAAAGTCGGTCTCCACCCCTCCACTCCTTAGCAATCTATATCTTGAGACTAGACACAATAAATTCAAACAACATCTAGCCGACACATTGGAGTTAAAAATTAAAAATAAGAATTTGAAATGCTACATATGACACATTCATATCCTCTTTCCCACCTCACTTCCTCAATTTTACATATACTTGATGAGGTCCGTCAAAAATGTGTGAATTTCTTTTCATTTTTCATTTTTCATTTCAATTTCTGGAAGTAAAGTCTGATGATCCAGAGCCCTGTTAAAGGGGTTATGGTGAAATAATTTATCACATGGAACCTTAATGTGGTCTGTTTTTATTCAAACATATCTGCTCTGAATTTTACATTGAGCTCTCCGGATATCATCCTCCTCGGGTCTACCCATACGGATTACCTAAGTTTGCATAAACTAAATATATATATATATATATATATATATATATATATATATATATATATATATATATATATATTTATATTTATTTATTTTCTGTTTATACATTACTAGCATGTAACAGTAAGAGATAGATCAAGTATCAACCATCATAAAGACTGAAAAATAAAATTGACAAAGATTATTGTTTGTTGACAGACATGCATGTCTTAATTAGTTTTTTTTTTTTTTTTTTTTTTTTTTTTTATGAATTGGTCAAACTCAAACAAAAACATTGTTTTCAATCGTTATGAGTCTACCGATTGAATAGAATTTTATTATAAACAATTGTCTTGTAAATGGAATTTTTAAAGCATTCTGAATGTAAAAATAAAGAAAAAGACATAGTGTGCAAGACAATAAGAAACACTACCTGCCCCCCCCCCCAAAAAAAAAGTGAAGTTTTGTTGAAATCGGTTGAAAAATGTAGGAAATCTGATCCCATATATAAACGAACACACACACACCCTGGGTTTTAAAATAAGTATAACTCGGTGATATAATCGTGTTTTCAAATTGATTTTGTGCAAAAACAATTGTGTTTTTCCAAATTTTGGCGCTGTCAGAACCACCGCAAGGTAATTTTATGCAGTCCTGTGAAGTTTTGTTGAAATCGGTTGAAAAATGTAGGGAATCCGATCCAATATATAAACATACAGACACACACACACACACACACAATCTGCGTTTTATAATAAGTAAGATTATTATAGATTTTTACATAAATGCTCTGTTTATAATAAACAGTATTAACTTTTTTCCTTTTTTTTTTTTTTTTTTTTTTTTTTTTAAAAATAAAGAAAAAAAAAAAAGCATTTCACCCCAAGCAAGGCAAGAGTGCCACTGGCACGCAAGGGGTTACAGAGAGAGGGAGCAAGAGTGAAGAGATGTGAAAGAGGAAAAGATGAAGAGAAGGACCGGGAATTAGATCAAGGCATCTGGAGATGTCAATTGACATTGCATTTGAATATTAGGATGTTATAGCTATTAGGGAAGCGAGGAAGGGACTTACACAGACGGGAAGTATGAGACATGAAGCTATTGGAGTAGAAGAGACGGCTACATTTAACCGTTTTCATAGTGAAAGGGTGGGACTGAGATGCCAACTGAGTAGCACGCTTAAATTCATGCAGTTTGGGAACCAGCGAAAGTCGCTCGTTGAACCAGTTATCATGAAAAGATTTGTAGAAAAGACAAAGGGAAGAACTACATTTACTAGCCTTGAATATCCAAGAAATTTCATAGAAAATATATGTCTTCCGACAGGAATTGAACTTGTATCCTACATGGAACCGTCATATAACCTGATTAGCTACAGAGGAAGCGTCTGGTTTGCAAAGTCAAATTAGTGTTTTTAAAGAACAAATTTCCCATGATTTCTCTCAAATGCTCATATCTGCTCAAAACAAATCTTAACGGAAACAGATGACATCATATATGAAATGGACAAAGTCATACAATTATTTTAATATATTTTCTGTTTATACATTCTTTTTATAGATACAAATATTTAAGTAAATGCTCTGTTTATAATAAACAGTATTAACAACATTTATCAGCCTGAATGTCCAAGAAATTTCAAAGGAATTTTTTTGCTTAAAAACAGTAATTTGATGCAGTTATTTATTCAATTTAGTTGTTTCACTTCAAGTCAGTTGAAAATGTGAGGCCAAGAAGGTGCAGTGAGATGCTTTCATGTGGATGAGCATCAACCATGCTGATTGTGGGGCAGGGATGTTTCCCTATAGTGGTTAAATGATAGCAGTTTAGTCTTGGAGGCTTTAAGATATGTATGCATGTGCTGGAATATTCTGCACAAGACAAAAAAGCCCATTTCAATAAGAATATAAAAAATGTGTGTGTGGTTCAAATTCTAGTCAATTCTATTTTGTTCACATTAGGCATGAATTCATTTTCCTCCTGTTATTTAACCCATAGCAGGAGGAAAATAGATTCATGCCTTTTCCATGTTATGTTAATGCTCATGGAAAAGCATGTATCCATTTTCCTCCTGCTATGGGTTAAATAGCAGGGAAGCTTGACTGTCTTTGGGTGGGAACCAGTCAAGAAGAAAAGTCACTGTATCCAAATGAATTTTTTTCAAATTAATTTTAAACTCTTTAATCCATATTTAGGTAACATTTTTTTTATTTTTTTTTTTTATATATGTTGGTGCCTCCATATGCATCAGTTCTGCTGCTATGCCATTCTCTTTGTAATCTGGATTGGCATTCTGACTAATATCGAAATTGTGAAATTTATAAGCATAGTGGTCATGCTCCATCATATCTACCTGAACGGGACAGATTGCATATGGAAGATGGAAGTTGATCATCTATAAAAGGTTGGTGTGAGTTATCAATGGGTCAGTGGAACAAAAGATCATGGAAAGAGGCATAAAAACTTGAAGAAAATCTTCTCAATATTCTCAGAATAAACATTAATGGTGAATGACAAGTCTCTGACAATAAAGCAATAACAACAAACAACTGAAAAACTGTACAACCAGTGTTGGAGAGAAAAGCAGGATTCCTTGGAGAAAATCTGCTCAGAATCGTAAAATAAAAAATGCAATAAAACTGACATTATTTGATTAGGAAAGCTTTTTATTGCTTTAAATAAAATTTAAATTTTTGTTGCTTCTATAAATAAGATTTAATAAGAACACTGCTGTTTGTTTTTGTTTTTTTTAAAAAAAAAAAAAAAAAAAATTTCAATGAATATGAATTTTTACAAGAATTGTTTTCCCTTTTTAAAAATGTTAATTATAATAATTTATAATAATTTTTTACGAGCCTTTTAAAATTCTATATTAATTTAATCTCGTTAGGTGATATTGTTATTAAGTGAAAACTATATTTACTAATCATAAATTGAAGAGCTTAATACAAATTATTTTGCACTAAGATTTTTAAACTAATTTTTATTTTTTTTATGTATATATAAAACCTGTCTTTAAGTTAAGATTGATTCACATATTCTTAAATCTTCCCACTGAGGCATCTTTATGTTAATGTAAGGATGCACACTTGAAACAGTTATTTGTGTTACACCTGTTTGAACTCCTAGGAAATCTGGATTTATATGAGAAAGATATTAGAATAATCCGGGACTTATATTTGGAGCAAACCGCCTGTACATGAATAGAAAATGAATTCAGTAATTATACAAATGGTTTGGTTTAGTTTGATTTACAGCATCTCAACCTCAATGGGTTATTTAATGCTGACAAGATTTTTATTGCTGGTAATATTTTTTTTAAAAATTGTATTGCTGGTAATATTTTTTCTTCAAAAATGTATTGCTGGTAATAATTATTTTCATTCAAAAATTCATTCCTGGTAATAATTTTTTACAAAGATGTATTGCTGGTATTAAAACCTATTTTCACACTTTCATAGTGCTTTGACCCCAGCTCTGACCCTAACAGATGCTACTGATTCAGGCTGAACCTGGAAACACCAGCAATTAAGAGGCAGTTCCATGCTCTTCAGAACAATTTGATTAGAGGCCTTGCTGATGGATGTAGTTTATCTTATTATCCAGGATGCCTCATTTTTGGTTGATGGGTAGGTCTTACCCCTCTGCAGAGGTGCAGTCAGCATATTCTGAAGCTGACAGAGCAAAAATACACAAATAATTTTGCTGTAAGACCAGGATGTTTCTTCTGACCAGACTTTATTCAAATTTTACTGCAAGGTGACCCGGAGAGAACTGGTGTCATAGCAGGATTTATTGGTGGACACGATCTTGACATAAGATATTCAGTTGACAGCAGACGCAGAAAAGAAACTGTAGGAAGGAAGTAAAGGATAGTGAGAAGAAAGGACCAAGTGTCAATTGTAAGAAAACAGAATGTATGGTTCACTGTGTTTGTCTTGTCTGGTTTCTGTATGTCGAGAACACCTCTCTTGACTGAGAAAAACATTGGTGTTATATAGCTCCACAAGTCCCAGATTCACACTGACATGGCTAATGCCTGCCTAGTATCATTCATATAGAAATATTTTGCGCCACCTATTCTAAATAGGTTTTCTTTGAACACCCAATTGTGGAAGGGGACACAACTCGGAGTCTTTTATAGGGGCCGACCCGATTCTCTGTTACAGACGGCAAGATAGATAGTCCAAGACATGAACTACAAATTGGGGGATACCAAAATCAAGCAAGTAAAAAATATAAAACTCTTTGAAGAAAATGTACATATCTGGGAATGACCATCAACAGTGGACAACGCAAGTTTCTGTCGATAAAACAGTAACGACAAAACTGCTTTCTATTAATCACTTGAGAGGCACCATTAGACTTCCATCAGCATGGATGATGCTAACCTCCAAGAAAGTGTCTTGTTGCACCTTTATAGGCTAACTTTCTCTGCTGATATGAAATGGAAAGATTATAGTTGTGACGGGTACACACCTGGCCCAGGGTCGAATCCTTTGGTTACGGCGCCAACTGTGACGTCGCTCCTCCTGGTCGCTCCTCCTGGTTCCAAGCGTGCCGCTCCAACCTCTTGGTTAGATGATCACCAGCCTCGCCTTTCCCAACCCGCTTCCAATACCTGGTTGCTAAAGCAACTTTACTGATCTCCGGTCTGTCTACCCACGCTGTGTTTAGATCTTAGACAGACGGGACCAGCAGGGATTGGGCCGTATGCAAGTTGAGTCCGACGGGGGTGGCAAAACACAAGTAAAAGAAAAAAAAAACTCACGAGACAAAAAAATTACTGATAAAAAAAAAGGGTGACAACCTTTTATATCTAATGTCCGTTACATAAAGAAAAAAATGTTCTCATTCCCGACCCGCTCTGTGGACTATGGCACCAAGCTTCTATCATACAACTTAACGATTTCGAATTGTCTACTCTCTAGAATTGTGTATGTCGGAGTGTGGTTTAGTTCGACACTGGGGCTAATTTCTATCAATCATTCGCAGTTGATTCTTCTCTTCGACCTGAGTTGTATTTCTTCACTTCGATCTGGTTGGGTCGAATTCTGTTCTCGGCTGGGCTTGATTTTAACTTCTTCTTCTTCTTCCGTCCAGTAACTCTTTGGCCTTGTCTTCGACTTGGCTGCAACTTCTCCGCGGCTTTCAAGTAATCTTCTTCTTCGTCAACTTAGATAGAACTTCTCTTGTCTTTGACTTGGGCCGGAAGGATTTCTTGTTTTCGACTTGGCTGGGGTCCTGCTTTTATTGACGCCGCAGCAAACCGGGGTGGGTCTGTCGGCGTCAGGGCTCTCTCGATAATCCCAAAAGTCGCATTAGTTCTGATTTCCCATTATCGCTATTATTTTCACCCCTACTTCCTCACAGTGCCTCTGGGGGGAAGACGCATACCCATCTCTCCCGGTCTCTCGTATGTCAGGTGACCGTTTTCGACCAATGGTTCTTGATCGAGCATTCTCCCTCCTCTTTCCGCATATCACGTGACCGCTTTCGGCTAATGAGACTGTGGTGGGACGCCTCCCGTCTCCAATCGGGCGTGGCTTACATCGTTCTTGTTCTAAAAAAAAACAAAATCTAATTTGGCCTTTTTCACACGTACGAAAAATGATAATCTTGGCTTTTTCTCACCTGGGTTCTGTCAAAACAGCCTGCCGCTAATTAGATGTGACTTCAGGAAGGAATATTGGCGCTATCTGTGAGCCGAGACAATCGTTTTCTTTCCTTCTTTGTTTTTGGTCAGACCTGATAGTCAAAAATCTTAATTATCTGAATTGAAAATGTCTCACTTCATCATCGTGGGGTTCCAATTTTTAACAGGTCAGAATCTGTATACAGTTCCACCGGTCACCCCGCCAACACAAAAGACACCTTTCCTCCGATTAAAATTTCGTTTCCATTGTTCTAAAAAATCTTTATTGTTTCAGCCAACCTTAACAAACTTCCATTCTACGCGGACATGGAATTAGTTCAAGTGCTTGACCTGATAATTTTGACACTTGTTAGGTGCTGGTCGTACGTGTGTGTTTTCGCTTACGACCTGGTTTCGTATTATGTTTCTGTCTTTCCTCTTCTTTTTGTTTTATTTTATTATCTCCAAACTCTATTTCTTCAACCAAATATAACAATTTCTATTTCCCTGGATTTCGGTCAGGTAATTTGGCCTGATATATTTTGACACCTGTCTTGTCTTAGTTTTACTTATGACCGGGTTTTGTTTTATCTATTCCTCTTTCTCTTTCTTTTTATTATTTTTTTTTTCTTCTTCTCTTTGGATCGCCTAAATACAGTTAGAGAATTATTCTCAAAACTCAATTATTCTTCGTTTCTAAATAACTAACAACTGGTTAATAAACCGAATAAAAATTAAATCATATTTCTATGAATATCTCTTTTTAGTCTTTCTAAAATTGCAGGGTGCCACAATCCTCCCCTAACCGATTTGTCATTTACCCGTAAATGACACCTAAACCCAATTACATCATTTAACATGCACCATGCATTTGTCTCATGCAATTCTATTCTACTTTCTTACATGCAAGGGTAATGTTCTTTTCACCTTCTTTTGTTCTACATGCAATGTAATGTTCCTTTCATCTTTTTTTTTTTTTTTTTTTTTATACATGCAATGTAATGTTCTTTTTCATCTTCTTTTGTTCTACATGCAATGTAATGTTCTTTTCATCTTCTTTTGTTCTACATGCAATGTACTGTTCTTTTTCATCTTCTTTTGTTCTACATGCAATGTACTGTTCTTTTTCATCTTCTTTTGTTCTACATGCAATGTAATGTTCTTTTCATCTTCTTTTGTTCTACATGCAAGGGTGATGTTCTTTTTCATCTTCTTTTGTTCTACATGCAATGTAATGTTCTTTTTCATCTTCTTTTGTTCTACATGCAAGGGTAATGTTCTTTTTCATTTTTTTTTTTTTTTTTTTCTACATGCAAAAGTAATATGTGCGTGTGTCTGTGGGTGCAGATGTGTTTACTATGGTTTGTTCTTCTTGGTCAATGTTTTCCTCTCCGCTGTGGGAGGTTTTTCCGCCGCACGTGGTGGTCTCACGCCAGCCTCCTCCGTTGGTCTTTCAGCAATTTCTTCGCCCGTCCTGTCTGAGCGAGGAACACTGCTCGGCATCTCCCTCTCGAGTTGCTGCACGCTCACTAGATTGTCGTTCGCTAATCTCCTCTTACTCTTAACCTTCCATATTAATACACCCCCGATGGCTATAACTAGGAATGTACCCATTACTATTGACCAACTTATCGCGATCTGCTCATCGTCTTCCCAAGCCACACCTTCGTTTCCCAACGCACTTAACTTGTCTCTCAATTGATCCATATCGATCTTTTCTATTGGCTTCATTAATACTGGCATCTTATTTAAGGTAACATTAGAGAATCTCTTCACTATCGGCTCCCATAATTCTGTACAATTGACTAAGCCTCTACCAATCATCTCTATGATTGAATCTTTCTCTTCATATCTTTCTTCTTCCTGGTAATAGGGGGGTAAGGAAATGGATATTCCAACCGCCGAACATCCCATGGGTAGCGTCACCAGGGATAACGGTGGTCTTATTCTTAATGTCCTTGTGGACTCTCCCCCACATACCCTAGACAAGCTGATATGTCTCTGTGTGGCTACTGCCCACACCCCGTCTGAAACACTGATAGCTTGTGGTAATGCCGTGTTTGTTAATACCTCCACTTGGCAGATTCTTTTGATTCCTTCCCTTTTCCCATCAAACAATTCTAGTATGCACATTCTGCGATTACCAGTTTTATAGATAGGGCTTAACGAGGTACAAGTCCCTAGAGCATCATCTCTACACCTTCCAGCTTCTTCAGCTGATAGCAACATGAATTTCGTTCTCCCCGAATTTAAAGCTATGTAGTCTGCTTCCACCTTGTACCTTGCTATCATTCCTAAACCTTGATCTCTTCTGGGGTAGGGGATGGGTAAGTTTATAACCTGGTATATCTCGAATACACTCTCGCTATCTAACAACGGAACAGATATCACAACCAATAGTCGCCTATTTTCTAACAAGGTCACACATCCTAGTGCATTATAATATTTCCACAATTATTTGGTGGGGTCCACCGGCAGCCTTAAATGGTGGGGTAACTCGGCCTGTATTCCGAGTAGCGCTTCCCTTAGGTGACCCGGGTTTACTATGCTTGGGGAGAGGTGTCCTAATGACAGCATGTCTAATTGCGCCCTCACGTGTTCCAGCAAGGTCGCCAACGACTGACTCGTTTGTCGTACCTTATTCGTAATTGTCATCAGCTGGAAATATTTTTGCATGAATCCGCTCATTTCCTGTAATTCAATCATTACAGTTTCTGTCTTATTAATTACCTCTCGTCTCAACCTCGCCAGGTTGTCTATTAACCAATTGATTCTGGCTCTATTTTTGGACACCTCTAACCTTGTCACATTTAATATTGTCACACTCTCCCTTGCCACCTGGGCAAGCGTCCTCTGGTTTACCTCCACTTCTCCCAGTTTCCTTCTTATGAATTTAACGTCATCTTCAGTCACTGTTCCAAACAGGACACTCAATGCCTTTCCCACAATCGGGACTACGGATCTCCTTTCCCGCGTCTGCAGTAACTCTATTCCCTGCAGGTAGTTTTGCATGTCTTTCCATTGAGCCTCTATCATAGTGGCTTCTGATTCTAGGGAGTGCAATAAACTGAGATACCCTTTTTGCTTGGGATAATCTTGTCCTACTTTCAACCGGGCTGCATCCAGTTGCGTTAGCTCGTTTCCTAACTTATTTAGTAGCGACTCATACGGGTTCAAATCTATCACGAATGTGACCAACCACTTAGACCTGGTTATTATTACTTCGCTCGTTTTTTTAAAAATGGTGTTTCGGCTGCGCTTCCCAGCTTCCGCCATCGTCACCATCAGCGTGGCTACCACCATCATCGTCATAACCAACCCTTTCATCTTGATCATTCCTGAAAGGTAACGAAATTCTTTTGTTGTTATTCTTCACAACTACTTCGTGTCGCTCAACTCATCACTCAATTATTTTATAACTTCTTACTAAGTTCAGCTCTTCCCTCCTCTAACTAACCTCTAGCGGACAGAATGGTCCGGTCAGGTGTGCGTGGCGCCCACTCTAAAGGTTGTACTTCATGACACCACTGGTGATCAATCAACAATGCCAATGATCTTCTCCCGTCCCTTGTGAGGTGCAGCCCGCGACTCCATCCCCTCCACTCACATCTACCATAGTCAGCCAATAGGATTTTGGATGAGCCAGTGTCGTTATCTGTCGACACTAAATGCTTGTATTCTGCACAGCCCTTTTGTTCTACTGAGATTTGGGGTTCTTCTCCCTCCCTGATCTCATCTTCTGAGGTGATTCCTGTTCAACCTCTAACCTTCTTTCTGTGTCTAACTTCCGTCCAGGAGGTTTTTTTTTTGTCCTCTTCTTCATCTCCTGATTCTTCTTTCTGTTTAGAGTCTTCGCCTTGAATGTCCTCAATACCTTTCGACTCTATGTCTAAATTTCTCCTGTTCCTTATCCTTTCCTTGAGCTGGGAAAGGGGTATTCGATCCTCCTCCTCCCACTCGCTGGATCCTTCGTCCTGTTCAGGGTGCCTCTTTTTAGAGCCTTCGACTGCTTGATTGGACCTCCTCGTCTTTTTCTTCCTTTTCTTCGGACATGGGGGTGTGATGGCGATCTCACGGGGTCTTCTCTGTACCGATTCAGTCGACGACTGAACATCGCCAATCCCCGCTGAGGGTTCCAACTCTGTCACTCGGACTGCTTCGTTTATCTGGCCAAGTCGACCTATCTCCGCATCCTCCTCGGAGTCTTCTTCCGTTTCCATTTCTTCCGGTTCAACCAGAGTTACTTTCCTTTTCCTTGTCTTCTTAGGCCTCGGCTCGCTCATTTCCAGGTTAGCTATTTCAGCCTTCTTCAGATCATTGGCATGAACCCTCCTCGCTCGTCCTGCCACTTGATCCCATATTACATATGATACTGGGCCCGTCTGCTCTACTATCCGGTAGTACGGTTCCCATCTTTGGTCCAGCTTTCCCTCTCTCTGGTGGATTTTATAGTAGACAGGGTCTCCAACCTTCAATTCTACTACCTTTCTTTCAGCATTCACCCTCTCATTTCTTTTCTTCTGGGCCCTCTTTATTCTTCTTCTGGCCTGTACAAATATCTTATGTTGCTGTTCCAGCAATAGTTGATGATGATCTTCTCCCATATACCTTCTTCGGGGCTTCAGTAGGTTATCCACAGGCAGGACCACGTCTCTGCCAAACAACAAAAAGTAAGGAGAAAATCTGGAGGTTTCGTTTATCGTAAACCTCACGGCCGCCAGAGCCTGCGTCAAATACAAGTCCCAATTTCCAGTGTTTTCTCTGACCAGCTTGGCCAATACATCTCCCAAGGTTTTATGAAACCTTTCCACTTTAGCATTTCCCTGGGGGTGATATGGGGATGTTTTTATGTGCTCTACATGCAAACCTGTCAAAACTTCTCTCATGATGCTGTTCACATTCTCCGTGCCATTGTCTGTTACCAATTGCACAGGGGCACCATACCTAGGGAAGATTTCACTTATTATCAACCCGGCCACAGTTCTGGCCTTCTTGTCTGGTACTGCAAATGCTTCAGGCCAATTTGTTAGCCAATCGACAAAACTCACTATATAGTTGTTTCCTTGTGCAGTTTCTCCATATGGTCCTGATACATCCATACTCACCTTCTCGAAGGGAAAGTTTGGTACGCCTGTTTCCTCCAAGGGTGCCATTTCCTGCCTTCTGCTCTGCGACTGGCACACTACACAACTCCGAACATAGTTAGTGACCTCTCCGTACAGTTTGGGCCAATAGTACTTTCTTCCTATGAGATCACATGTCCTATCAATTCCCATGTGACCCAACCTCTCGTGGCACTGCTCCAATATCTCTGGTCTTAAACTTTTGGGCACATACAACTTGGGCTTGACTTCTTCATCCCTGCCTGAGAGATAATACAGCCTTTCCTCTATTATGGCATACTTGGTGGTCTCTCCTGCCTTCACCTTCTCTCTCAGAGCAGCTATTTCACTGTCTGCTTGCTCCTTCTCAATTCCTTCTGTCCAGTAGGGATCGGTTATTATCTGGGCGTCCCCTTCTTCGTCCGATTCTAACATGGGGCGATCTTTTAGCTTATTAGAGTTAATTACTCCTATTCTATAGGCTTTATCATCTACTCCTTGTTCTACCTTTACAGATCTTTCTTCCAGTTGTTTCGGTATTCTTGAGAGTAAATCTGCGCACGTGTTTTCCTTTCCTGCCAAATACTCTATCTTACAGTGGTAGCCACTTAACTTAAGTGCCCACTGTTGAATTTTCTTATTATTTGTCCACTCTGCCTGCAATAGGTACTGCAAAGGTTTGTGGTCCGTTTTTATAGTAAAGACCGCACCATTTAAATAGTAGTCCAGTTTTTGGAGAGCATACATGATGGCATATGCTTCTCTTTCTATTACTGGCCACCTCTGTTGTGTCTCTGAGAGCTTATGGGAGAGGAAGTATATCGGTACTTCCTCTGGTATGCCAGGCACTGGTCCTTCCTTATCAGGACACGGCTGGGTAAGTACTGCCCCTACACACTGCTCACTGGCATCCGTGTATAATATCATAGGCTTGCTGAGGTCTGGGTACGTCAGCAGTGGGACGGTTGTCAACTGTCCCTTTAGCGAATCAAATGCTCGTTGACAGTCCTCTGTCCACTTGAACCTAGCGTATTTCTTCGTCAGGGCTACTAGTGGTATGGCAATTCTTGAAAATGCCGGGACGAAGCGTCGGTAGTAGCCTATAGCTCCTATAAAACCTCTTACCTGTCTCACTGTCTTAGGCTCTGGCATTTCCCTTATGACCTTTACCTTATCCATGTCGGGTTTAATACCGTCTCCGTTTATGACGAAGCCTAAATACCTAGTTTCTTCCTTCAGAAACTGACACTTTGACAATTTTAATTTTAATCCGTGTTTCCTCAACCTTCCCAACACCTGTCCTAAATGAAAAAAGTGTTGTTCCACTGTCTCCGAAAATATCAAGATATCGTCCAAATACGCCATGGCAAAGCTCTCGTATCCTCCTAACACTATTGACATTAGCTGTTGGAAGACTCCCGGGGCATTAGCTAGACCGAATGGCATCACCCTGAACTGAAACAGTCCCAGGTGACACGCAAATGCGGCCTTCTCCTTGTCAGCCTCATCCAGGGCTACTTGCCAATACCCGGACCTCAAGTCCAACGTAGAGAAGTACTTTGCCTTCCCTAATAATGCCAAAATGTCGTCTATCAATGGCAATGGCACCGCCAACGGCTTCGATATAGAATTTAGCTTCCTAAAATCTACACAGAAACGATGCCCGCCATCTTTCTTACCTACTATTACTATTGGGAAGCTCCAAGGGGAGATCGATCTTTCGATCATCCCAGCTTCCAACATTTCCTCTACTGCCTCTTCTACAAGTGGTCTTTTATGTATAGGTGTCCGGTAGGGTTTCAATTTCACAGGGGGGTGGTCTCCGGTGTCGATTTTCATTTCGACTGTGTGGGTCTGACCTAGCTCCTTGTCTGACTGGGCCACCACATCTCGATTGTTTCTTAACAGACCCCCCACTCTGGTTCTAAATTGATCCGGTGCTAATATATCCTCATCTAAGATTCCCTCTGTTTGCTCTACTAGCTTCCTTCGTTCCTGCTCGAATCTCACCCGACTCAGAGTTCGTAGGGGAAGTGCTCTCCCTATCTTCTCCCCTCTCCTAACCTTTATAGTCTTTTGGGCCTGGTTCACAATCATTATGGGCACCAACTCGGCTGCCTCCACTACCGTTTCGCACAGGGTTACCTCGTTATCTTCTAGGCCCTTTCCTTCTACAGGGACCAACTGCAGGGGTCCTCTCCATACCCTTTTTCCTGACATTAACCTACTCTTTCCCGACACTGCGGTTCTAGGAGGTAACTTTACATCTTCCTCCACCACTATGGTTATCTCTTCCTCTGGCGTTCTCTCGCCGTTCACCACCAACACAGTAGGATTAAACTCAATCTGGGCCCTCTGGCTCCGGAGCCAATCTTCTCCCAAGAATGCCTCCGTACACAGGTCGGGGGTTACGTAAAAATTTTGGGTGCTTTTTACTTTCCCAATCCTCACCGGGAGCCTCACCATCCCTTTTATCTTCAGGGGGGCTCCATCTGCTTGCGTGATCTCTATGTCCGCTTCCCGTAACCTTCTCTTCCGTTTCACCCGCCTGTATGTTTCCTCTCTCATCAATGACACAGATGCTCCTGTGTCCACCAGAGCCCTCATCTCCCTACCCCCTATCTCTGCTCTACAGGATAGTTCTTTCTCTTGCGTTAGCGAAGAGAACACTTGAGCTTTCTTCTTCCTGGGTCTCCACCCTTGGGTCAACCCAGCCATGGGTGCCGGTAGTAATAAATCACCTTCATTTTTCTCATGAGGTGGAGTTCTGCGCCCCCTGCACCTGGGCGACCCCGGCCGGACCTCTCCGTACAGTTTGTTTCTAAGGATACAGTTTCTCTTCAGGTGTCCTGGCCTCCTGCAAAACCAGCACCTTCTTGTTGGACAGCTTGCCGCAAAGTGGCCCGCCCGACCACATGTCCAACATTTTGCTCTTTTCCTTTTCAACTGGGTTGGCCTTGTGTCTATTCCCGGGGGAACCCGTCCTCTATTCAAGCGGTTCGCCCGTCCACTGGTCCAAGTTTTTATTTCTCTTCTTTTTAACTGGGCCACCCTCCCTCTTAATTCCGGGGTGGCCCGCTGGCTTTTCCCTGGGCCGGTCTCTTGGGCTCAGCCTTCTTTGTTAATATCGGTGGGGCACCCTTCCTCAGCCCGCACCACTTGGCCAGGTGTCCTTTCTTACCACACCTGGTGCATCTGTCCTGATCGAAGTCTGGGGGTAACCCCCACTTCGTCGGACATTCCGCCGCCCTGTGGTCCTCGTGCCCACAGGTCCAGCAGACCAGCCCGTATCGACCCGGCGTGGACTTATAAAAGCCATGCCTGGTCGACCATGCTTTTCTATTGGGGTCCTCCTCCCATAATTCTGCCCGATCCACCTCATCCTTAACCCTCTGATTCCACGCGGGGGGTCTTCCGCCTACCCCACTCTTTCCAGCCTCCTGACTTGGCATCTGCTTCTTCCCACACCTCTTCACTTTATCCCACACGCCCTGGCTCTCCCTGGCCAGCTCCACCGCTGCCGACAGTCTGAGCGGTCCTTCCTTCAGTACGTCGTGACGAACACGCTCGTCGCTCAGCGCCTCTATATACAGGTCCGCCAGTTGGGCCTGCATAACTGCATTATCCCTGACCACTTCGGGGAATGCCAACGATGATAGCTTCCCCGCTCGGGTCCCTAATTCTCCCGGGGTTTCATCCCGTAGCTGTGTCAGTTTTAAAAGGGCCCTCATGGCCTCTATGGCCGTACCTTCGTCGGCGAACTCTTTGGTTAGCAGTCTTTTTATCTCTTCCCAAGACAAGCAGGGTTGATTTTCCAAGAGCCCCCTCACGAACTCAGACGCTTTTCCCTTTGTGGCATCGTATGCCAAATACAGGGTTTCTTGGTCCGAAAGCTCGTAGATGATTCGGCTCTTCTCAAGGATTGCCAGCCAGTTTTTAAACTCCTTCCCGCTGCCATCAAATACTGGGACCCTCGGTCCACCTAACAGCTTCCTTAAATCCACTGGCAACCCCCGCCTTACTTCCTCTTCACCCCCCACTGCTCTATCCGAATCATAGTCCGACATGTCTACAGAGAAAGACAATCTATGCAGCAACAATCGAGGTTGGGAAATAAAATAAGGTGTCCTACCTTGCAGACGATTCTGTTCTTGTTCCTTTCGGTCCCGGTCGTTTTGAGTTCTATTTGAATTTTCAGCAACGGCGGTCGATCGATGTGACGTGACGCGGCTGTCTCAGGGTTGATCCTGTTGTCACTGGCACCAATTGTGACGGGTACACACCTGGCCCAGGGTCGAATCCTTTGGTTACGGCGCCAACTGTGACGTCGCTCCTCCTGGTCGCTCCTCCTGGTTCCAAGCGTGCCGCTCCAACCTCTTGGTTAGATGATCACCAGCCTCGCCTTTCCCAACCCGCTTCCAATACCTGGTTGCTAAAGCAACTGTACTGATCTCCGGTCTGTCTACCCACGCTGTGTTTAGATCTTAGACAGACGGGACCAGCAGGGATTGGGCCGTATGCAAGTTGAGTCCGACGGGGGTGGCAAAACACAAGTAAAAGAAAAAAAAACTCACGAGACAAAAAAATTACTGATAAAAAAAAAGGGTGACAACCTTTTATATCTAATGTCCGTTACATAAAGAAAAAATTGTTCTCATTCCCGACCCGCTCTGTGGACTATGGCACCAAGCTTCTATCATACAACTTAACGATTTCGAATTGTCTACTCTCTAGAATTGTGTATGTCGGAGTGTGGTTTAGTTCGACACTGGGGCTAATTTCTATCAATCATTCGCAGTTGATTCTTCTCTTCGACCTGAGTTGTATTTCTTCACTTCGATCTGGTTGGGTCGAATTCTGTTCTCGGCTGGGCTTGATTTTAACTTCTTCTTCTTCTTCCGTCCAGTAACTCTTTGGCCTTGTCTTCGACTTGGCTGCAACTTCTCCGCGGCTTTCGAGTAATCTTCTTCGTCAACTTAGATAGAACTTCTCTTGTCTTTGACTTGGGCCGGAAGGATTTCTTGTTTTCGACTTGGGCTGGAAGGATTTCTTGCCGCAACTCAGCCGCAACTCTCTGTCGTCCGAGGTGATCTCTTCTCGCTGCCGTCCGGGGCTGAACTCATTTTTTTGTCGATTGGGGTCCTGCTTTTATTGACGCCGCAGCAAACCGGGGTGGGTCTGTCGGCGTCAGGGCTCTCTCGATAATCCCAAAAGTCGCATTAGTTCTGATTTCCCATTATCGCTATTATTTTCACCCCTACTTCCTCACAGTGCCTCTGGGGGGAAGACGCATACCCATCTCTCCCGGTCTCTCGTATGTCAGGTGACCGTTTTCGACCAATGGTTCTTGATCGAGCATTCTCCCTCCTCTTTCCGCATATCACGTGACCGCTTTCGGCTAATGAGACTGTGGTGGGACGCCTCCCGTCTCCAATCGGGCGTGGCTTACATCGTTCTTGTTCTAAAAAAAAAACAAAATCTAATTTGGCCTTTTTCACACGTACGAAAAATGATAATCTTGGCTTTTTCTCACCTGGGTTCTGTCAAAACAGCCTGCCGCTAATTAGATGTGACTTCAGGAAGGAATATTGGCGCTATCTGTGAGCCGAGACAATCGTTTTCTTTCCTTCTTTGTTTTTGGTCAGACCTGATAGTCAAAAATCTTAATTATCTGAATTGAAAATGTCTCCACTTCATCATCGTGGGGTTCCAATTTTTAACAGGTCAGAATCTGTATACAGTTCCACCGGTCACCCCCCCAACACAAAAGACACCTTTCCTCCGATTAAAATTTCGTTTCCATTGTTCTAAAAAATCTTTATTGTTTCAGCCAACCTTAACAAACTTCCATTCTACGCGGACATGGAATTAGTTCAAGTGCTTGACCTGATAATTTTGACACTTGTTAGGTGCTGGTCGTACGTGTGTGTTTTCGCTTACGACCTGGTTTCGTATTATGTTTCTGTCTTTCCTCTTCTTTTTGTTTTATTTTATTATCTCCAAACTCTATTTCTTCAACCAAATATAACAATTTCTATTTCCCTGGATTTCGGTCAGGTAATTTGGCCTGATATATTTTGACACCTGTCTTGTCTTAGTTTTACTTATGACCGGGTTTTGTTTTATCTATTCCCCTTTCTCTTTCTTTTTATTATTTTTTTTTTCTTCTTCTCTTTGGATCGCCTAAATACAGTTAGAGAATTATTCTCAAAACTCAATTATTCTTCGTTTCTAAATAACTAACAACTGGTTAATAAACCGAATAAAAATTAAATCATATTTCTATGAATATCTCTTTTTAGTCTTTCTAAAATTGCAGGGTGCCACATAGTGAATTACTAGGTCTGCTGCTAGGAAAGTTCGCTCACTGTGTTGTGTTAGACAATCTTTCTCTCACAAATTTATCTTAGATATTTATAAGTCTAATGCTTTGAATATTGTTGCCACATACAGTCTGGTGCTCTTGCTTTAGAGATTCTTGATAAAATCCAAAGAAGAATCTGCAATATTATTGGTCCTAACCTGGCATCTCTTGTGCCTTTTCTATAAATATTAGGTTGGTACAAAAATAAAAGTTCATCAGAACATTTAATATCAAAGTATTAGGTTGGTGCAAAAATAATGACATAATGTTGTTTTTTGACGTAAACGTCAAAAAACAACATTTTTACATCATTATTTTTGCACCAACCTAATACTTTGATATTAAATGTTCTGGTGAACTTTCCTTTATGGTGCCTAGACTTTATGAATTTAAGTGCAGTACTAGATTGGCAACTAGGTCTCATCATTTTATAGTTGAAATGGCTAGATGTAGCCATAAGTTCTATGCTCACAGTTTTTTTCTTGCACTTCTTGCTTGTGGAACACTCTTCTGGCATCTTGCTTTCCAACCAACTTTGATCTTCAAAAATTTAAATGCAATGTCAATTGTTATCTACTGTGTTTTTGATTATTCTCCTATTGTTGTTGCTCCTTAATAATGCTTCTTTTTATTTTTCTTTCAAACTCAGTAACGCTTTGTGTCTTAGTGGCTTTATTGCCTTGCTTGGGGTGAAATGATGATTAAAAAAAAAAAGCAGACAGTTGGAAAACTGTAGAACTAGTGTTGAAGCGAAAAGACATAACCTGTCTTTGAGTAAAGATTGTTTTGCATATTCTTAAATCTTCCCATGGAAGCCTCTGCGGCAGAGGGGGGGGGGAGTGTTACTTCTTATGCTATCTGTAAGACTGCACAGTTCAAATAGTTCTTTGTGTCTCACCTGTTTGAACTTCTAGGAAAATTTGATGGCAAAGTTTAACCTATGTACCCCCCACCAAAAAAAAAAAAAAAAGCAGTGTGTCAAAAGGAGGAATTTTTTTTTTATGTTGCTATTTCTGTATACTTCTTCAGCAATATTTATTTTTATTGTATTGGGAATATAGTCATTAAATTGTTTATTTATAACATTAATTTTATATTTACAAGATTATAAAAATATGTGAATATTCATATTGATTGACAATTAGCCAATGTTTTTCATACTTCTTTCTTTATAAAATGCTAAATAAATATTGTATTGTGGTTGGTTCACATATTTTCATAATCTTGTAAATATATTATTGTAGGTCTTGACCTGGCATCTCAGCTTCAGACATTTCCCCATTACTATAACATACCTTCGCTATGCCTTTTATATAAATATTATCAAGGTAATTGTTCAGACAAACTTTGCAGTATGGTATTTAGACTTTATGAATTTAAATGCAGTACTAGATTGGTGGTAAGGTCTCATCATGTTACAGTTAAAATGGCTAGTTGTAACCATAAGTTCTATGCTAAAAGTTTCTTCTGTCGCACTTCTCGCTTGTGGAGCTCTCCTCTGGTTTCTTGATTCCCAGTCAACTTTGATCTTCAAAAATTTAAATGCAATGTCAAACATTATCTACTATCTTGTTTATTCCATTTCTTTTATTATCCTGGCTTCTTAATAATGTTCATTCTTTTTTTTACACTCAGTAAAACCTTGCATCTTAGTGGCTTTATTGCCTTGCTTGGAGTGAAATGATTTAAAAAAAATAAAATTATTAGGATTATGAACATTAAATCTAAGTGAATGTTTAAAGTTATGAAATTGAAACAAAACTATATTCTTTAGATCTTTGATTTTTTTTAATACGAATTTAAGAGCAGTAATATATTGACAGGTCTCATCATTTTATAGTTGAAATTGTTAGATGTAACTGTAAATTCTATCCTAATAGTTTCTTATCTCACATTTCTCGCTTTTGGAATTCTCTTCTGGTTTCTTGTTTTCCAGTCAACTTTGATCATCAAAAATTTAAATGTAATGTCAATCGTTATCTTCTATCTTCTTAATTCTTGTTCTTTTATTGTTCTCTCTCCTTAATAGTGATTTTCTTTCTTGATACACCCTTTTATTGTTGGTCTGAAGGTCATACTGTGCCAAGAATATTAGAATAATCTAAAACTGCCTGCATATAAATAGAAAATCAGTAAATACGCAAAAATAGAAAGGGACTTAAGACAAGGTTGTGTCTTCTTGCCAGACTTCATCGACTATTAAAGTGAGGCAATCTTCAGAGAACTATCAGAATTTATTATTGGTGGACACAATATTAACAACACAAGATATGCAGATGACACAGTGTTGGTAGCAAACATGAAAAGAAATTTTTAGAGATCGAAACACTTATACATATTTATCAAGTTAGCTGAAAATGTTATTAAAAAAATATGCAACATAAATTATTCTGAAGCTAAAATAATTTAAATACTAATTTGCTTAAAAAAAATTCAAAATATCACTTATTTTCACTTGTCACTTCATGTCCTCCATAACTTGACTGACTCTTCAGCTAACCTGATAAATATTTATGAGCGATTCATGTACCTGAAAATTTTGAAAAACTAATAACATTTTTGCTCTTAGAAATACTTGTTACAAAATAAAATCATAGCATTTGCCTTAATAGACTACATCAGAGGATGAAACACATTGGCTAAGATAAGTTTTCCTTTTGTCTTTATTCATATTGTTCTTTTATAGATACACTCTATCTGTAATTTTTCCATATATATAAAATGACCGTTAGCAGTTAGCAATTTAAGAGAAAAAAAAGAAAAAGAAAGACTTAATTAAATATCCATTAACGTTGACAGGAAAGCAATGAATAACTCTAACAAGCTTGAGTAAACGGTTGGCAGAACAGGGATTAGGGGAGACAGTAAAGAGACAAACATTGTTAAAAGCTATTTGGGACAAGAAATTGTACTCGGCACAAAGATCACATTGAAAAACTAGGAATTTAATTTCAAGGGAGATAACTCAGGTCAAAATTTTCTCCCTTAAGTAATCTTTTTATTATTATTATTATTTATTATTATTATTATTATTATTATTATTGATGATGATGCATTTCTCATGAGCGGGATTAATAGGGTGTCATCATGGCCGGGTGTCGAAAGGATTATCGGTTTTTATGTTTGAAAGATGAGGCAGCCAATGTAACTTGGGCGTCACATTTAGATATCTGGAAACACCATCAATCGGAGACTGACTAGGCGGAATTGGTTACCCGACCAGAAAGTTTTTCTAACTGATCCTCATCTGTATTTTTTTTTATCATTTCACTCCAAGTAAGGTGATAATGCCACTAAGACGCAAGGAGTCTACTCTAAAATATTTAGTTTTATTAAAATTGTCCAAGTTTTCAGAACCAGTTCTTAATTTTCCTTCGACTTTACATCCATCACAGACATTGCTTTTGTGCTGTGATTCATATCTGATATCTTCCGAAAATCTGCCCGAATCGATGTTCTTATTCATGAATCATATAAAAATAAGAAAACATGACAATTTCATACTTCGTCTTAACCTTAACTGCAGAGTGAGATACATTGACAGTTTAAACGGTTGTTACAGAGTTGCTTCCCTTGCACTACATTTTTCTATAACAGATAAATGTTAAATAAAGGGAGATAACTTTTAAAACAAAATCACATTAAAATGTTTCACACACTGTATTTCCTGTCAAGTAACAAGAAGGTACAAGTTTATAATACATACCTGTAATTCGAGAAGAAATATTTTGCAAAAAGAGATATTCAAATAAGGATTCATTTATCATTAATTTGATTTGTAATCATAATTTAATAATTTATAATTATATAATTAATTCTGTTGTCATCAGGGTATGGTATGTCAAATAGATGATTTTTTTTTAAATATATTTTTTAAACAGTATTTGAATTTGTAATCTTAGTTTAATAATTTATAATTATATATATTTTCATTCTGTAATAATCAGGGTGTGAGATAATTCTAAATAATATGTGACCATTTATACCATGTTTTTTTTATCTTCGAATCAGCAGAAACTATTGTGTCAATCAGGGGGAATTAGTACTCAAATCCCACTTGCCTTAGTGGCATTATAACAAAATGATTTCTAAATTAGTTTTCCTGTAAAGGAAATGAGTCTTAAGCGGAAGGAAATACGATATATATATATATATATATATATATATATATATATATATATATATATATATATATATTGATAATATTAGTGGTCAGTATATATATATATATATATATATATATATATATATATATACAGATAATACTAATGGTCAATATAAATATATATATATATATATATATATATATATATATATATATATATGGGTCAGTGGTGTATTGTGGGTAATACATTCTGGCGGTTATTTGGGCGGGAGTGGCTTGTTTATTTATTTATTTGGGTTAATTTAGTATACTTGTTTTTTATTTTCATTTTTTATTTATTTATTCTTTTCGGTTTTCTATGTTATATATATATAAATTCCGAAGAGGATAGAATCCAGGTAGAGCTCAATGTCCAGGACAGAGTAAGAATATAATATAAAAGGCTCAAACACTAATATTCCATGGTTATAATTTATTCCATTGGAATCGTAATCACAATCGAATTCATCACCCCTAGTTCTCATGAATTAGATCGTGATTACGATTCCAATGTAATAAATTATAACCATGGGATATTAGTGTTTGAGCCTTTTATATTATATTATATATATATATATATATATATATATATATATATATATATATATATATATATATGTATACACACACACACACACACACATACACACGTATATATATATATATATATATATATATATATATATATATATATATGTATATATAGACAAAAGGAAAACTTAGCTTCGAGTTTCGTCCTCTGTAGGACTATCAAGGCAAATGCATAGAGGACGAAACGCATCGGTTAAGATACGTTTTTCTTTTGTCTTTATTCATTTTGTTTTTTTTTACATATATAACCCCCCTCTCTCTCTCTCATATATATATATATATATATATATATATATATATAGTAAAGGTAATAAATCCAAGTGGATCCTAGCAATATAAAATATGAAAACTGATTCACAAAAAGAGCTCAATGTATTTATTATTACAGAGCAAATAATTAACAATAAAATCAAAAATCACCTCATATGGGAAATAACCTATTTTGGCAGACGAAGATATAGGTCGTCTGTCTCATCAAACCCTGTATGGACTGAGTTCGTATCAGAAATAGAAATTTAACTGAGAAAACTAATAAAAAAACAACAAAAAAAAAAACACACCAGTTGAATAACTAATACATAATTTATCCATTTCAATGTTTCAGTCAGACGAAATGCACGAGTCAGAGGTCAGGTGAGGATGGAAGGTATTTGTCTTAAAGGGATATATTTATGAAGAAAGAATGTTCACGCGATGCTTCTTATAATATATAGATATAGTAATCCGATGAAATATAATCGAGAGATAAAAAACCCAAACCAAACAAAACAACGAAAATAATAATATTGATAATAAGACTAATAATATTTGTCGCATATGCAGTCGGCCATTTGACCAAATGGAAACATAATGAGAAAAGATGATAAAAAAAGAAATTTTCGGACTTCATTGTTGGTGGGGAATTTTTTTCCGCACGTTTTATATTACTGATGAAATCAAATAGATTTTGCAGCTTTTTTTTCTTTTTAAAATCTTTTCTCATCTAGTGTCCATTTAGTTAAATGGCCGACTAATATATATATATATATTTATATATATTGCGTGTATTTAGACAGCATTTTTTCATTGATGCATGTTTCATTAAATAATATAGACAAGTGTTGTCTGTTTATTTTATGTAAATCCCTTTCATATCGTCTGATAAGCTTAATAACATTATCATTAAACGAAGAAAGAAAATCACAATATTGATACATATTTTTTAATCCTATCTCGTGCAAAAATTCTTGAAGCTATATACATAAAACAGTTGAAACCTAACCTAAACAAAATAAACTATGAAATCTCCAGAAATATTCTTAAATGCCTATAATTAGTAAAAGAAGCCATTGGTTTATACCAACGGCTTCCCATACCTAATACTTCTTGTTTTCACTCTCGCGTGGTCATGTGTGACGTCATGAGCTGCGGTGCGATTTTCGCTTCCAGCGTTTTATATGCACGAGTTTGTCGTTGCTTGGAAATCTTTCATGTAAACAATCACAGACTATCATCACTGTCTCGTCCGTGTATTGCTTACTATATTGTAATGTAATTGTCATCTTTGATAATGGCTTATGTAAGCCGAAAGCTTAGATAGGATTAAAAATTAGTATCAATATTGTGATTTTCTTTCTTCTTTTAATGATAATGTTATTAAGCTTATCAGACGATATGAAAAGAATTTATATAAAATAAAGAGACAACACTTGTCTATATTATTTAACGAAACATGTACCTATATATATATATATATATATATATATATATATATATATATATATATATATATATATATAGAGAGAGAGAGAGAGAGAGAGAGAGAGAGAAAATGAAAACATAGCTTCGAGTTTCGTCCTCTGTGGCACTTTATCAAGGCAAATGCGTCAGCTAAGACGTTTTCCTTTTGTCTTTATTAATATTGTCTTTTTACAGATATACTCACTCTTTTATATATATATATATATATATATATATATATATATATATATATATATATATATATATATATATATATATATATATATAGTGTTTTTTGTTTGTTTGTTGGTTTGTTTGTCTGTACTGTAGGCATGTGTCTGTCAGAGAGAGACCACATAAGTCAGACGAGGGAAAATAACTTTCCTGTCAAATCTGACCTAATCCATACATACGTATATATATATATATATATATATATATATATATATATATATATATATATATATATATATTTGTTAATCTCGGATAAAGAACGAACGATTATCATTAGTGAGTGACGTGGCAAATAACACTGAAAGCATTTGAGTAAAAATATTTTGTAAGTATTTGCTCATTTTTTAAACAAATTCTTTTGTACTAAGCTACGCACCCTAGTAAAACCAAGTTTACTTTGTACTCCCTTATCTGTTTGTAATTCAACCAAAAATTTGGGTTGATATGCCATAAAACCCAACCAACCAACCAACCAACCAAAAATTTGGTTTCAATCGGTCAATGTATGGCTATTTTAGAGGGTGTGACTGACTGATGGGCGGATTAGCGGAAGTCACAGAATTTTATATATAGATAGAAGATCATTACCTTATCTACGGTTTCGAATTCTCAGTTTTCCTTCTCTTAGATTGGTTGTCGCTTAAGACGAGCGGAACCAATCTACGCCGCTAATTGCTTGGGGGGGTGGAGGTGTGTAGAAACGGAATCATGCCTTTCACTGTGAGTATTAGTTTGAATCCCGGAATTTGAACTCGGGTCGCCAGTTCCACTTATCGCAGGGATAACTCCTTCATTTCGCCGCACACTGATGACGTTGCGTAACTTTTTTTCCCTTCACTTTTATTCAATCGACATTTATCTCTTGTGAATATCAGAAGATATTTTATTTTGGATGGCACCAACGGACACGTGATTCTCCGTTAACTGTTCAGATGCCAGCAAACATGAGGACATTGTATCGTAAGTCGGTCTGATGAAAAGATGGAGCGCTTCCCTTGAAGGAATGTCAAATGGAAATGCCAGAGTTGAAAATAAAAGAGAGAGGTCATTTCGGTCAAAGAATAGCCGGGATTTAAGAGAATTACCTCCGGGGGTAACGAACACCAGGGCTCTTTGAGAAGGAATTCATTGCTGCGTTTTTCTGTCAAGAGCTAAAAGGAATGGCAAGAATGTCAATAAAAAGTGACGTAAACACATTATTCCGTTACAGTCGAGGCATTTATTAAGTTTGACACAAGGCCTCATGTTTAGAGTATCTAGTGACGGCCAGACTTTCCACTGGTCTGCCAATCTAGCTTGTTAAGGATCACTGTAAGCCTAGTCAAAAATATAAATATTTACAAGTCGTTCCCTAGTTTTAAGAATAATTCTGACAAAAAACAGGAATTTTATCCCTTGTTCCCTGGTTAGGATTGGGTTTCCGGTCCCTTCTAAAGTCTATTTCAATTCTATACTTCTAACGTCTCCTCCCCGGTCTTTTGAACAGGAAGTGAGTTTTATCCCTTCTTTCCTGTTTAGGATTGGCTTTCCGCTTCTTTCTAAAGTCTACTTCAACTCTATACTTCTAACGTCTCCTCCCCGGTCCTTTGAACAGGAGTAGAGTTTTATCCCTTGTTCCCTGTTTAGGATTGGGTTTCCGGTTCTAACTTCTCCCACCCCCCTGTCGTTTTAACAGGCGTAGAGGTTTATCTCTTGTTTCCTGTTTAGGATTGGGTTTCAAGTTCCTTCTAAAGTCTACTTCATCTCTATATGCCTAACACTTGTCGTTCCCTATGCTAATATACTTCCATACATTTACCCTCTACCTTGTGTGACTTTTGGCCTTGTATTGAATGAATATTACTAAAAAATCTTTTATGAATGCAAATTCCTGTTACCGTTTATTTAAAATATTTTTGATGGTTTTCGTTACCGCTCAAGAACAATGGGCGGTCGGAAAGAAAGCCTGTTCTTTAATTACACAATATTTTAATAGTAGAAGCTCCTAATTCTTATCAAAATGAGCAGAAATGATCCAGGATTTCAAATTAGTTCCCAACATAGTCTCATTCCTTCTCAATCTTTGTACGTTTGTTGGTTAGGAATTAATAACTGTTCGTCATTAACTACACAAGATTTAATCATAGACTATCAAAACGAAGAAAAAGACACAAGAACCGGTGTATGAACTTCACTTTCCAAACAGCACCTCGCCACCCAACGACGTCATTAAAACCGTAGTAATAATATTTGGCGGAAAGCAAAGATGGCGTCTGTCGTTTCAACCAACGTCATGTCCGTCAGTATCAGCATTACGCAGATTATGCGATCTGTAGATTTTTTCCTCCGACTTTATTGTTTGTTTTACTTCAACTCGCTTACTTATTGATTATTTTAGGCTTTGCAATTTAGCTATTTTTCAGCCTTACAGAGCAACTTACAACGTTTTTTTTTTGCAATATATTTTTGACAGGCGACAGAAGGAATCAATAGTTATTGAGTCTTTGATCAGCAGTTATCCAATCTCATATATTATACTTCGAGAATTTCGAGACAAAGGAAAGCGAGAAGAAAGGACTGTCAGTTATAAGAAAACAGAATTTATCAAAATTCCAAATCGACTTTAGTAAAGCCTTTTTCTTAGATATTTTATTACCCGTTTAAATGAAGGTATGTGTACCTGTTATGTAAAAGATTTTCAGAGTTTTGCAATCATTCTTTTGCCAGCTTTAATGAGAGCCTTAACATTGTTTGAGTGTCAGGTCAGGACTGTAGGTTGGATGAGACAAAATTGTCCAACCACTTACTGTGTTTGCTTGTCTTGGTCTATAAAGTGTTGTGAGGATTTATATTGAAAAAAGCACTTCAGTCATACTCGCATATGGCCTTGATTGAAGAAGCCTTGCTCTAAGATTTGATCGTCGTCACCCGCTCCAATTCGATCATCGGGATCATCATCCTGTCTCCTTATTCTCTTTCTCTTCTCTGGTGTGACGGTGACAGAAATGGCTGTGAAGCACCAGCCTACTCCTGAAGAGTCGTGAGCATGAGTCACAGAGGAGTGCTGATGATGGACGCAGCTGGGCTAGTCGGACCCTCCTGATAGCATGCTGACGGTTGGACTCGGCGCCCACTCGGATGGTCCTACGCCAGGAAGACCGATTTTGCAGCAACGGTTTCTCAGGTCCCAGGGTCGATGTTGACCTGTGTCAGGGATGTTTTCAGTTGATCCTTGAAGCGTCGTTTTGGAACTCTGCGTAGCCTCTTGCCGCTGGCGAGTCCTCCAAATAGGAGGGTACACAGGAGTCGAATGGGATGCATTCTGGACCAGTGACCCACCCAGCTTTGGTAATGTGCTCATGTAGGATTTGGAATTGATAGTGATGGTACTGGTAAAAAAAACTCGAACAGAAAAATTCTCTTTTATTCCCAAAACAAAGTTATTGCCAGTTTTCATGAAGAGTTTTCTACCTTACACTCTTGTGTAAATTAATTGAAACAAAACAAATAATTCTGTTATTATTTACCTTTTTTTTCGTATTTTTCCAATAAAACATGACCCAGTGCACATGTCAGTACTTCGTGTGTCCATTCCACGAAGTCGTTCTTTGCTGATTGACCACAGATTCTCGATTATCAACTACAGACCGGCTGGCCAAAGAAAAAAAATCAAATGAAAATGTTATTTCGATAAGTGACGAAAAACAGGCAACTAAAAGAACTTTGGACAGATATGAAAAATTTAAAACCACCTACGATGTCCGTTGACCGATTTTCCTTCGACGGAACATCCTTGGCCTGCGATAATAAAATTATGTTACCGAAGGAAAATGAATGGGAACCTAGAAGTGTTTTTTTTTCTTTCTTCGAGGCGACAGACTGACTGAAACTTTGGAGATGTTTCTTTTTGAGACCGTGTTAGGAAGACCACCCATTCTGATAATTAGCGATAAAATACCTGACGTAAACCACGTGTAGAACAAGAGTTATGACCGCCATTGTCATATTGTCCCGTTCGCGACCAGAGAAATGATAACGGCGATTAAGAGGAAGAAAAGGGAAAGAGAAGAGATAATTTTTTTTTTAGTTAAGCAAGATATTTTTTTTTCTTCCTGAAACAAAGCCGCGGATTCGTCCACGCCCGACTAAGACATCATTGGTCGAGTGGTGATCACGTGACGCACGAGGGAGGCTGTTGCAGCCCATCTGGAGGATGAGTAAGAGAGGTTGCTACGAAGATGTGGGGAGGGCAGTTCACGCCCCTCTGAAGTATGATGAGAAGGTGGTAGTGAGGAAAGGTTCCCAAAAATGGAAAAAGGTGGAAATTCCTAACCAGAGAGGTGGATATGTATTTAGAATTATCGAGGAAACCCCCCGGCGCCGACAAACTCACCCCGGTTTTGGTCGGTTCCCAGAGTCAGTCTCCAGTTGAAGCAAGCCTCGTAGATAGCTGACCAAGATTCACGCACATTCCGGACCTCTATTCAACCCAAGAACAATTATTTTGAAGAGCGACTTAGATCCAGATCACCGAAATAAGTTTTTTTTTTTTTGACTTTCGTCCAAAGACCCACCGAAACACCAATTTCTTAGAGAGCAGACAACTTGAAGTGTTAAAACTTGCCTAGCGGAAAACGACGTGTCACAATCCATAGAACGGGTCGGGAGATAGATGCAGTCCTATGTATCGAACAACTAGACATAAAGTTTGTTACCTTTTTCTTTGATACTTTGAACTTTTGAGTTTTCATTTTATTGTCTTTTATGCATATTTGTGTGGTATCACCTCCGTTGAACTCGGTTTGCAGTACGGCCCCAACCACTGTTTGATCTCGTCTGCCTAAGATCAATTCACAACGTGGGTAGGCGGACTGGGGGATCAGTGCAGTTACCTTGGTAACCAGGCGTTGGAAGCGAGTTGGGAACGACGAGGCTGATATCAAATCTAACCAGATTCCCACCCGAATCGCCAAAAGGTTAGAACGTCACATTTGGAGCGGCGACACCCGAACGGAGCAGCGAGGAGCGAACGGCTGGCGCCGCGGCGAGGACGTCACAATTGGTGCTGTTTAGGGACGTCACAGTTGGTGCCGTGGTAGACTAGGATAGAACGTCACGGTTGGCGCTGCGACCAGAGGACGACGTCACACAACTAAGACCCGCCAGGCCACGTACACAGAGCCGAATCATCCTCATTCCTCTCGTATATCATTGGTAAGAAGGAAATCGCATTTGGAAAGTTTCTTTCCAAGAGCCTCTGCTTTGTGAAGCAAACTCCCGAGATGATGCTTTCTTGATCACTACAATCTTAACCTCTTCAAGTTTAGGATCAATATATATCCTACATAACCTCATAATCTTCACATCCTAACCCCTCCTCTTACGTCGATAAAAAATTAGTAACTGTAGACATTGAGTGGCTCTTGTGTCTTGCATTAGGTAGAAAATAGTAATAGAAATGTCTATATGTTTTGGCATTAACTCATCTTCTTTCCATAGACATTCATGATGCATGAGGATAATATAATGGCTACCGGCTTGGAAACTGGAATCGGCGTGCCATTCAGATTCTTGTCGAGTTTATTTCGTTCACTTCCCATTGGGTTCGGGCCAAATTTGACAGAGTCTGATAGTTTTTTTTTATTTTTTCGGATTGGTTTGGAATATCTGCAAACAGTGAACGGCATTGTGAAACCTCAACCTTACAATTTTAGAGATGTCGACGTTAACGAATATGGACAAGTGGAAGCCATTTGAATTTTGGAAAAGGTTAACCTGTCTCATAATGATTCGTGCCGGGTTTTTTGGCTCCGGATTTGTCCTCAGTATTTGCTCCCGAAGACTTTTCCATGATTGGTTATGGCCGCGGGGCAGTGGACTTTTAAAATCAGTGTTTTCCGTACTAGGTACATATGCATGAATTAGAATAAAATTCAATACAGACATCTAGTTTACACTTTCCCAGGCGAATTCATTGCGAAATATTAGGTTGGTGCAAAAATAATGTCGTTTTCTCACATAGTAACATATGTGAGAAAACGACATTATTTTTGCACCAACCTAATAGATCTGGACAAAGATTCAAGACATTAACTTGGCGGAAGCTTTTAAAAAAAATTCAGTGCAACTGTCGTAATTTGCTTTTGGGAGAAGTCATTTTTTTTTTCAAGAATAGCATGACGGTGTTCGAGGTAATGTAATAGCAAGTTTGTCACCCTAGAACAATTACGACTGAACAGTGAGTCCAATCCTCACTGGATGCCCCATACTTTTAGAAAAGAGACCAATACAAAGCCCAAGAGCCAGTCAAAGTAAAGGTTTTAATGTATATATATTATTCATCATATTTTTGTGACAGGTGTTTCCGGTCTCGTGACCTTCATCAGGCAAATAAAAGGATTCAATTTTTAAAGGAATAAAATTTCCTTAGGTTCTTTTAATGTTTCATTGTTTGTTTTCTGTATTTGTAGTGAGGCTTGATCTCATTTCTGGACGGTTGGCAAAACTAAATTTCTGCCTAAGTGGTAATAAAATCATTAGGTTTAATCTGGAAGATGGTGATAATAGATATGTTGATGAGAGATGTTTTCCTTTCCCTACATCATCCTTGAGACTGTCAAATCTATTTCTAATTTTGTGTATAGTGTGTGGTGTGCGTGCGTGTCCCCGTTAGCTTGCACATGAATCAGTACACACACACAAACACACACACAGACACACACACACACACATATATATATATATATATATATATACATATATATATATATATATATATATATATATATATATATATATATACCATAGCCATATATATATATATATATATATATACAAGTATATGTTTGATGTATATGGAATGAATTCCAATAACCAACAATTACTATTCTTAAAAGAGTGCTCAATACAAAGTAGAGCAGATATAATTATTTATTTAAAAAAAAATTATAACATAAATATGTTATAAAATCACTACAAAAATAGCCATTTTGTTTCAACACCCTCGGTGTTTTATCAAGTGATGACGTTGAATGTAAAATAAATCAGGTTTATTTTACATTCAACGTCATCACTTGATAAGACACCGAGGGTGTTGAAACAAAATGGCTATTTTTGTAGTGATTTTATAACATATTTATGTTATAAATTTTTTTAAAATAAATAATTATATATATATATATATATATATATATATATATATACACCATAGCCATATATATATATATATATATATATATATATATATATATATATATATATACACCATAGCCATATATATATATATATATATATATATATATATATATATATATTCATGTATATAGTAACTGTCGCAATTTGCTTTTGGGAGAAGACATTTTTTCCAAGAAAAACATGGCGGTGTTCGACGTAATGTAATGTAATAGCAAGTTTGTCTCGCTAGAACAATTACGAATAAACAGTGAGTTCGATCCTCACTGGATGCCCCATGCTTTTGACCTTATGTGTGTGTATGTGTGTGTGTGTGTCATGTGGCATGCGTCGGTCTCGAGAGACCACGGATCTGCGACTAAAGAGTTATTCTTCAGCTGCTGATGTCGGCGTAGCATCTATTATTGCTGTACAGGAGCACACGGGAGTGACAGTCCCGATTGTAACGAATGCATGTGAAGGTCTTCCACAACGTCCCCGCCTCTTCTCTCCGCCGGCGGCAAGCCTCCGTTTTTCCCCTCGCTCGGGCCCTCGGCGTAAATCAGGCCTCCAGCGTGAGCGGCCATTGTCGACGTCTTTCCACCTCTCAATATCCTTGTCCATCGCCCTCATGATCCTTTTGCAGACGTCCTTGAAGCGAAGATGAGGCCACCCTCGTGTCTTCTTGCCGGTGGCTAGTTCCCCGTAGAGAAGGACCGCCGGAATTCTTCCATCCTGTACACGGTGTACGTACTTCTCACCAATGCCCTTAGGTTCAGTAGCCGTGAATGTCTAAGCGAACAACTCTGAATTCAAACCCTACGAAATTAGTAGACCAGACTGGGCTCTTCAGCCTTGATAGGGCAACCAATCTAAGCAAAAGAACAACTTAAACAATTTAAAAACTTGCCTAAAGAGGAATGGGCTTCATCAAGCTATTTTGCCCTAGAGACACCCACCGTTGTTGTAACTGCAGTACCTGTCGTTACTCGTTGACCCGAATGCATTACAGAATTCGTAATCGGAAGGAATGAAATATATGAGGTACTGTTAAAATACATTTTTGGTGGATACAGAAAGCTAGATGAAAATAAATTTCAACTGTCTCTTCCTGATGCCTGGGTTTGACGATATACTACATCCGGCAGCAATGCCTTTCATCGAGAGAGTGGAACTTTTGAGGAGCGTGAAACCACCACTTAATTGTTGTTCTTCCCAGATCCACCCTGACCCCGTGGTGGTAGCACCTGTTAGGGTCCTGTTAGGGTCCCAGTTATGGGCAAATAGCGAACCCGCAAACAAGTATCAAAACACTACGAAAGTATAGAAATATCATTATATTATAGTAAAATTATGAGCAATACACTTTCATATTAAAAAATTGCCAAGAATACCTATTTATAGTAAAATTACCAACAATACATTTTATAGTAGATATAGTGGAAGTACCAACAATACATTTTATAGCAAAATGACCAACAATACATTTTATCGGTAGTTGAAGACATACAATTGCATTCAAAATATATTTAGTTGAAGTCATAAATTTGTGCTTAAAATATTTAGATTTATAAAACCATGTTGGGCAGACCAACCGCTTCAATATCTCCTGCGTTTGTCAAATTCTCTAAACTCTCTTTTCTCGTTATGCCTCGCTGACATTTCAAAAATTATAGACATTACAAACGGATGCTTTTTTTATTTTTTGGGAAGAAAATAATCTTGGAAGATCATTTTGTCGTCGATTTAGCCATCAAAAATATTAGAAACACTAACCTTCTGCTGCCTGCCAAAAATATATTGAGAAAAAAAGACTTCAAGATGTATACGATCATGACTCTCCACAGCTTCCTTTCCTTTATAGCTTTTGGTAAATATTGTCTTCTTACTATCTCACACACCAGCTGTTCTGTTATCCGTTTACAAAACCATGTTGGGCAGACCAACCGCTTCATTATCTCCCGTGAGGGTCAAATTCTCTAAACTCTCTTTTCTCGTTATGCCTCGCTGACATTTCAACTAACTTATTCTAAGCGCCATTTTTGCTTTGATTATCCCTAGTTAAATCTTCCTCGTTAATAACATGTTCTGTGGTATTTTCAGCATCCTTTAGAAGAACTATATCTCTGTGAAGAAATTGTTATACATGTATTAGTACTTTTTCCGTTCTTAACTGCTGTTGTCTCCTGTCCACCCGGGGTGGTAGCACCTGTTAGGGTCCAAGCTATAGGCAAATAGTGAACCTCCAGACAAAAATAAACCATTATAAAACTATAAAAATACATTTTTATAGTAAACATACCAGTAATAAATTTTTACATACTAAAATTACCAATAATGTATATTTATAGTAAAATTACTAATTTATCTGTAATTGACAACATACAATTGCGCTGAAAATATATTTAGTTAAAGCCATAAAATCGTGTTCATAAATTTAGATTTCAGCATGAAGTAACCCATAGAGGTGTTGATATGCCGATAAATAAAATCAACCAACTTATAAGTGTCCTTTTTGTTTCCATTTTCTTCAAACCTCCATCGTTACGTCCATGATATTCTCAGCATCCTTCTGTAGAATCACATTTCCGTTGCTTAAAGTCACTTCTTCAGTTGCGAGGAGATTGTCCAGCATTCAGTGGCATAGGGGCGGCTGGAGCTGATATTATATAACATTTCAGCAGTCTTTTCTTTGTTTCTAATGAAATTTCTTGTGAATGTCATGAGAAAAAAAGGTTTGTGCAAATGGTTACGTCAAATGGTATCAAGATGGCTAAAGGTCTTATCTGAAAACATGGAAAAAAAGAAAGAAATCGTTAAGCATTTTTTTTAGATATTAAACATTTTGTGGGGTGAACAGTTATGCTGTAACACGATTTGGACAATTTTGCTGTTATACCACACACACACAGACACACACATATATATATATATATGATATAACGATATTTATTTTTATATATTTTCATAACAATATTGGGGAAAAATGTATGGCAAAGTGGAAAATGTTTTCTTTTGACGCATTTCGTCTTTTCGTCCGATGACGTCATAAAGAACGAGACGCGTCCCAAGGAAACCATTTTTCCACTTTGTTATTTTAGGAAATTACATCGAAAACATCAAAATCGCTACACAATTGCAGTCGTGTTTCGATGCATATCAATGCATCTCTTCAGGCGATTGTAAATTACTGGCGAGTGAATGATTTAATCAGATTTCAAAGCAAAATTCAGCCTCTTTTTACGATAAAAGAGGAGGGCTGGTTATAAGGTTTGTGGGCTTTGCTTTTATTCTTTCTAATCTTAACCTGGATATATATATATATATATATATATATATATATGTGTGTGTGTGTGTGTGTGTGTGTGTGTGTATGTGATTACTTGATGAGGAATTACACAAATTTGCTTTCATTTGCATTTTTTAGGATCGTACTATTTTGTATATGGAAGAGTTTCTAATAAGAAAGAACTTGGACTTCATTCATAAAGGCGACGCTGACTCCTGTGGTCACGTGGTAAAAGTACTTTTTGGCTAATATCCGATCTAAGTGTGTGTCATTTGGGTTGGTTAAAGACCAATGGCTTAACCTGGTGAGGTACAACGAATAACATGAAAAAAAACACTGAGGCTGTCTGATTTGAGCTTTAGACTTGGCAGGTGGCCAGACAGTTCCGTTTCGTTAGGCAGATCAGTGTCAATCAGCGGCTCAAAATACGGCAGCTGGGAAGGGAAAACAACATAAAAAAGAATCATGTTAAGACGTCCACACGCGTTAGAACTCAGAGCAGGACGGCTCTAATCACGCCAGTGATTTCCTGGTGAACCGGTGCATCACCCCCACAGTTGCCAAACAGGATCTCGCCACCCAACGCCGTCATTAAAACCGTAGTAATAATATTTGGCGGAAAGCAAAGATGGCGTCTGTCGTTTCAACCAACGTCATGTCCGTCAGTATCAGCATTACGCAGATTATGCGATCTGTAGATTTTTCCCCCGACTTTATTGTTTGTTTTAATTCAACTCGCCTACTTATTGATTATTTTACACTTTGCAATTTAGCTATTTTTCAGCCTTGCAGAGCAACTTACAACGTCTTTTATTTTGCAATATATTTTTGACAAGCGACAGAAGTTATCAATAGATATTGAGTCTTTGATCAGCAGTTATCAAATCTCATATATTAGGCTCAAAACAACGTGACAGACACCTAAAGAAAATTTCGAGACAAAGGAAAGCAAGAAGAAAGGACTGTCAGTTATACGAAAGTAGAATTTATTGGCACTGCACAAGATACGACCTTCGAAATGAAAGCGTCAGTCCAGCAGCAAGGCAAGGGGTGGTGGAGCGTGGAATCACATCTTAATTGCTGTATTATTCATGACCACCCTGACCCAAGGTGGTAGCACTTGTTAGGGTCCCAGCTATGGACAAATAGTGAATCCCTAAACTGGGGTTAAGACATTATGCAAGTATAGAAATGTTGTTGTAGTAAGAATTCCAGCAATTCATTTTCACAGTAAAAAGAATTATTGGAAAAGGAAGAGAAAAATTACGAGTAATACATTTTTTCGGCATTAAATGACCCATTAGGGTGTTGATATACCGTTAACCAAACCAAACAAAACCAAATCCGAAGACGTCAGGATCAAGCAAGCGGATATATCAAACTATCTGGGGAGTGTTTTTAACGGACGGAGGTAAATGTGGCTCAGAAATCCGAAGGCGTATTTGAAAAAGGAAAGATACCTTCCAAAATATAAGCAACGTAATAAGAAACAAGAAAACATCGCTAGATACAAGGAAAAGAGTAATGAAGTGTTATATAATTTCCATCCTTCTGTTTGGCAGTGAATGACGGACAGTTTTCTTCCAGCTGAAGGGAGGACTTGAGGCAACAGAACTATCTTCTGACGACGGAAAAAGTTTGGTTGATTTTGTTTTGCGGCATATGAACACCTCTATGGGTTACTTAATGCCGAAATCTAAATTTATGAACACAATTTTATGGCTTTAACTAAATATATTTTCAGTGCAATTGTATGTTTTCAATTACAGATAAATTAGTAATTTTACTATAAATATACATTATTGGTAATTTTAGTATGTAAAAATTCATTACTGGTATGTTTACTATAAAAATGTATTTTTATAGTTTTATAGTGGTTTATTTTTGTCTGGAAGTTCACTATTTGCCTATAGATTGGACCCTAACAGGTGTTACCATCCCGGGTGGACAGGAGACAACAGCAATTAAGAACGGAAAGTATACTAATATATTTTCCTACAGAGATTTAGTTCTTCTAAAGGATGCTGAAAATACCACAGGTGGAACCTGTTATTAACGAAGACGATTTAACTAGGGATAATCAAAGCAAAAATGGCGCTTAGAATAAGTTAGTTGAAATGTCAGCGAGGCATAACGAGAAAAGAGAGTTTAGAGAATTTGACCCTCACGGGAGATAATGAAGCGGTTGGTCTGCCCAACATGGTTTTGTAAACGGATAACAGAACAGCTGGTGTGTGAGATAGTAAGAAGACAATATTTACCAAAAGCTATAAAGGAAAGGAAGCTGTGGAGAGTCATGATCGTATACATCTTGAAGTCTTTTTTTCTCAATATATTTTTGGCAGGCAGCAGCAGGTTAGTGTTTCTAATATTTTTGATGGCTAAATCGACGACAAAATGATCTTCCAAGATTATTTTCTTCCAAAAAAATAAAAAAAAGCATCCGTTTGTGATGTCTATAATTTTTGAAAGAAGTCGAGGTTTTAAGAAAATAAAATAAAGCTAGTTCTTTAAAAGCGCATAAAAATAGATAATCTCCAGCTAGTGTCGGATTTAGGCCTTAAGATGTCCTCACGCTGGACTAATACATTTTGGGTCCCCTTCTTTCTGTATATCCGCACAACGGTGTCTATAAAAAGAAAAAAAGAAAACAAGTCGCAATAAAGATAACTGGAGAGGAATTTGTTTTTATCCCAAAAACGTATCGATCACAGATTCGTCAGCAGAATGCGAACCACATCTAGGAACTTTCTCACAGAAATTGTAAATAGATCTTTAAAAAATAAATTGTCGCAATAGAACGGCATTCAAGCTTTCCAGCCAACTCTAATCTGCAAAAATTTAAATGCAATGTCAATTACTATTTACTGTCCTCCTCATTACTCTTTTCTCTTTCCACTCATTATTAATGTTTCTGTTCTTAATTCTTCCACACTCTGTAACCCCTTGTGTCTTAGTGGCTTTATTGCCTTGCATGGGGTGATACCGATTAAAAGAAAAACTGCAAAGATCGACACCTGCCCGTAAATAAAATAATTGATTATTTTATTATATGCGTGTGTGTTTTTTTCTCCTGAACTTGATGTTCAAGGACACATAACAATTCACTGAATTGAACATAATGATAATTAATTAATCTGGGTTAATTACCTATTTTTTGTCTTTTTTTTTTATTTCCAATTCAATTGAGAAATTTAGAAAAGAAATTGTTATGCCGGCCGGCAGGGTAACAATCATATTTTGCCAGTAGCTTTCTGAAAAAGCAAGTCGCAATAAAGATAACTAGCGAGGAATTTGTTTTTATTTCAAAAACGTATCGATCACAGATTCGTCAGCAGAATGCGAACTACATCTAGGAACTTTCTCACAGAAATTGTAAATAGATCTTAAAAAAAAAAAAACTGTCGCAATAGAACGGCATTTAAGGTTTCCTCGGGACAAGCAACTGTCTCAGTCGCCGAAATGACCCCTGGAGGTTTTTGGTCTTTTTTGGGGAATAGAAATGATTTTTGTTAACAAAAAGAGAACATTATGAGTCCTCTCGCCGATGGTGAAATTTACAGCAAAACAAGACTGACACATTAATAAGCATAAAATGCTGTTGACAAGGCCGTATTTAGGTCTTGAGGGGCCCAAGAATTTTGGGGCCCCCTCCATTACGTTTGCACAAATGTGTCTATAAAAAAGAAAAGATATATTTTTAGATGATGTTTTTTTTATGTAGAACATGAAACACTTCAACTAAAATTTTGAATGATTTTGAAACTCGTCCAATTTATTTCATTAACAACTTGACGACATTTTTTTATCTGAACTTTAAATCCTACAGAAATGTATATAGAAATCTTGTATTACAATGAAATTCTAGGATTCAAATTCAATGGCAAAGCATCCTAGGAAAACAAAGATATTGGAAAAGGAAAATTCTGACATTCCACAGTCTTTTGATCCTAGATCAACACAACTGAAAAATAATTTAATTATATTTATTCTTAAAAATCTATTTAATGTAACTCCATTTATTTGGCAAATAGAATGTGCTGATATTTAGTGTTTCATATAATAAAAACCTATGCATCACGTGTAATGTACAGAGCATACAAATCATAAGTTATTTACACTGTACTCTGGGCATCACATGTGATGCAAAGGTTATAATCATTTTAATAAAGTGGAAAAATAAATGTCTTTCATTTGAGACTTTAGATTATCAGTCAAACGTTCTGTGGTCACATATGATACAAAAAATATTAGATTAGGCCTTTCCTCAGACGCCCTGCTCAATAGTAGACTCTTTTCTTAAGCGTCCTTAGTTTTACCACTCTTTTAAATACATGGCACGTGTGCGCCACATATGATGCATGGACGTGAAAATCACATGTCCCGTGCTTCACATATGATGCACAGGACAGGCAAAGGGTTAAGAGGCCCTTGGGTTAATAGAATTAGCCACCCGCCTTCATTATATATATCCCTCCCTAGTCTAAGTAAACGATATATTTTTAGATGATGCTTTTTTGATGTAGAACATGAAATATTCTTCAACCAATTTACTCGTTTCTCTTTGAGGTAGTTTGGTTCCCTTTATGTCCTAAATATTCTGCATCTTTTCACTGTTTATATTTGTAACATAGCCTTCTTCAAATGGTTTCTTTCTAGTCTATGTTCTTTTCATGTTTATTAGCCTTTTAGTTTTTCTGAAATCTTTTTTTACGAGTTTTTGAACCCTTTACCTGTCCAGGGTATTTTCTCTTTTAAAAGCACGATGCACGAACGTGGAAATCACATGTCCTATGCATCAGATATATTATGCGCAGGACAGGCAAAGGGTTAAGGGGTCCTTTGCTTAATAGAATTTAGGGACCCTCTTCATTATATATGTCCCCGGCTATGTCTAAAGAAAACGATATATTTTTAGATGCTGCTTTTTTGGTGTCAAACCGGAAACACTTCCCCAAAATTTTGAATGATTTTAGAACCCATCCAATTTATTTCATTATCAACTTGATTCGAACTTTAAATCCTACAGAAATATATATATATATATATATATATATATATATATATAGAATGAAGGGCCTGTATTACACTGAAGTTCTATGATTCAGATTCACTAAAAAAAAGAACCCTAAAAAACAATGATAACGGAAAAGGAAAATCCTGATTTGCTACAGCCTTGCGATCCTAGATCCACAAGCGAGAAGTGCGAGAGAAGAAACTGTTAGCCTAGAACTTACGGTTACATGCAGCCATTTCAACCTTAAAATGATGAAACCTTGCCGCCAATCTAGTACTGCGCTTAAATTCTTAAAGTCGAGGTATCCATGAAGGATGTCAAATGTCCCCTAAAATTTCAGAAATATATTTCCCCGTCCGTTTGTTATACTGTATTCAAACTGCGATAATTTACGTCGCCCTGCCATGAGCAGCTTATTCAATGTTCAGTTTGACTCATCAAAGCTAATATAGATCAGATCCTTTCCATGGTTTCAAGATATGGTGGCGCCACCAACTATTACCCTAACGTACTACCTCGTTACTTTTGACTCGTTGCTGTATATCACATATGGATATTTATGAAACTTAGCTCAGGGGGTGGGTAGAAGGAAGAGATGTTTTATTTTTTCACCGTTATTTTATTTTTAACCCGGCGGGGGTTGATGTATTTTACGACCTTCCAAGGAAGCTGCATCAGTCGCAATTAGTAGATTTATTGCAACTTAGCTGTTAAACTCTGTGGTCAAATCTGTTAATTCGACTTCTATGTTAACTGTTTTGTCAGTATATGTGATGCATGTTCAAAAGAAGACATCTTTTTTTAAAATTCCGATTCCATTATTTTTTGTTTTTTTAGCGTTTTCAACGAACTTTGGAAGAAAAATCCACGGAAACAAAACGAAAGAAATATCATCAAAAAAAAAAAAAAAAAAAAAAAAATAATTGCCACAGAAATTTCTGGAATTCACATTTGAACTGCGAATGATGGAAATCTCCGTCATTTGCATTTGCCATTAAATTGCAATGACGGAATTTTATCTTTAATGAAACCTGTCTGTGAATCGATAAAGCTACACATACCAAAATATTTGTACAATGTCTCATCAAAAAGTACCCGTACTGTAGCCATAAAAAAGAAACACTACAAGATATATCAATTCTGCAGTTAATCTCCTTCGAAGAACTATCCTTCTGACGCCATAGACTTTATCCAGTGTCATTTCCATTGATGGAAGCATTCCTGGAACTCCTCTTTTGGGGTTAGCGAGCAGCTGCCTTGTCGCATTCTCTTGGATTTCCTCGACGTTTTGAAATCTTGTTTCTTCCAAGTGTGATTTGATTTTTGAAATAGAAAAATAGCACTGTACGAGATCTGGGGAATATGGCGATTGTCGGTTCAGTGGAATGTTGTTCTTGGCCAAAAACTACTGCTCATGTTATAGTCACTGATGGAATCTCTGTGAGGCGACCACACTCTACACACTTTCCTTCCAAGTACTGCTATTAGGTTGGTGCAAAAATAGTGACGGTTTTCGACTTTAAAAATACGTCGAAAACCGTCATTATTTTTGCACCAACCTAATATAAACAACGGAAGTGAGCGAGAACGTTATAAATTACTGTAGTGTAGGGGTTTGTTCACTCAAACCATGTGGTCATAAGTCGGGGCTTGTGTTCACGAGGAAAAACAGAACAAACATACAGAATAACAATAAAAAACATGGTAAATTGTATGGTAATTTCATACAATGTTATTTATGTATTGGTGTGTCTGTTTTACATTGCAATTGTGATAAGATTCATGTTATAAAAGGGAGTAAGTCACTCTGTAATATCACAAGTCCTATCACGGAGGGAAGCTATACACGTGTTGTCATCATGACAATCCTTGGGTGAAGAGATTAAATCTCGCGTCTCTTGTCGGGATGTTCGTATTTTTCGGCAAGAACAGTCCCTGTTGCATGCTGGGAGTAATTTTATTATTTTTATTTTATGTATTTATTTTATTTTAAACGAGGTTTAAATTTTATTCAATTTTCATTATTATTATTATTTTTATTTTTATTGATTTCTGGCGTTTACACATTTCTTTCCGGGTCCCGCCCAAGGACCTAAGGTTAGAAATGACATGACACTTTCCACTAACAAAAAAAAAAAAAAAGTTACATAGATAAAGCCCTTTGTAAAGTGTGGGCTGTACTTGTCAGAACAATTTTTTGTATCTTCTTGAGGCATGGACTTATTATTATTATTATTATTATTATTTATTTTTTTTTATAATAATAAAAATGTCCCCACAACAGAGTCCAGAGTAAATCTGTACGAAGCGATTTCACACTGCGTAATTTAGCATAGCAACAGTCCTGATACTTTTTGATCAGACCTCGTAAGCAGGTGAATATGTCTATACAAAAACAAAAAAAGATGGAAATGCTTTATTTTTTTTTTACCTCTGTATTTGAGCAAGCGTATGAAATAAGAGCAATTGTAAAACGTTTTACACAACTTTTACCGATGTTCTGCCAAGGAATGCCGACGAACATCAAAGAAAAAACATGGGCCAATTAAGTTCTACGGTGAATACGAAGCACACAAGAGCAACAACGTTTAAAAGGTAGCTGAAATCTTCGGACTATATAATGAGCAAGGAAGACTTGGAGACTTTAACAGGATACGCCGAAGGCAAGAGATAAAGTCGAAAGCAGCGTGTAATCTACTTGATAATAGTCATGCTAATAACCGTTTCCTTCTAAGGAAACATTCGGTATTCATTGATCGATCTGCCAGTGCTACGCAAGTTACACTTTTTTTGCATCCCTTGGCCATCGCACTGGGATCAAAGTCTGGAATCTGTTCTTTTCAACTCTAATAAACGTTTCTTTATAAGGAAACATTCAGCATTCGTTGATGGATCAGTCAGTGCTATTCGAGTTACCCTTTTCTTCATTCGTTGGCCATCGGGTTGGGATCAAAGTGTAGTATCTGTACTTTTCATGACTAATAATAACCGTTTCTTCATAACGAAATATTCAGCATTCATTTATCGATCAGCCAGTGCTTATCGAGTTACCCTTTTCTTCATTCGTTGGCCATCGGGTTGAGGATCAAAATGTAAAATCTGTTTTTGTAATCTCAAATTTTAACCATTTCCTTATAAGGAAACATTCGTCATTCATTGATGGATCAGTCAGTGCTATTTAAGTTACACTTTTCTTCATCCCTTGGGCATCGGCCAGGGGTCAAAGTGTAGAAACTGTTCTTCTCATCTATAATATTAACCATTTCCTTATAAAGAGACATTGGTCATTCATTGACCTATCAGCCAGTGCTCTTCGCGTTGCACTTTTCTTCATTTGTTGGCTATCGAGCTGAGATCAAAGTGTAGAATCTGTTATTCTTATGTCTAATATTGACAATTTCCTTATAAAGAAGCAATCAATATTACCTTCGGTTGACATTTACAAAATATTACTCTTAAAGTAATCTTTCTGGCAAATAGATTTCTCAAGTCCATAGCTGTTAATACTCCAGCCAATATTGTTTTTTAACATTTTTTTAAATTAGTATGGAAGGCCAACATCTTCATTATGTCATTATTTTTTTCCTTGAGTTACATATGATATCCATTTTAGTTGTTGCTGCCGTTGAAGGTCCTCAAGTGATGTGGTTTCTCTTATTTGGTAGTGTCCTTTCTTTGTGATTCTGTAGCGCCAGTTCACAAGGTTTGAAGTGTAGTCTCCGTCAAGACCTATAATCTTCACAAACTCAAGGACATTATTAACCACTGATCTTGGAAAGCGGTTGCATTCAGCTGACATTTTAGATATTTCTGAACGAATTTGGTGCCAGCCATGACATCCGTATGACTGTCTAAATCTGACAAGGCTATTTAAGAACATCACTCGAATTTTAAGTTTAATGTTTTGTAGCAATTTACGGTGTTGAGCGAAACTAACTTTAGCGTGGTCTATTCAATGTTCAATCCCCCTTTCTCCTATACTAAACTTGTTATAACTGATCCATACACCGACATATTTGAAGTGTTTAGTATTTACTAATTCCACATCATGTAGTTTTATGATGGATTCAAGGTTTTTTTAAATCGTATCACCCAATGCAACGCAGTAAAGCCACTAAGACACAAGACGGGGGTCACTGAATGCGAAAGAACAAGAAAAACGAGAAACACTAGGGGGAGAGGGAGAGAAATAGAAGAATAATTAACAGTAGATAACGATTGACATTACATTTAAGTTTTTGAAATGAAAATTGACTAGAAAGCAAGAAATCGGAAGAGAGTTCCACAAGTGAGAAGTGCGAGAAAAGAAACTGCTAGCATAGAACTTACGGTTATATCTACGCACTTCGACCGTGAAGTGATGAGACCTTGCCGCCAATCTATCCCTACGCTTAAATTCATAAAGTCTAGGTACCATAGCGAAGAGCCCATATGAATAATTACCATAAAAGTATTTATAGAAGATGCAGAGGGTAGCTACGTTACGGCGGTGTGAAAGTCATTGGATCCGAGACGCCAGGTAAAGACCGATAATATTGCAGATTCTTCTTCGGAATTTAATTAAGAATCTATGAATGTACAACAACAGCACCGGACCATATGTGGTAGCAACATTCAAAGCATGGACGAATCGTAGACTTATAAATATGTAAGATAGATTCAGGGGAGATAAATTATCTATTATGATATAATGAATCGGCTTTCTCAGCAGCAGACCTAGCAATGGATTCAATCTTTCAATTTCATATCAGCCGAGAATGTTATATCGAGAAGGTGCAACGCGTTATTATCATGGAGGTTAGCATCTGCCATACGCAGGAAGGCAGGATGGGGTTATTCCTTGCTCCAGTTAGGAATAAATTGTAGGTTATTTTTTTTGGGATCACCTTCCAATTTGATCCTATCGAACTGATCTCGTATGTACGCAATTTTCGTCCTCTAAAAAGAGAACATTGCTATATATGAAACACTACGATCTTGACACGGAAATAGACAGAATGAAGATTGTGTACGTAAGTGTACTCGAGCGTATGAATGTGTAACTGCGCCTAACCTAAGATTATGAATATGGGTATGTATGAATTAACAAGCCTGTATGTATGTGTGTGTGTCATCCCATACAAACACAGACGAAAATTTCCCCCTCCCACCACCACACACAAATAATCAAACACAGATAAAGCATAAATAGATCCATTTTTGAAAATATATAAGTGTGTGTGTGTGTGTATATATATATATATATATATATATATATATATATATATATATAAGTGAACATTTTCCTCAGTTTCTTCTCTAAATAATTTTATAATATTTTAAACTTAAAATTTAAAATTGGTAATTTTTATTTTTCAATTTTATAGTAAAATTTAGAATTAATTAGTTAGAATGATTTCAATTTTAATCTAACCCTAACATTAAAGCATTAATTAATTATAACCAAGGTTCGTTGTCAAGTTTTTTGAATTCTCATATACTTGTATTTTGATTGATCATTCCAGCTTATGTAACAGCGTTTCCCCTAGCGAGGGGTGTTTGATTGATCTGAACCTTTTAAAACCCTTTATTCTACATTCAACACCATCACTTCATAAGACACCAGAAGTGTTGAAACAAAATGACTATTTTTGTAGTGATTTTATAACATATTTATGTTATAATTTTCGAATAAATTACACAAATACACACACATACAAACACACACACACATATATATATATATACTTTTAAGATGTTCTATATTTATGGGATAAAGTGCTCAATATCAGAGGTGGAGCGTATGTAAATATAAAACTGAGTGTTGACTTCAATGTTCACTTTTATATATATATATATATATATATATATATATATATATATATATATATATATATATACACTGAATATAACACGAAAATTGTCCAAATCGTGTTATAGCATAACTGTCCATCCCACATACTCAAACTAACAAACTAATTGAGTTTCTTTTTTTCACGTTTTTAGATAAGACGTTTAGCCATCTTGATAGCATTTGTCGTAAGAATCACTGAAAAACCCTTTGAGTTATTCAGCTAGAAAGAGAATAGGTTAAATTGTTTTGCGTCAACTACGCTGTCTTCCATAATGAACAACCTTGAGAGGAAAAAGGTCATTCAGGCCTACAGTAATGGTACCAACATTCATAATCTGGCTTCCATCTTCAAAGTCCATTCAAGAACCATCAAGAGAATGGTGAAGAAGTTTAACAAAGAGGGAACAGTAGAGAGGACAACTGGATCAGGAGGTCACAACAGGAAGACTGATCATCATTTCAACTTAGAACTAAAGAGATCAATTAAAAAAAGATCCAACTTAATCCATAAGACATTTGTCACGTGAGAGGGGAGTGACAGCTATGACAGTCCAAATAGCAACAAAAAAAGAATTTGAAAATGAAATCATACGTGAAATTTCAGGACAGAAAGTTAGAAGGTCAGAGAAGGCGAAGATCATCTTGAATTAATTAGAAAATGATCCTGGAATAATATATATATATTTGAACTTTATTTCAATCCTTCATGAGCTTCCTATCCTTAGCCATGATTAATTAATGATGAACATGTCATTTCCTTAATGAGCGATTTCCTCATGATTCTCCTGTTAAGCTTGGAGTGTAATTATACATTCTTATTGCTCAAGGTAGAGTCCAATAGCGTTATAAAAACCTCAGAGAATTCCAGTAAGATATATATAATCATTTCTAAGAAACAACGGTTCAGAGCTTCATTTGGCCGATTTTGCTGTTACACGATTTGGACAATTTTGCTGTTACACCTGCTATCTATCTATCTATCTATCTATCTATCTATATATATATATATATATATATATATATATATATATATATAGATAGATAGATAGATAGAGAGAGAGAGAGAGAAAGTGAGACAGAGAGAGATTACTTAAAACAAGATAGTCATGTTTAAATGATCTGAACATTTGTACTGATGTGACTATCAGAAAAGTACATTTTTGAGTGAACTTTGACATTGTCAATACGTAGCATAAAGCAGCCAAATTGTGTGTGTGTATGTGTGTGTGTATGTGTGTGTGTGCGCGCGCGTGTGTGTGCGTGTGTGCGTGCATCTTCAAGTGAGCCCGTACGAGCAATAGGCTTGTTAGGTTCGTCAGAACGTGTGCAAAAGTGTTTGCGAAGGCAGGCTGTATGTCTTTAGTGCGTGCAAAACCACTCATCCCTATATCGCCGCGAGTAAGCTATTTGACGAAAAAGTTGTGAATAGAAAAGGAATGAACTTGCTCCGGCCTTTTTCAACGCCCGTCCCAACTTTCTCCACCTCCCTTTCTCTCTCTCTCTCTCTCTCCCTCTCTCTCACTTTCACTTTCGCTTTCACTTTCACTTTCGCAATTTCTTTTTCTCTCGAACACATTCACAGCCCGCCCTCCCATTCGATTAAATAAACTGTTCTTCACTTCGGAGGCAAGCCTTGATTACGGTTCGTCGACATACGCACTTGAGGCCCACTGCTCCCAGCGCTCGACTGTCGTGGCCGTTAGACGGAGAAGAGTCTGCCTAATAGCTCTCTTTTCATGGAGTCTGACATCTAGAATACTCGACGCGATGTCCCTGACAGAGTAATTACTTTTGCGCCCAGCTAGATGCAATCTGTTCGAAATACGTTCCCAAATTTATATCATATCACCCTTAGCACCCCGCACTCCAATAGCTGCACCTACCGCCATCTCTTACGCTTACCACTTCTCGCTCCGCCATCGACGAAGCGCTGCCTCGGCCTAACGCCCACCGACCCTTCTCAAGTCTTAATAAAACTTGGGATATCCCCATTCTTAATAGAAAATGTCTACACGTTCCCGGCGCATTAATACCGGCTTTATATCGCTTTCACGAACACCGTATATTGGTACAAACTGATGTCAGGTCGGCTGGGGTCTTAGCACCAGCGGCACGCGTTTAGTGATACGACAGTTACTGCCTTTGATAATTTATTCCGATAGTGTTGGCTATAAACAATTCTGTGATAAGTAAACGGTAGATAAAATTACTACAAATAATAATAATAACAATAGTAATAACCATAATAAAAAAGCCCTCTCTAATTTGGACATATTTCACTGAGCAGTGACATTAGCAAAACGGATTTTATTTCGTCGAAATCTCCGTTGGCGAAACAACGTGTTTCTTATTAATCATATAAACGCTGGATATTTTTTTTTGATTGATTGGTTTTCTAATGACTTCTTACCCTGATGAAGGTTATTTAAGGCTAGAATATATTTTTTAGATTGTAAGCATTTTTCTTTTGAGATAATAATTGTTTAAAAATACAAGTCTTACTAATTAACCCATAGGTGGGGGACAGGTGGATTCATGCCTAATCAGAATTTGATAAACAAACAAGAAATCATGATGTGGATAAATAGGGTGGATTAATTCTATATTATAACCAATGTATAAACTGATCCCCCTCTTTGCGTCTACGGAAGTTTCTACACATTTATATTCCAGAGACTGTAAATAAATCTAAAAGACATGCCTGTGTAGCTAATCAGTATTTCATTGATTTATTCGTTTTCTATGGCTTATCAACCCTTTGCAGGTCATTTAAAGTCGGAAAATATTTTTTAAATTGTGAGGATTTGGGGGGGGGTATAATAATGGTTTAGTGATAGAAGTCTCACTAATTAACCCATATTTGGGGGAGAATAGGTGTATTTGTAACTAATCAGAATCTGATAAATAAACAAGAAATTATAATGTGGATATAAAGTGGGGGATCAGTTCTATATTACAATCAGTATATAAAATGATCCTTCACTTTCTGGCCACGGTAGTTTCTCTACATTTATATCCCAGAGAATGTAAATAAATCTAAAAGGCAGGCATGTGTAGCTAATCAGTATTTCATTGATTGATTGATTCGTTTTCTAGGGCTTATCAACCCTTTGCAGGTTATTTAAAGCCAGGAAATATGTTTAGATTATAAGAATTTTTGAATGAAAATGTTTTAGCGATACAAGTCTTACTAATTAACCCATAGCTGAAGGGAGAAAAAGTGGTTTCATGCCTTTCCCAAGGGTATTTGCGCTTAAGCGAATATAAAGAACCCGACTGGAATTGGAACTGGGTTCTTCGATTAACAGTTCCGAGTCATTATCACTCCCTCACGCTCAAACATCCAAGCCAACAGCATCTGGTATTCCCAAGCTGTTACCCATCTAGGTAGTGAACAGGCTCGGTGTTGCTTAACTTCGGTGATCTAGCTAGCTTCGAAGTTCCCAAAGACTACTGACTACAATAGGTATCAGGCGCTGATAATCGTTGGCGAGGCCGAACCTTCTTATTAGTGTTATGAACACCGGATAATTTTTTTGATTGATTGTTTAATTCGATTTTTTTTATATTTTTACGGCTTACCAACCCTTTGCAGGTTATTTTATGCTAGACATTATTTTTAGATTGTAAGATTTTTTTAGCTAATAATGGACGCGTCTTACTAATTAACCCATAGGTGGGGGAGAAGAGGTGGATTCATACCCAATTAGAATCTGATAAACAAACAAGAAATTATAACGTGGATATAAAGTGGGGGACCAATTCTATATTACTATCAATATATAAACTGATCACTCACTTTGTGGTCTACGATAGTTTCTATATATTTATATTCCAGAGGATGTACGTCCTGTGTAAGACATTAAACTACATCCGCGTCTTGGGTAAGACGATAAACTACGTCCAGCCGCATGGCCTCTGATCAGGAGATTTTGAGGAGCGTGGAACCACATATCAATTGCTGGTGTTCTCAGGTTCACCCTGACCCGGGGTGGTAGCACCTGTTAGGGTCCCAGCTAGGGGCGAATAGTTAACTATTACCAGCATTACGTTTTGAAAAGATTTGAAGGAAATATATTGCCAAAAACAGATTTTTGACAGAACAAAATATTACCAGCAATAAAACTTTTCATCGAGTCTAGAAGAAACCTCGACAGAATGCAGAAAGCACTGGACGACCGTTTTGATCTATATTTCGGACTCATCACCAGTGCGCATCCACTACCGACGATTGAAACCCGGACAGTTATGTTACCAGACAAACGTCATACCAACTGTTCCAACGGGCCTGTAATCTTGTTGCCATATCTGGTCTGGTGTTCTTGCTGTACATCTCGAGATTCTTGATAAAATCCAAAGAAGGAATGTGTAATATCATCGATTCTGACCTGGTATCTCGACATTAGTCACATTTTCACCGACGTGGTTTTCATCTGTCTTTTCTACTAATATTTTTATGACAACTAATCTGATGAGCTTTTTTCCTTGGTGCCCCGACTACAAGAATTTAATCGTGCTACTAGATTGGCAACTAGGTCCCACCCTTTTACTGTTGAAATAGTAAAATGCATCTGCCATTTCTACTCTCGTAGTTTCTTTTCTTTGTGGAACTCCCTTCCGTTTACTTACTTCCCTGATAAATACAATCTTCAAAAATTTAAATGTAATGTCAATCGCCATCTTCTATCGTCTTGAATTCCGTTCATCTTTTGTCCTTTCCCCAATCCATCCTGTTCTCAGTCTTCTCTTTCAATTTCACTTCCTGCAACTCCCCGTGCAATAGTGGCATTGCCTGGGGTGAAATGATTAAAAATAAAATAAAAAAGAAAAACATTTAAATAATAATAGCGCCCGCCATTGCTAGGATAAAAATGATCTTGAACAAAATTATAATTCTTTACGAAGTGTTCAATGAAACAGGCTAAACCTTTCTTAAACGGAAACTATTATTTGAAACTGGGATGAAAGCAGTGATGGCATATACTCTATACCGATCCTAAAAATTCAGGAAGGGTAATTAATAAATTTCTTAGCACCCGAAACACCTCAATGCAATAATAAATTGTTTTTTTATTACATTATTCGGACTATTGTCCTCATCTTTGTCGCCATATTTATTACAATGTTTCGGCCGTTGTACACTCCGGCCTTCTTCAGGTGGTTGGAATGTTGAACTGAACCCTTTATTTCGCTCACTGGAGTAGACTGTTCTATTTCCACGTGCCATGTTTAATGGATGTTATTTATCAGTTATCTCCTGTTAATTTCCCTCTCCAAGTTCTCCACTGCCTTAACCGGGTATTGAACTCATACTCTTTGAGTCCTGTCACTGGATATAACTAACGCCTTTATCCACTGTGCTATGTGTCCTTGAGGACATCTCTGAATTTCTGGGTATTATAAACCTAATGTCTTCAGCAACCACTTTTTACTTGTGATCATATTGCAATTTTTTGGTGTTATCAATGCATGTTTTTACCAGAGCTCATATTGCAACTTTGTTATCATTGTTTTTCTCTGGCACACCTTATTATTGGTTCCCATATTGTATTCATTTCTATGCTTGGTTGGCTCAGGATTTTTTTGTGGGCTAGCATTCCTTAAGTTTACGAATTTTTCAATGGTGTTCTCTGTCTATGATCTCAACCCGATTCCACACAGGGCGGTGATCTCCCTTCTCTCTCCATAGGTGGTCAGCCACGGCTGATTTTTCCACTTCCCCTCGTGTTAAAGCTTTCTGGTGTTCTTGAAGCCTTACCGTAAACGGCGGCCTGTTTCCCCTTTATATTTCTTTCCACAGCTGCATGGGATAGTGTACACACAGTCTTTAGTCATGTCCTCCTCGATGAGGGAGTCTTACTCGGGAGAGATATTGCGGGTTTAATTGGATGATGGTGAAAGTAATAATAAATATTTTATTAATCAGGATCTCACGATTCTTTGAGAATAAACCCCCTAATGACCCATTTTTCCTTTTGTTCTGGTAAGTATAATGATAGGAGATACGGTGGAGTAATGGATAGCGGCTCGGATTGAGGAATTGGAGAGCTGTGTTCGAATTCGGATCCATTACACTGGGGAAAGGGATGTATCCTCTTTTTTCCTTCCCCCTCCCCAACAGGTCAGACTGGGTTCTATAGCCTTGGGTGGCAATCGGTCCAGGAGAAGGAAAACTCTGAATTCAAGGGCTCGACTCAGGATATCTTGCCCAAGAAACACCACTTCCACTTCTGCAGTACGACTATATGGATCACGGGTCACGTGATGATGGTATATATATATATATATATATATATATATATATATATATATAAAGAAAGAACAGTAAGATATGTAATCTGTTGTTCTTATAGATATTTTTATTTTTACAAAATAGTGCTCAATGTAAATTTACAGAGCATTAATATTATAAATTAAATGATTTAAAATATGGCTTTTTTCGCTACACAGTTCTAACCATGTTTCAACGGAGCATTTAGCTTCCATTTTTGAAACATGGTTAGAACTGTGTAGCGAAAAAAGCCATATTTTAAATCAATTAATTTATAATATATATATATATATATATATATATATATATATATATATATATATATATATATATATATGCAGCTCCAGAAAATTAGATAACTATCAAATAGAAAATTGTATACCTGTTATGAAGAACTTGCAGGTCTTGCAGCAGCATATGACTACATTAATAGACTTCCTCTTCTCATCCATTAGAAACTGTTTTCCAAGCCTACGGCATGTTTAGATGTGATAGAACTACAAAGTCTTACATATCTGGTGAAGACCCCCTTACTGAATCAGTTCAAACATCAGGAGTGCAACAAGGAGAAAATGATAGTCCTAATCTATTTAAACTCTTTGCAGACTATATTCTGTGCATATACAAGCACAGATGTGAAGAGATGAACACTTATCATTCCACATCCCAAATAGTGTTCCTGGTTTTCCTCTTGAGACCAGTGTAGGGCTAATGAAAAGGGTCTTTCAGGTAAAGGTATCTATAGCTAAGACAAGAATGATCTTGAAAAAAAAAATCATCATTATGTATCATGCGTTTCACGAAGTAGAAAGAGAAACTATCATCTGGAATTGGAATGAAAGCAACCTACCCCGACTTCATCAGGATGTGGGATTAATAAATACTAAACACTTCAAATAATGAATACTAAACACTTCAAATAATGAATACTAAACACTTCAAATACTAAATACTAAACACTTCAAATAATAAATACTAAACACTTCAAATAATAAATACTAAACACTTCAAATAATGAATACTAAACACTTCAAATAATAAATGCTAAACACTTCAAATAATGAATACTAAACACTTCAAATAATGAATACTAAACACTTCAAATATTTCGGTGGATAGATCAGTTATAACAATTTTAGTACAGAAGGTAAGTAAATTGAACATAAGCTGCGATAGGAATAGTTTCATCCAACACCGACCTTGAATCATGTGCGTAAAGAGTCTCCTCAAAATGATATTTTCATTTGGATGTCACGCATGGCGACAAGACCGTTAAGAAATGTTTAAATTATTAACTGTATATAACCACTTTCTCCAATCAAAAATTAAAAATGGCTTCCATTCAATGTAGCCTGTATGTCTTAGTGAGGCCCGTCCTTTTTCGAACCTCGTGGATTGGCTCTACAGAATAACAAAGAACTGTGCCAAATAAAAGAACCCCGCATCACATGAAACTGTAATCAAAATGGTACGTACCCTGAATCCATTCAGCATTTGAAATTAATAAATACGGAACACTTCAAATATCTCGGTGTATGGATCAGTTATAACAAATTTAGGATCGGAGATCAGGAAAGTGAAATCAGGATAAATTACGCTAGGAGTAGTTTTTCCCAACACCGCCAGTTTCTACACAACCAAAACATTAACATGAGAATTCGAGTCATGTCCTTAAATAATCTCGTCAGATCGAAACTTTCATATAGAAGTCATGCATGGTGCTGAACTCGTTCTGAAATGTCTAAAATATCAATTATATACAACAGTCTCTGCTCGGGTCAATGTTTAAAAATAACGATTGAATCTTTGGGGTCTGAAAAAAGATAACCCTTCTTCGGACCTTCTGAACAGGCGCTACATAATCATGAAGAATGAGCTTTATATAATAACAAAAACCACATCACATGAAAATAGCAGCAGCAGCAAACATGGGTAGCACATCTAACTAGAATGGAATTATATATATATATATATATATATATATATATATATATATATATATATATATAAGGAAAATCGAGAAGTATAAGCAGTTAATTACTGGTACCTTCTATGAAAATCGGGAGTGAGGATGCTGAAGGTAACATCAATAAGCTAAGTGAAAAACCTTTTACTTATATCAATTCTCTCTCTCTCTCTCTCTCTATGTATATATATGTATATATATATATATATATATATATATATATATATATATATATATATATATATAATAATAAAGCTCAAACACTAAAATGGTTATAATTTATTACATTGGGATCGTAATCACGACCTAATTCATCAGACCTACAAATTTAAAAAGAAATCACAAAATATAACTCCGGGTATAAAAATAAAATTTTAATGAGAGTGTATGTGTGGGAGTGGGAAACAAGTGTGAGAGGGAAATGTATGAAAGCTTTAGAAAGAGGGGTAATAGGAAGAAAGAAGAAGAGGAAAGGCCTAGAGGTGAAGGTGGGGATTTAAAATTTAAAAGAGAGAAGTTTTAAAGAGAGGAGTTAACGGTTTAAAAATGAGTGAGAAACAGATAAATATGAATTATTTTCAGATGCATCAATCACTACCGATTCGTTGACCTAAAATTAAAATTAAACAACAGACACCGGAAAGGTGTAGATAATTTTTGGTGACATTAGGCACAATAAAAAACGATACTCTGTCCTGGAGATTGGGTTCTACCTGGATTCTATCCTCTTGGGAATTTAATTATATAGATTTATATCTATCTATCTATCTATCTATCTATCTATCTATCTATCTATCTATATATATATATATATATATGTATATTGAACACTAATATTATATATATATATATATATATATATATATATATATATATATATATATATATATATATATATATATATATATATATATGTATATATATATATGTGTGTGTGTGTGTGCGCGTACATATTATAAAATGCATTAAGTCCGACAATTATTTTAATCTATTTTCTGTTCATACGTTATTTTTATAGTTATAATTTGTTATATAATTTTCTTAAATGGTCAGTTTTACTCGAAATTTCTCGAACATTCAGGCCGATAAATGTAACAAATACGGTTTAATTAAAACACAGAGCATTTATTTAAATAAATTATATCTATAAAATAACCTATAAACAGAATATATATATATATATATATATATATATATATATATATATATATATATATATATATATATATATATATATATATATATATATATATATATATATATATATATATATATAATTAATTTTAGGGATTTAGGCCTATAGCAATGAGTCTAGAAGCATCCTCAACAGAATGCAGAAAGCATTGGACGGCCGTTTCGGGTATCTGGGACTCAGCAGTGCGCATCCACTACCGAGAATCGAACCCGGACCTTTTCGCAAACGTCATACCAACTGTACCACGGATAACCTCGGAACACTGCCCCAAGAGCCACGACTGCTTTTTGACCCTTAGCCGCTCTATCGCGGAGCATAAGCTGGCTCCAGCAAGGTATACAAGTAATCAATTTAAACAAAAAAGAAAAGAAAAAGTGTTCCGAAGTTATCTGAATACTTGGATGAGTATCGCTGCGGAACTGAGTGAGTAGCGGGTCTACATCGAGTCTAGTTTGTGTCTTCTGCGTCACCGAGTGCCGTGGTACAGTTGGTATGACGTTTGTGTTGTATCGAAACGGTCCGGGTTCGATTCTCCGTAGTGGATGCGCACTGCAGATGAGTCCGAGATAGGACGAAACGGCCGTCCAGTGCTTTCTGCATTCTGTTGAGGATGCTTCTAGACTCATTGATATATGTATATTTAAAAAAATAAGAGAAATGTTTAAGTCCCTATTTTATCCCGTCACACTTCTGAGTTGACAATGCCAACATAGGACTTGTTGTTTGAAATTGCTATTCGAATGACGGAAATTTGAATTCCTGCTCTAAATTCTATGTAATTTATATGCCCCGTTATAATATTAGGTTGGTATAAAAATAATGTCGTTTTTTGACGTATTTTTTAACGACATTATTTTTGCACCAACCTAATAAATACACTGAGCTCTTTTTCTGGATCAATTTTAATATTTTATATTATTAGGATTCACTTGGATTATATACCAACGGATTATTACCTGTATATATATAACAATGAATCATTCATACAAAAAGTAAATTAGTAAAGTTAATGAGATAAAATGGCGAATTCACTTCGCTAAATTTTAAAAATGCATTAACTCACTAACCACTCGATGAATATTTTATGATCCTTGTTTTTTAAAATTAAAAAAATGTATTAGGTCTTCCTTAAATATGCAAGTACTTCCGACAGGTTCTTCGGTCATCATCAGGCATGGAAACTATTTTCTTTTTTGGTAAAATTCAGGTAGTATCCTAAACGAAAAAATATAATGCAAATCGAATTATGTTTTTCTTTGAAATGTGTTACTGATAACAGATACAAAGTTGTGGAATGTGCAGTCGCAACGCTAAGGTTGAAATTTTTTGAAACTTTAAGTGAGAGCGTTTTTTACTAATATGGCAATTTTAGAATTTTTTTGTAGGGGTTTATAAGTCAACGTGGCATGAACTAAATAGTTCATTAAATAGAGGAATGTCTCAGTTGTTTTCACGAAAATTTGCACGTCGGATCAACCTTAGCTAAGTTTGGTTTATTTTAGGTGTATGCATTTTAGTTTGTACAAATACACCCATATAAATAATCTGAGGTCAGGCGTTCGAGCATACATATATATATATACGCAATTGTCATTCTATTTCGTTGTCGAGACCTTAGCGTTACATTTGTAGCAATGTTCTCTCAACAGGGAACAGGTGGCCGTTGTTTTGACGTTTTTCAGATCGGTCGTCCGCGCCGTCAGATAAGCTCACATTTCCTCACGCATGCGCGCACACACACACATGTAGACGCGTATACACAGTCATTCGTCTGGGTCTACCTTTAAGTATGTGTGTCTATGTATGTGAGAGTGTCATCCCAAACAAACACAGAAGAAAATCCCCCCTCCGCCACACACAAATAAGCATAAATAGATCCACTTTTGAAAAAATAAATATAAGCGTGAAAACCAGGGTTACAAACTAATATCCATACAACTATGTTAGCTCTATCACAGATATTGAGCACTTTCCACTACTTACCGAATATATATATATATATATATATATATATATATATATATATATATATATATATATATATATATATATATATATACCGGGTGTAAAAGCAAAATTGTCCATTTGTCAGATTAAGCTTTGAAACGTATCTTAAAATGACGATGAAAAGGTGGGAATCCATTTTCTCTCCTCATGGTGTTGAATGACGGGACATTGAATAACTGGGTTATGGCAACCAGTCTACCGCAGAAGGGAATGGTAACCTGTTAATGGGAAAATATGCCTTGTCAGTCATCGATCAAAAGAGACATGATCTCCTAAGCGTATATCATGTGTTTGTACGTGGGCACGTCGACATGTTGTAATGATTAGCAAGCTTGTCTCGATAGATCAATTGCGATTGATTGGTCCCCACTGGGCGCTCCATACTTTCGGCCTTGTGCCACATTTATGCTACACTTAGAAATTACACTATTTACATTATTCGGACTATCGTCCTCATTTTTGTCGCCATATTTGTTTATTACAACGTTTCGGCCGTTGTACGCTTCGGCCTTCTTCAGGTGGTTGGAATGTCCAACAGAACCCTTTATTTCGCTCAATGGACTGTTCTAGTTCCACGTGCCATGTCTAATAGATGTCAGTTATCAGTTATCCCTTGCTTAATTTCTTCTCCAAGTTCTCCACCACCTTAACCAGGTATTGAACTCATACTCTTTGGTTCCTGTCACTGGATCTAACTAACGTCTTTATCCACTGTGCCATGTGTCCGTGAGGGTTCAGTTCGACATTCCAACCACCCGAATAAGGCCGGAGCGTACAACGGCCGAAACGTTGTAATAAATATGGCGACAAATATGAGGACAATAGTCGGAATAATGTAAATAGTGTACATAATACCTCATCTCAGAAATATAGACAGATACTGACAGGCCGAAATGTTGTAATAAATATGGCGACAAATATGAGGATAAGAGTCTGAATAATGTAAATAGTGTACATAATACCTCATCTCAGAAATATAGACAGATACTGAAAGGCCGAAACGTTGTAATAAATATGGCGACAAAGATGAGGACATTAGTCCGAATAATGTAAATAGTGTACATAATACCTCATCTCAGAAATATAGACAGATATTTAGAAATTACGTTGAGCACTTCTACGTGGTGTAATAGCAAGCCTGTTTCGCTAAATCAATTACGACTGAATAGTGAGTTAGATTCTCACTGGGTGCTTCAATCTTCCGGCCTTGTGCCACGTCTACGCTACGCTTAGAAATTACGTTGAGCACTTCCACGTGTTCTCTCAGATGATCCTATATAATAACTAAATCCAATAACTAAACATCACGGATCGATTTTACATTGTATCTATATTATGCACAAGGAACCCTTTCTAAATCGATAAAAGTAGAAATATTTTTTGATGTCGTGGTTTGAGGAAGGCTGTGTTCGGTTCTTAAGCAAAAGCTCACGAGGAAACC
>OZ010584.1:15381962-15449462 GCA_963932145.1 Acanthosepion lycidas
AATAAAGAACGAATGTCCCTTAAACGGAAATTGTTTACAAAACAACTTAATATACCAAGCCACGATAAAATCACCAGATAATGAAGAAAAAGTATACATAGGAGTAACTGAAGGACCCTGGAAACAAAGAAATTATACACACAAAACATCTTTCACAAATAGCAAATATGCGAACAGTACAATGTTTTCTAAGTATATCTGGGGAATTAAAAACAAAACGCACATCACACCAAACATATCTTGGAAAATAAGGAAAAGATCATCAGCCTTCAACAATCAATCAAAAACTTGCAAACTTTGCTTGGAGGAAAAAATAGCTATCATTACTTTCCCAGACCAAAATAAATTATTAAATAAAAGATCCGAGCTCATCTCAAAATGCAGACATGAAAACAAATTTTTACTACGTTACTTAAAAAATTGAAAACGAAAAAAAACAAAATAAAAACAAATAAATAAACAAATAAACAAAATAACAATAAAATATGCTAAATTAATTAATGCAAACAAATTACCAAATCACACCTGTTAGAACAGACGAAAAAGAATAATAATAATACCAAAAAAATCGAGCCCAAATAAATAAAGTAAATAATAAACAAACTAGCAAACCATTATGACCAAAATATTAGTTAGACTAAAAAATCGAACCAAAAAAAAAAAAAAAAAAAATCGCACGAAAAAACTACCTATAACTGTTATATAACGATAATAATAATAATAATAATAATAATAATAATAATAATAATAATAAAATAAATACATAAATTCTTCGTTACTTAAAAATCTAAAAACCGAAAAAGAGAAAATATACAAGTAAAATAAATTAACCTAAATTCATCCAAGTAAATAAATAAACAACCAATCACGATAAAGTTACCGTTAGAAAAAACAAATAAAAATAATCAACCCAAATAAACACAAATTAAAAACTGTTCCTGCCAAAATAATAGTTAGAACAAACTACAACAATCAACCCCAAAATCGAATAAATAGCTTTAATTAAATTCTCAAACCAAAACAAAACTATTAAATAAGTGACTTAAAATTTTTTTTACTACGTTAATAAAAACATCGATTAAATAAATAAATAAATAAAATAAGAAACCAAAAATAAAAACAAGTAAAATAATTTAACCCAAATAAATAAATAAACGACTTCCGGTAAAACAACCGCCATAATAGACATCCCACAATGCACCACTGACCCGCATATATATAAATAGCCGAGAAAAATAACAGCACATGTGGCCTGACGATTGCATATAGCATGAAACAGACTGTCGCCTCTAAGTGTTGACTTCTATGTTCACTTTTATATATATATATATATATATATATATATATATATATATATATATATATATATAGATAGATAGATAGATAGAAAAATAAAAAGTTACACAATTCTCCTTTTCCAGACGTGGCATACTGCAAAAGTTTTTACACTACCTTCTTGATGAAAAATTATTTTCAACCGACAACCAATCTTCTCTGAGTTTAAATGTCACAAGGATCTCGCTCGTCAATCGCAACATTCCTTTTTTTTCCACCAGTTCAAATCTAAGACCCAACAGCCACGTACGCAGGGTCGACTTATCCTCATTGCTTTCGTATTCTGCTGGTAGAATTCGGACAGCTTCTTCCCAAGAACGCTCCTTTGTAGACAAACTCCAGTGAGGATGCTTTCCCAGTCATTATACTGTCAACATTTTAAAGTCTAATATCAACCATCATCTACATTGAACATAATTTAGTAATTCTCTACTTTGAGTGGCTCTTAGGCCTTGCACTTGCTGTACCGAGGTTAAAATTAGCATCGATTTTTGATGTTACAATTTTATATTGCGTCTATATATGTCGACCCTTGTGCAAATTAATTGAAGCGAAACAAATAATTCCGTTATTATCTACCTTTTTTCGTATTTTCCAATGAAACATGACCCAGTTCACATTCTAGTACTTTGTATGTCCATTCCACAGAGTCGTTCCTTGGAGATTAACCACAGATTCTCGATTGGATTTAAATCAGGAGAGATTCCGGGCCAGTCTATAGTAATTTGATTTATTCACTGCTAAGGCTTGCCAGTGTGTTCCTGCAGCGTTACAAATTTTCGTATGCTTCCTTTGAGTAACGTCCATGGCAGACAATGGCCGTAGGACAACTAATCGACAGTCGAGACAATAGTGTATGAGCGTGATAAAAATCTGATGCAATCACGCATGACGCAATATTCATATTACGGCACACCACTGCAAATGACCTGATCTGTAGAAAAAATAGAAATCGATTACACCGATGTCACTCCAGTGGGTCTAAAACTGATCTTATGTTGAAAGAAAGGAAACTAAAACGTTTGTTTCAATTGATTTGCACAAGGATATATTTTATGTATGTACCAAATATTCCATGATCGCTTCCGTTCTGAAGTTACATGGAATTTAAAAAAAAATCAGTAGCTTTTTTTAAAAATCGTTAACCAGTGTCACATAGCCATGTAAATCAACCCCTGATAGGCAGTGTGCCCACAAGTCGATTGAAGGTTAATAAAATTATTGCTTATTGTCGCACTAGTTGTGAAAATATTCTACTCGCCTTGAAATAATTTATATCCTAGGTAATTTTATGCATGTCAGTAGGTATTATTGAGTTTTATCTATTAGGTTGGTGCAAAAATAATGTCGTTTTCTCACATATGTTACTATGTGAGAAAACAACATTATTTTTGCACCAACCTAATATCTATCTATCTATCTATCTATCTATCTATCTATCTATCTATCTATCTATCTATCTATCTATCTATCTATCTCAGCTTGTTCATTATGTATTTATGTAGGTATGTATGCATCTATATGTATTTATCTATAGGTATATGTATGTATGTATAAGGTCCCAGCGTGCGGCACCTTTGGAAAGTGCCTGAAAATCATGCCACGGGTTGACCCAAGCCTTGTGAGTGAAATTGGGTAGACGGAATCCTTGGGGAGCCGTCGGTAGCTGCGCTAGCACGAAGTCACAAGTCATCGTGACCGAGGGTTTGAGTGTATTGGCCTTGTTCAGATTGTTGATCACGCTAGATAATACGCTCTTTCCCAGAAAGTGTAACTAAGGTCTGCTCAGCGTAGTTGCAGTATAAACCACAGGTGGACTCTGTGTGTGTTAAACAAACACAAATGTGCCTGAGCAAGCGTCTGCAATAGGGACTGGCTAACCACCCTAATACACGAGTATCCTCGAATGCGAGTGGCCAGCTATTATGTATGTATGTATCTATCTATCTGTCTGTCTATCTCTGCCTGTTCATTATGTTCTTATGTATGTATGTATGTATGCATGTATGTATATATCAATATTTCTATCTCAACCTGTTCCTTATCTATCTATCTATCTATCTATCTATCTATCTATCTATCTAAGTCTGTTCATTATCTCTCTATCTATGATGATGAAGTTTTAATATTAGTTTGGTGCAAAAATAATGTCGTTTTCTCACAAAGTTGAACGTCAAAAAACGACATTATTTTTGCACCAACCTAATAAAAGTAAAAATTGTTAAATTTTAAACGTTCCCTATTTATTCCTTGTCCTATCATTCTGTCGGATTTCGATCCTTATTTTATCTATATTCGACCCCATATCTATCTATCTATCTATCTATCTATCTATCTATCTCAGCCTGTTCATTATGTATATATGTATATATCAATCTTTCTATCTCAACCTGTTCCTTATCTATCTATCTATCTATCTATCTATCTATCTATCTATCTGTTTAATGTGTATTGTTTTCATGTTAAGTTTGATATTTTTGATAGCTCCCTAAATCCACCCAGATTAGTCACTCATTATTACATAAAGTGTCTAATGAAAATTCGCTTTTATTTTTTATTGCTTAAAAAAAAGAAAACCTTGATCAACAACCTGTTTCAGTTAAGATTGTAATGTTTGTGCTAAGGCAGTCGACAGATTTTAGGGGGCCACTTAATTTACCCGGCATGAATATGACATGACACCCAACCAAAGATGGTTGTACCTTTTCTGTTTGCAAAATTCAGACCATGAATATTAATAAGGCACTAGAGACATTATAATTTGAAGCCTCCTTCTAGCTAATTCTTGCTTTTGCCCCTATACACGCTGAGCATACAGAGCGAGTGCCAAGGTGACTTATACATCCAATCCAAGGTATTCACTGACTGACGCCATTACCAAAGCGTCGGAGTTAGTCGCTCCACCTCGGCCCTGCCCGTTTGGTTCCACAATCACCTGACCCACGCCCTGTTTTCTTCTTAAGCGTCGGGCAGTTTCATACAATTACGGCTCTCCTTTACTCACCAAAATGTTTCTGTCAAAAGTTTTATTCGCAGAGTAAATACCGTCGCTGTTTTCCGCAAGAGGCCCTTATGGTTGGCGATGGGCGAAATCAAGATGGTTGAATCGAGTTAGGGCGGCAACGCCATGGGCACTTATATGTGTCACGTGATCATTGTGCTTGCAGCACACGAAGCGAAAAATGGACGGACGTGTGGTGTATAACTGAATTTCTGGAATTTTCGTTCGGCTTTTGTGAAATGTTCAAAATCTCCTCCGTCACATTTGCATCAATATCAAGTGGGAGGTAGGTGAGGTTCGGTGTATTCGCTTCGAATTCAGCGCTCAGTTTTCAGTTTTGTCTTTCATGAAACGCTGTCATCTCCTCTTTTTTGTCATTCTGATGAACGGGCAAGGAAGTAGTAGGAGGAGGAGGAGGAGAAGGGGGGAGGAGAAAAGGGATGAGGAGGAGAAGGAGGAGGGGAGGAGGAAAGGGATGAGGAGGAGGGGGAATATGAGTAAAAAAAAAAACTCACTAAAGTCGGAAAGAAAAAGAGGAAGATGTGAAAAAGAAAGAGGGAAAGAAGAAATATGAGAAGAAATGTAGAGTAGAAGGAGAAGAAAAAACACAGAAGAAAAAGATGATGAAGAAGAGAAGAAAACAGAAAAGGAGAAGAAACAGAGGGACAGAAGAAGAAGAGGAAGGGGAAGGAGGAGGAGGAGGGGAGAAAAAAGCGAGAAAGAAGAAGTATGAAGAGAAATGTGCAAACGAAAAAGAAAATGAAATCAGTGAAAGAAAGAAAGAAAGAAAGAAAGAAAGAAGAAGAAGAAGAAGATGAAGAAGAAGAAGAAGAAGAAAAAGGGAAATAAGAAGTGTGAGTAGAAATCTGAAGAGTAGTAAAAAAGAAGAAAACGCTGAGAAGAAGAAGAAGAAGAAGAAGAAGAAGAAACACAGATGGACACAAGAAGAAGAAGAGGGGGAGAACGAAGGAAAGAAGTATGAGTAGACATGTGAAAAAATAAAGAAGAAAACACGGAGGGAAAGAAGAAGAAGAAGAAGAAGAAGAAGAAGAAGAAGAAGAAGAAGAAGAAGAAGAACGAATAGAAATATGAAACAGGACAGAACAAAGAAATAACTACGACTGTACGCAAGGAAGCTGTGGAAGACCATAATCACCCACTTCCTAATGAGACATGGTAATTAATATTAACAGCAATAAATACAATTAAATGTTCAACTTATCTTCCGACCTCGGAGATTCGCAAAAATGCTATCCATTCGTTACGAGGATTTTGATAGTAAAATGGATTTTATCTGTGGGTTTTTATATCTATCTATCTATCTATCTATCTATCTATCTATCTATCTATATATATATATATATATATATATATATATACGTACTAATATCCTTGGGAAAGGTGTGAATCCTCTTCTTCTCCCTCCAGCTATGGGTAAATAGCAGGACAGACTTGGTTCTATAGCCTTGGATGGTAACTAGTCTAGGAGAAGGACAACTCTGAATTCAAAACCTGCAGAGAGTTGTTTGGGGACCTTGTGGACCTTGTGGCACCAGGTCTCTGTATTCGGCCCTTCAAAAAGTGTGAATGGTTCTGTACAAAACCTTCACCACTATAATCAAATCTCATGTGCTGGTGTCGAGTTGTCGGTTTCCTAGGAACTGATTTGCTAGACCCTCATACGTCGAATTCGACGAGAGAGTCGAGTATATATATAATTTTTTTTATTGTTCAATATATATATATATATATAGTCTGTGTATGTCTTAATATTATAAAAGCCTCTCCGAGAACAAAGTATTTTTTAAAGTTTTTATTTCATTCTTTTTCCTTTCAGCGAATAGGTTCCGTCCTATCTGTGAGCTATGGTGTTGTTATATTACGGATATGGCAATACCACAAACGGGAGAGTAAATGTTTCTTTCCCTTGCTCTCGTTACAAAGCATTATCATCCAAAAATACAATAATCAATTGATTCTTTGGATAAACTATATTTTAAATAGTAATAATAATGATAATAATACACACGTGATGACCCAAGAGCCAGTAGGTTCCCCACCTCTGTTCTAGTTCCAGTGGATAAAAGCAATGGTTGAAGTAATTCAGTGACTTGACCCAAAGAGTTGAGAGTTCAATAACTGGCCACAGAAGAGGTGAACAAAAACTTGGAGAGTTAAGTTACTAAAAGGAAATAACTGAAACTGAGGTATCCAGAAAAAAAGGCATGGCACGTGGAATTAGAAAAATCTAACCCGGTGAACAGATAAAGTGTTCGGTTCGAAATTCCAACGTATATCACCTGATGAAGACCGGAGCGTACAATTGTCGAAATGTTGTGAATATGACAATAAAGATGGGGACAATAGTCCGAACGATGTAAATAATTACTAGACCTCATCTCAGAAATATAGACCTATGGCAAAGAACTGCGTTTTTTTTTATTTATTTTTTAATAGATTCGTTTAGGATGTGGTACGGAATATATAAATGTTCTAAGCCCATTTCTTCACACCTGTACCTGTACACACGTAATATTCCCTATTCTCAATTATAAATAAAGTTGTTATTAAGTATTCGGTTTCTCATTCGAGATCGTGCATTGGTACAACGCAGAGCCAATCAAAATCGTTCTTTCTTATCTTTTTGATGAACCGTTTTTGTTTTCTCTTTTTTATCAACACAAGATGCGGTTATTGTGATCTTCGTTTTTCCTCGTTTCACCCAAAGTAAAACGTTCGCAATAAATCAAATCCGTTGCCAGAAATCATGAATCGTAAACTGCACGGTTTTCTCATCCAAACAATCGCATTTATTTTGCCAACTAATTATTTTACCGGAAGGTAGGGATAAGCAGACGACAATTCCTTCTCAGATTTCCATTCTGATTTTTGTCGGTCACGAAAAACCAAAGCGCATGCGCAAAAGCATCTTTATTTGAGCAAAGACAATTCGCATGCATAGAAGTATACTTACTTTTAAAAGAAATGAAAAATTAAAAAAAAATAGTCAATTAATGAATTTTCTCAATGAGTTATACTTTAACATTTATGTTAAAATGTCTTAACAGTATAAAATGGACAATGAATATTGATGTAGCAGTCTGGTTAGTTCGAAGATCTATAGATTTTCGATTAATAGATAAATTAATAGTAATTAATAGATTAATAGATAATTAATAGATAATGATCGTAAGAAATTAATAGGTAATTAATAGATTATTAGATAATAATCAGAAATTAATAGATAATGATGGTAAGATAATTAATAGATTAACAGATAAATTTTCTGTATAGATTTATATATCTAATAACACCTATTAAAATTATGATAAAATTATTACAATTTAACGTACTTAAGGCCAGCTGAATTTTTTTAAAGTGTCCAATAAATATCCAGAGCAACAATAGTCGATTAACAAATGTCTAAATATAAATATTGGAGTATTGCTGCCATATATGGTCTGGTTCCCCTTCTGTTTGCCTCGGGGCTCTTGATAGGCTCCAGAGGCGGATATGCAATGTAGTTGGCCCTGCTCTGGCATCTCGTCTACAGTCACTTTCTCACAGACGAGCCGTCGCCTCCCTCAGTCTGTTCTACAAATACTTTCATGGAAATTGCTCCGAGGAGCTGCATTCGCTGGTTCCCAGTCGTCATGAGTTCAAGCGCCCTACGAGGCTGGCATCCCGCTCTCACCACTTCACTGTCGAAACTCCTAAATGTAGCCGTCTCTTCTACTCCAATAGCTTCATGTCTCGCACCTCTCGCCTGTGGAACTCCCTTCCCTATTCCCGTTTCCCTGAGAGCTATAATCTTCAGCTATTCAAATGTAATGTCAATCGACATCTCCAGTTGCCTTGATCTATCCACTACCCTCATCCTTTCTTCTATCACTTCTATCTGATCTTGCTCTAAATTTTCTGTAACCCCTTGCGTCCTAGTGGCTTCCCGCCTTGCTTGGGGTGAAATGCTTAAAAAAAATGTATCAGGGTGAGGTGAAAGAAAGAATAAGCCAAAGACATCATGTCACATAAAATATGTATTTAACAAGATGTACAAACAAGGATGTGAAAGAAGTCATGCATTGAGTAAAACAAGAGTTGTCTCTCTTTAACTATTATTTGTATTCCAAAGTTCACTGGAAGAAAGAAAGTTTGTGATAGTTTCTGGTAATAAATGTTTTCAACAGTTTTGCAGTGTAGGGAAAATATTATGTGAGTGTAAGGAATATTCAGCGTGTGAGTGGTGGTGTGAGTGAGAAGATTGGCGCATGGTTTCAGCTGTCGTGGATTCGTTTGGCAGCTGAAATCTCACTAATTATCTAAGAATATTTCTTGCTTATATAGGTGATCATTGGCTCCGAATCGCTGCGCGGGAAGAATTATTCTTCACGTGCAGACAATCTGATTGGTTGGCATTGACGAAATCAGCTAGCGAGTTTTGGGGAGACTCAAAAAAGCTTCTGGGATCCGTTTCTCCAAAAAGTGCACAAAATCGACTACATGAAAATAGAACGATTATAAAATTGTCGCATTGCTGCGATTTGTAAATTGTCTATTACAAAGTAATGTTGATTTATTATCCAATGAATGCTTGTCGTTGTATGATTTGTGTTTGTGTATGTATGTATGTGTGTATTTGTGATATAGATCGTCACAAGGGTCAAAAGGCCTGATAACAGATTAACGGATTTTAACCTAGTAGGTATATTATTAATCATTTCGCCGCAAGCAAGTCAATAAAGCTATTTTGACGCAAGGTGTTACTGATAGTGAATGAATAAGAGAAAGAAAAACATTATTAACGAGAGGAAAACAATAAGAGAAGAAGAATAAAAAAGACAGCCACTGCATTTAAATTTTGAAGATCAAATTCGGCTGTAAAGAAAGAAACCGTAAAGGAGTCCCACAGGCGGGAAGAGAAACTGTTAGCATAGAACATACGGTTACATCTAGCCATTTCAAATGTAAAATGTAAAATGATGAGACCTTGCCGCCAATCTAGTACTGCGCTTAAATTCATAAAGTCTAAGTACCATAGCGACGAGTTCATACGAACAATTATCATGAAAGTATTTATAGAAAAGGAAGAGTGAAGTTATATTATGGCAGTGCGGAAGGTGGGATCCCAGATTCGGACCAATAACATTTCAGATTCTTCTTTGTATTTTACCTAGAATCTCTAAGTATATAGCAGGTACGCCATTTGAACTTTGAACATTTGGAGTCTATGTTTAGCGTATATTTTGTAGAGTATAAATATTAGGTTGGTGCAAAAATAATGACGTAATAATGTCGTTTTTTGACGTTAAACAAATACGTCAAAAAACGACATTATTACGTCATTATTTTTGCACCAACTTAATATATCTGGTAATGATTCAATACATTTATAAGATATTACGCGAAACTATGGAGTCGGTCAAGAGGTACGTTGCGTGAACAATTATTACGTAATTGATTACACACACACACACACACACACACACACACACACACACACACACACACACACACATATATATATATATATATATATATATATATATATATATATATATATATATATATATATATCCGATGCAATGAGAACGAAAATAATATATAAATTCTAACGTTCACAGCATTAATTCAAAAAAGGGCTCGGTACCGATAGTAGAGCGATAATTATTTATTATAATTTTATCATATAGACAAAAACAGTTTACTCACTACAAAGATGCAACTTCGTTTCGGTGCATTTCAATTGCACCTCCTTTGTAATGAGTAAACTGTTTTTGTCTATATGATAAAATTATCTATCTATCTATCTATCTATCTATCTATCTATCTAGAGAGAAAGAGAGAGAGAAAGAGAGAGAGAGATGTTTCGTTGAATAATTTAGACATGTTCTGTCTACTTATTTTCAATTAAATCCTTTCATATTTGGTAATCGCAAAATTTGTACAATATTTTGAAATACCAAGGTTTACTCACACTAATAGTTTTTCTCTACCACTTATTTCATAAAAAAAACTCTCCACAACCATACTTAGTTACCTCCCCTTAAACAGTGTCAGCGATCACGCACTGACTCAGCGTTCCTCACTCCACATATAAGAAATTTAAGTCTCAGATCAACACAACAATTTTGTCTTGGACATTAATGAACAATACTCTGATGATGACATTTCTATGTCGAAAGTACTCGGAATAAAAGAATTATGTATCAACATCAACGATTTTCTCTCTTTCTTCAATAACGACACGGTTAGCAAAAGTTGTAATTTCAGAGATTAAGCTTTGTAATGATTATTAATTATCGACTGATCCTTCAACTTATTTTTGTGACATTTAATTCAAACATCTAACGTATGTTGGATCCAGTCATAGATCTAAACATACGATATGGCGCAGTAGTATTACGTAAGGATGAATGAAGCCATATGTTTAAATTTGATTGACAATTACTAGTTTTGTAGCCTAATTGGTAAAGATGATGCCCCAGTATCACTGGTTCCCTAAGATTGAATATACGAATAAAACCTAAAGTTTTTTGTTCTTGAGTATTTACAACAAAAATATTAAACACTATTTCTTTATTAGATTGTCTTTTGGGGTACCTCAAAGCGATGTAATGTATAGCAAGCTTAGAACAATTACGACTGAGTAGTGAGTTCGATTCTCACTAGGTGCCCCATACATTTGGCCTTGTAATCTATGCTTGGAAAATAAGTAATATTTTGGTATTTTCTATATAGTTTTCAATGGTCGAGTTTCCTTTTGTTTGTACTTTAATAGTAGCTGCAGTCGCCGCATAAATCAGCGTTATTTGTTATTCCCGTTTCGTATGTTTTTAAATACATTATAAACTTAGTTTACGAACCAGTAACAAACTTTTACCAAACAATTTAGGTATGATTTTGAACATTTAATATACAGGTGGGCGGTCATTATATAATATTTTCCACTAACTCAGTCAGTTATGTGCCATGCTTGATACACGCATAGGCGATCATGTATCGAAAGATACATGACTGACGAGGTCTGCCCTGCTATTTTATCCATACCTGGGGTGGGTGGGTGAAGAAGAGTATTCATACCTTTCCCAAGGGCATTAGCACGTAATGAATTCGACTGGAATTAGAACTCGGCTCTACGATTCCTCAAACCATACCACTATCCATTACTTCACCCTGCTTTCTAACTAATGATTCTAATTCAGTAACGTGAATTGGAATCATTATATTGAATTTAATAAATGTTTATAAAGTTATGAATAAACAGTGTTTCTCACATTTATTTGCATTAATTCTAATTGTATTTAGTTTTTAGAATGTTGCCAGTATAAAATCATTCTTGTAAATAAACAATCTAATAAACAAATAATGTTTCAGATTTTTGTTTTAAATTCTCAAGAACAAAAAAAATGTATAAATTTACTTTCATATGTTTAGGTTTTATTACAACTGTAATCACCGATTTGAAAACAACAGACATTGCTGAAGAGTAGTTGAAATGAAAGCGATGTCATGAGAAAAAACGTCCCGAAAATTTTTCCATGTGAAAATGGGCGATGACGCAAAAAAGGTTGGGAATCCTTGCTTTCTGTTTTGCGAATCGGTGTTAATTGTTTATGTGGATTTTGTAAGATTTTTGAACATGTTTTTGTCCCCGCTGACCAGGAATGCACTTTTGATAGAGTGAAAATTGAGCTCTATTGTTAATTTTTTTTAAGCAATTCACCCCAAGCAAGGCGGGAGTGTCACTAACACGCAAGGGGTTACTGAGGATTGAGAACAAGAGTAAAGAGGCGTGTTTGAGAAAAGGATACAGAGAAGGACGGGGAACAAGCTCAGGGTGTCAGATGTCGATTGACATTACACTTGAATATTTGAAGATTATAGTCATTGGGGAAGCAAGCAACAGGAAGGGGATTCCACAGACGGGGAGTACGGGAGAAGAAACTGTTTGAGTAGAAGAGACAGTTGCATTTAACCGTTTTGACAGTAAAGGGTGGGACTGAGATGACAGCCTGGTAGCTCGCTTAAATTCATGCAGTCCGGGAACCAGCGAAAGTATTTTTGAAAAACATGAATATGTCAGAAACAGAAAGAAAACGGCAGACAAGGAAGTAAAGAAAAGCAAGAAGAAAGGACTAATGATCAATTGTAAGAAGACAAAATGTATAATCGTTAACAAGAGAGAGTGACATACTGGAATAGCGAAAGATGCATTCGAGAAACTAAACAACATATTAAAAAACAGGAAAATTTCGTTAAAAACAAGGAAAAGAGTGTTATGTTCATCCTCGTATATGGCATTGGATGCTGGACAATTCTCTCACAGATGATGAGGAGACTTGAGGCAACAAAGATGAGATTATATAGAAGGAGGCTGAAAATAGCATGGACGGAGCATGTGAGCAACGAGGAAGTTTTAAGGAGAATGAGAGCAAAAAGGACATTTGCAGTTAGGATTTGCACTTAATTTGCACTTAGAATCGGAGACATTGCTGTGATCCCTATTTCTGCTCAGCTAAAAGCAGTGATGGCCAAATATTTTACATGTAGATAACGAACAAATGAACAACATATAAACAAACTCACACACATGTACACGGACTCAAATACACGTGCATACAGACACATACACTGTCATATGCAGAGACTAACACACATACAGAGAAAAACCATGTCCACAAAGACGCTCTCTCACACTCATTCATACTCACACGCACATTCACATACATACTTTCTTATACGCAAGCGCACACACTCACACAAACACCCTTTCATACACACACACACACACACACTCATACACACACACTCACACACATTCACACAAACACGGACACACAATCATACGTTCACACTCTCACACACAGAAACACATTCACTCACTGTAAACAACTCTCACACACTCACAGTGATACACACATATACGCACACTCACGTAAGCAGACATATACACACACTTGCTCATCCCAACACGCACTCACACACACACACACTCACACATACACGCATACACGCATACACACTTTTACAAACATACACAAACTTTTACACATACATACACACTCATTACGCACATATATTCCTATGTGCACACACACGAACACACACAGACACATTCACTGACCCCACAACCCCACACACTTTTGCAAACACTCACATACATTCACATACACGCACATACGCATTCACTTGCACACAAATTGACAAGCACATTCACGCAATACTTACCCGCATACCCATATATCTTCCATACACACTCAAATACACACTCACGCACACTCTTTTACTAACACACACACACACACACACACACACACACACACACACACACACACACACACACACACTCTCTCTCTCTCTCTCTCTCACACACACACACATACAGACACACAAGCACATACACACAGGCGCATACACACACAGGCGCACGCACACACATACACACATTCTCACGCACCCACCTCTTTCATTAACATCTAAACACATAAAAATGACACAAAAACGCAACAAATACGTTCAGTTTTTGCTTTCTGAACGTCTTCTGTTTAATATGTTCTTCTCGTGGTTTCCTGCGCATGCGCCAATCTCGCATGAAACGTTTGCCTTCAGATAGCAAACGGACGCCATCCTGTTAGCTGAGACGTCGTCCTTGATCACTATCATCAATCTGTTTTCAGCATACAACAGGTCTGGGCAGAAGAGATAAACTGTTTGAGATAATCGGGTAGGGAAAGCAAGATTGAGCTGCACCCGGAATGAATAGGGGCTGATAAACTCGTAGGAAAAAAAATACTATCCTTATCTCAATATAAAAAAAAAGGAAAAATAAACTAAGCAAGCAAAGATGGTGATAACATTCTTAATTACGCACACAATATGAGGAATTTCGTCTGAGAAACCAATGGTGGTTGTCAGTTTATACACGTGTGTGGGTGTGTGTTTTAAAAGAATACCATGTTTTTTTTAGGACGTAGGCGATCATGACTCTCCACCGAGTCCTTTTCTTTATTATCTGTGAACTGTCATGGCTTCTAGGGAACGATAGTACAGATTTTTCTCGTTGTATTCTCCATGGTTTGGAATTAAGAATAATCCTTCTCTTAGACTGGTTACCAATCAAGACTAGAGAGCCCAGTCTACCTTGTCATTTAACTCATACCTGAAAGGTGAAATCAAGTGCATTAATGCGGAACTGAACGCATCTGTGTAGGCCGTAATTTGAACTCAGTTCGCCGACACCGCGCTGTATCAAACTCTCTATTGCTTGTTCATTCCATGATTCCATGACCGGCTGCTACGAAAGATTCGAAAGCCCAGTCTCCATAGCTGGAAAGAGAAAATAAGATTTTGAGTGAGTATGTGACTGAGTATGTTTTTGTTTTTTCTTTTTTTTTTTTTAAAGGGCGAATGTGAACGCAACAACCTCGGTTGAAATTTGAACTTTGAACTCGGCCGGTCGATTTGAATTTTTGGCATTGATAACCTTTAAGCTAACTGCTCATCCCTTGTAGTAAACAATTTTCTTTCTTCCAGGCCGGTTGCGATCAGAGAATCTAGCCTAGTGGCTCTAAACCTTTTGTTATTGTTTTACCCAGGGACCATTTTTAATTTTAAAATTTTTTGATAGACCGTCATAACCATTTGATGAAAAAAAAAAAAAAGATTATTTTATTTTTTACTAATAGATAAGTTTTAGAAATAGTAAATGTCTATGCTTTATTTTGAAGTAAAACTAATTTAATGAAAATAAACTTGTATTTAACAACTAAATTCTATGGAACATTTATGCACACTAGTAAAATAACTCAGAATAAACTGTTTTAAAATATGTAATTAATACATGAAAAATGTGCAAATTTATTTAATGCGATCCCTGGGGTTGATGCTGGTCAGCGAGATTTTTTTTTTTATTCGGCTCCTTCCTTTCACATTGTCGAGTCTGTTACTATATTAATTTATGTTAATATATTAATATTTTATTTTATCATTAAATAATTTTCCTTTAAATATATAACCATTATCTATCCTTCACAGTTTTTATTCAACTTTTACTTTTTGTTACTCAGATATAAAAACACAAAAGTATAATTTACTTATATTTACATTGTTTAGACTGTTGTTCTGATCTTTATCGCTATAGTCATGACTGAAACTGAGATATACAAAAAGAAAAAAAAAGGCATGGCATGTGGAATTAGAACAATCTACACCCGTGGACTAAAAAATAGGTTTGGTTCGAAATTCCAATCTGAAGAGAGTCGGAGCGTACAACGCCCGAAACGTTGTGAATATGGCAATAAAGATGAGGATAACAGTTCAAATGACGTAAATAGTGTAAATAGTTACAATACTTCATCTCGGATATAGAGCCAGATACAAAAGTATAAAATATCATGCTGCTGAAATTGTCTTCTATTTCTTTACACACGTCATTTACACATGCAAAATTTATCATGAAATATCTTTGAAAATATACCGTATATATTGCTTGCAAAAAATTTCTACCTTGTTCATCTAAAACAATGGTTCTCACCCCCCCCACAGACTTTTTTTTTTTTTTTTTTTACCCATGGACCATTTTTTTCTCTTAATTCTTTTTTGAAAAGACACCCATAATGATTTGATAAAAAAAAGTTTATTTTATTTTCTACTTATCTACAAGTTTAGGAATTGTATTATAGAATTTAGTAAATGTATATGCTTTATTTTGAAGTAAAACTAATTTAATGAAAATAAACTTGTATTTAACAAATAAGTTCTATAGAACATTTATGTACACTAGTAAAATAACCATTTTAACATAATTAAAAAAATAACTTAAAATAAAAATAAAAAATAACTTAAACCATTTAAAAATATTTTTGTTAATAAATTAAAAATAGTGCAGATTTATTCAATGCAATCACTGTGGTTGATGTTGCTTTATGAGTTTTTTTTTTATTTGGCTCCATCGATGTCAATGATAATCGAAGATCACCCCTTTTCACAATGTCAGTTTATTACATTATTAAGTAATTTATATTAATATATTAATATCTTATTAATATTTAAAATTCATATTATTATTTATTATTAACATATTAAATTAATTTATATAATAAATCATAATCTTTATATAATTTTTCTTTATATATACAATCCTTATTCAGATTTTACAATCGAAACAACGAGGAGAGTAAAAGGAACGCTAACTTACATCACTTGATTTCGTTCTCTGCTATTTTTAGAGTTGTTTTTTTTATTTATTTTTAGTATTTTAAAACGACGTAGGTTATTGTGGGATTACCAATTCTCAGTTGTAACAACCGTTCCGAAGTGAAATTTTTCTATGGACCACAGAAATAATATCGAGGACCCTTTCCCCAATTTGCTATTTTTTGTGTGGATCCCCAGTAATGTTAGATGGACTCCCAGAGTCCATATGAACTCTGGTAGAGAAGCACAGTCTACTCCGCTATTTGACTCATAGGTAGAGGAAGAATGATTTTATACATTTATTAGTGTGAAACTCTAGGCTGGAATTTGAACTCGGCCGGCCGATTTCATTATCCGCATTGATGCATCCATATTATTAGGTTAGTGTATTCAATGTTTCCTCAGCTCTTGCTTTTGTGTAAACGCTTTTAAGGTATTGGTTGAATAAAAAAAAAAAAAGAAAAAAAGAAAAAGGAATTTTATTATTTTTAATCTTAAGCACCGTTGAACCGAATTACTCGATATTATGTACTTAAAATTAAAGTGAGGTCAAAACAAATTATTTAATATAGAAATTGTCCGTCCTGGATATGATGACATCCGTCAGAGAGGCCCCTGATTAGGAGCCTTTGAGGAGCGTGGAACAACATCTTAATTGCTGTTGTTTCTAGGTCCATTCTGACCCGGGGTGCTATCGCCTGTTAGGGTTCTCGCTTTAGTCAAATAGTGATCCTTCAAACTGGAGTCAAAACATTTTCTTTGTTTCTGTGTGCCGGGTCATTTCAGGACGTAGGCGATCTCTTGCAGCTCTCAACAAGTTTCTTCCCTCTGCCACCTCCCCCAGGCCACGTTCAGTCATCCACTTGCTTAAGGTCGCTAGGTATGTCATGCGTTGTTTTACCTTGTCTCTCTCTTTCCCTCTATTCGACCCGTGAGTATAAGATTCTCCAGGCCTTCCTTTCTTATTATGCCTCCCAGAAACTTCAGCTGCCTCTTCCTGATGTTAAGTATAAGTATCAGCCTTGTTTGCATCCTCTCTAAGAATTCATCGTTGTTCACACGCTCAGTCCATGATATCCTTAGTATCCTTCTGTAGAACCACATCTCCGTCGCCTCGAGTCTCTTTGAGGAAATCGTCCAACATTCGCTGCCGTAAAGAAGAACAGATTTCACGTAACAGTCCAGCATTCTTTTTTTCGTTACCATCCTCCTGTCTCGCAATAATCTGCCCAGCTTTTGGAATGCGTCCTTGGACATCCCAATCCGTCTACTGATCTCAGTGTCGCACTTACCGTCCTCTGTCTGAACGCTTCCCGGGTATTTAAACTTCCGCGCCTGCTTGATTCTGGTGTTCACGACCTGCAAATCGCATGAAAGTATAAAAATACATTTTCATAGTAAAAATGAATATTAAAGCTCACAGGAAAATAAAAATTTCGGCAGGAAGTGACCCATAAGGTGTTGATATGCGGTTAAACAAACAATATACAGAGATTGTAATAAATTAATAAAAAGTGTGGTGAAGAAGTTATCAGTCCGACCCACATCCGACCAGACTTCAGCTATCTCTTTCTCATTTTAAGTATAATGATCCGTCAAGTTTTAATTTCCATTAAAACTTCCCTGTTATTCAAGTGTTCTGTCCATGGTATTCTTAGCATTTATCTGTATTAGGATAGCGTATTCATCAATGGAGATATCTCAATATTCCCACTATGTGAAGCTGATGTAATCATCCATCAGCTGATTCTTGCATTTGATTTGCTGATTCGTCAGTGACGTAAACTCACTTGCGCTGCATATTTTAAAGATACAAAAAGCGATTATCTCCCTTTCGTTGAGGTTACGTGACGGCCATTTAGTGACGTCACATCACACAGTGATGAAAGTGACAGTCAGTCATCTTCTATAAGTCAAACCAAACAGTTACTTTTTTAGTCCTGCTTTTTTTCCAAACAGCTGCCGAGTGGTGTAGCTTTGAAGGTCATGGCACCGTTGTCGTATGGAGATACTTTACCGGATATAGTAAATATCTCTGGCTCGCATTACCAGTTTGGGAAATACTCAGAACTCGTTGTTTCCCATTTGCGGTATTTGTCCTCGCTAGCAATACAGCAGATGAATCCGGCCCGCTCGAATCTGGAAACCCAAATATGTCTTCTCCAGAAACACAGAAGAATCTCCGGCAGCTCCAGTTATTATACGCAAGAATCTTTTTTCGTTCTCCTTTCACTCTGCTTGTTGTTGCATACATGTTATAATTCCTTTGCGTGGAACATGAATAAATATGCATATGTAATTTTGTGTATGACATGGTGGTATAAAACTATCTCTGAGAAAAAAGCATGTTTTTCATTCCTTTTCCTTTCAGCCATTCCGCTCCGTCCGTGAAATAAGGTGTGATTATATGATGGAACTAATAATGCTCATAATGGGGGAAATAAAAACTGAGAGAATATTCATTTCTTCCATAGCACACCCATTATCTGGTTCAACCCGATGCAACATTATTTACTCCCATTAATAAACGGTGTTCCAATAACTTGAACCAATTTTAAATGTGAATTAAGTTTAAGCCTCTAATGATTTTTTTGCTTTTTCTTTCAGATTTAACAACTTAGTCTTTGGCAATTTCAACCATGGAAAAATTAACAATCAAATAACATGTTAACGGTTCAAGAGTGCAATTGGAAAAATTGTTCGTAAATTCAAACAAACTGAGTCGGTGGCAGATGTGAAAACATCATCGTGTGCTTGTTTACGCCCTTCAGCTGAAAACATTGCTGCAGTGCACGAGAATGTGTCCGAAAATCCAGACATTTCTATTCGTCACCGTGCGCAGGAATTGAACCACTCTATAACAACGTTACATCGTTTCTAAATACACTCTCGGTTGGTTGATTATGCATTTCTGTTTGAACGTCCATTTTCGTAAATGGCGAAGTATAACTTTAACACGTTGTTTGATTGTTAAACTTTTCCGAGTGCATTAATGCGAGTGAACTCAACAGACCTGCGTAAATTGCAAAACAAACAAGGAAAATGAATGAATGAAAACCTTATTTGCCAAACATCTTTTGAATTGGAAGGAAATTTAATTAAATTGAATTTTGTAAAGTTTATAGGATTTAGTAAGGCCTAAGCTGCGAAATTTGATTTTTCTAAAATAATAAAAAAACAATTTTTTACTTCTATTTTTTTAAGCAGGCTACATAAATATATATCAAAGTTTATACGGTTAGAAGCCGACTACTCCTATCCTTCTTCCGAACGCGGTGACTTAAATTAGATAACGAAGGCTCAGCCTTGTTGCCGAAGCGTCGTTAAATTCTGGCTTCACTAGGACATGCTGAACCTTACAGAAAATTTTGTCGAGCCGCGTAGACACACACACACACACACACACACACACACACACACACACACACACACACACACACACACACAACAACAACAACAACAACAACAACTCTATATAAAAATTAGCAAGAACTGAATTTTCTTATTTTATCCTTTGTTTTCTTTTCAGTCTACGTCTGTAGTGGGAAGCGGAGATAATAATTTACAGGGTAAAGTTTATGAACGGCTTTGATGCTAGCCGGCCTTAGGATCTGGACAGGTATGGATCAAATAGCGGGTTAAAAGGACAGGTATGGATCAAATAATTTGGGTCAAATGGACAGACATGAACCAAGGAAATCGTCCTGAAAAATATCTCTGTACATTTTATTTATAAATTAATTTTCGAGCTCGATTCAAAACAACGGCCGACTTAAATAAACATTCATAATATGGCATATGATCTTGATACATTCACTTACATTGAACTAATTGCATTTAATGCTTATTCTTATGTAAACTGATCGAATTACAAATTTATGTAAACTTATCAAACCCCACTACACATCTAATGGTTTACTAGACTATAAAAACTTATGTGAAAAATAAAACACTCTGCCTCTTTTCACTAGGAAGATTATACTTAACATCAGGAAGAGGGAGTTAAAATTTCTGGGACACTTAATGAGGAAAGAGGGCCTGGAGAATCTGATACAAACAGGTCGAATAGAGGGAAAGAAAGACAAGGGAAAGCAACAAGTGAATGACAGAACGTGGTCTAGAGGAGGTGGCAGAGCGACGAAACTTATTGAGAGCTACGAGAGATAGGAGGAAGTGGAGAGCCATGATCGCCCACGTTCTGAACGGACACGTCACATAAAGGTCGAATAGAGGAAAAGAGAGACAAGGGAAAGCAACGCATGACACACCTAGCGGGATTAAGCAAGTGGATGACAGAATATGGCCAGGGGGAAGTCCTCAAAGGGACAAAACTTATTGAGAGCTACAAGGGATAGGAGGAAGTGGAGAGCCATGATCGCCCACGTTCTGAACGGACCCGTCACATAAAGGTCGAATAGAGGGAAAGAGAGACAAGGGAAAGCAATGCATGACATACCTGGTGGATGACAGAACGTGCCCTGGGGGAGGTGGCTGAGGGACGAAACTTATTGAGAGCTATAAGATATAGAAGGTAGTGGAGAGCCATGATCTCCTACGTCCTGAAGGGACACGGCACATAAAAAGAAAAAAATATTTGCACGAGACTTTTAAGTTAAGCCTTGTTTCTGAGCTTTATTAGGACGATACTGTGGCAAACTCAGTGTAATAGAATGGATGCTCTGAGAAAAGGATTGAGAAGGAAACTCACCCTCTAATTTATTTTCAACCAATCAGGAGAGGAGAATTTGATATCTGCGATAATTCTCAACCAATCACGAAAGCAGAATTTGATGTCTGCGAAAATTTGAAAAGAGAGCTTCGTGAGCCAGACAGCGCAGATGTAAGCAAAGTTGTCGGCTGGCTAAATTACTATTCATGTACGACTCGGCTAAGTTGGTAAATCAAGCTAACTTCCACCGCGAACGAACGAGAAGACTTTAGACACCGCGATACCACATAGCCAGCCAACGACAACAGGAAATATACGAAAACTTAATACAGTTTTTGAACAGATGAAATGAACCAATCACGTTTTCCTCGTTCCTATCCTAATTTTACAAAGTTTTATCAGCTTCAAAAAATTTATCACACCGTCTTTCCTTCAGTAATCGTACCTCGACTACGTTGATAGCTCAATGTTAGCCTAATTTCACAAATTTGTCCAAGCTTCAGCAAATTTAACACAAAATAGTAGAGGAACCGTCGGTTATTGAATCAAGATTACCGAATGAAAATTCGGTAATCTTGATTCAATAACCGACGATTCCTCTACTATTTTGACTTAACAACCCCAGACAGATCAGAACAGCAACAACATATCGAGATCTTCGCAGTTTCTCTCCACCGAGGACTATTTTCTTTAGCAACAAATCTAAGTCTACTATTTAACATGACCAGTTTCTCTACTCGGCTTAATTTTTATTCTGCGCTCAATAGAATATTTCGTGCAAATGTTTACACCTTTCAGCTTTTCACCTAAATTATTGCAAACTAGTAGCTATACCCAGCTGGTCGATGAGAAAAAGTGTTCAATTAGAATGGAGTTAAAACAGCATCATGTTTAGATGTAACAGAGTCTATCTTCTTCAATTACTTTAAAGTACTTTCATTAAAAACATTTGGAATTAATGCAGTTACTGATATAACAGAAGTAGTTTGTATTTATTTAATCGAACTTATCCGAGGAAATGAAGGTGTAAACCAGGCAACATGAAGACCCACTTCAGATCACAATTATTTTGGAGTTTTTAAAATTCAATTTTTCAGTGTGTTACCAGGGATGTAAAAGAGGATGCATTTATAAAGCAATTGTTAAGTTTGATGAAAATTGGTTGAAAGATCAACGAAAAATGCGAAACTAGTAAAAATCACAATATTTCGCTCTTTACGCGGGTTTTCACTATATGGCTGGACTCACTTATCAAGTTAAATGACTGTTAAACAATCAACTTATTGTTAGCTACAATTGAGTGAAGTTTGTATTAGATTGCTTGAAAATTGAGGGAGTTTTTAGTTTCAAATTTGTGTTGAAATCCATTTTTCGTTTTTCGCGGTTTTTCGTTAAACGCAGTGGCGTAGAAGTAAAAATGAGGTATCGTTTAGCTCGTCATGATGTAAGTAAACTACATACTGTGTTTGAACGAAATTGGAGGAAAAAAGTTGAATTTTGATCGGCTTTATCGATTATTGATTTTTTTAAAAAATTATCGATTTTTTACGCTAAGAACCTATATCTTACATTGTACAAGACAGACATCCTCTGGTTTTTATATATAGATGAACAATTTCTATTTCAATTTCAGTAATACTCCTTTTTTTATTGCGTACCTAAAGATATAAGTAAATGACAATTTTTTTATATCGGAAAATCTCCATAAACAACAGTTCGATGGCAAATCCCCTGTACGTAGTGAAAGGAGAAGTTTGTATTTTTTTACATACATTTTTATAGAGTGTAATAAACCATTATAAGTGTAGTGAGTCGAACCTCTTATAAATGTGGCCTTGTGCCAAGAATAATGTTGTGATACTATAAGTTTGCATACAAATGAGGTTAGCTTAGTTCATACGACATAAGCCAGCGAGACGAACAATTTTAATAGTCGATGAAAACTATCTTGTTCATGGAGAGATTCGAATGTAAAAAAGCAAAAAAAAAAGTCATTTATCTATTCTAACGTAGAAAAATATTATCTCCAAATAAGAAAATATTGTGCCATTCTTTCGATGGGACTTGATTCTTCCAAAATATTTTCTATGAAGAATTTGTATCATTTATTAATACCGAATTTTGCATAACAGAAGATATTTTTTAAGATGATGTCATTCTCATAAATAAACAATGGCGTCCATTTCCGAATAGCTAATCTCGATCGTTTTAGCGTTTTCACATCATTTCTCTTCTTTTTTTTTGCCAGCCAAGACAAATCTCGATGCATTCGTTAAAATGCTTTCACACAAGCAAAAGTTGAGATTTGACCGTGCCCCACCCTCTCATCAGAGTCGACATCAAATCAGCTGTCAAAACTTGTCTGTCGCTATATGACGAAAATGCAGGAAAGGAAAGCACTTAGTTATTCATTGCATTTTAGAGGAAAGAATTATTTCGTAAAATAAGAAAAAAAAAACAAAAAACAAAAAACAAACGAACAAAGTAGTAAAAAAAATATGTTTTTTTACAACTTGTATGCATAATTTACACTTTCTTGAGAAAATATAGCCATTTTGAAACGAAATTTACTGAACTTCTTTAACGTTTATATTATGCTATAATACATAGAAATTTTAATATGATTATGTATATCCCAATGTAAACATGCAAGCGTATATATATATATATATATATATATATAAGGTTGGTGCAAAAATAATGAAGTAACAATGTCGTTTTTTGACGTTAAAAAATACGTCAAAAAGCGACATTATTTCGTCATTATTTTTACACCAAGCTAATATATATATATATATATATATATATATATATATATATATATATATATATATACATTAAGAAATGGACAAAGTCCGACAATTTATTAAAGACATTTTTATGTTTAACATTCAGGCCGGTAAATGTTATTTAATACTGTTTATTATAAAACAGAGCATTTGCTAAAATACTTGTATCTATAAAAAGAATGTTAAACATAAAAATGTCTTTAATAAAAATGTCTTCTATAAAATCACCATTGGCTTCAACCCCGGCCTCTAGACGACTTCTGAAACTTCTGCATCTCATCTAGACGGTTTTATTGTTTAAGTTGGTGAATGGTGCCATAATTCTTGCTTGCAGTTCATTTTTTGGTGTTCCAAGGAGTTTTGTTGATCTCTCGCTCAACTGCGCCCCACGTATAATAATCAAGGGCGGGGTTGCCGTCTGGGGAGTTAGATGGCCAGTTGGAAGTGGTGATGTTGTCGCAGAAATTGTCTGACAGCTATGACTGTGCCCTCCTGCTTGTGTAGCATCGTGCAGAATCTTGTAACCAGATATAGGGTCTTCCAGCAGCCACCTTCTTGATCCAGGGCAGCACTTCCTCTTCAAAGCACTTGATCTAGGTGTCTGTGTTGAGCCTGAGACTGTGTGGGAAGATGAATAACGACGCCATCACTAGTGATCACTCCAAACACCTTCATAATCACCATTAATCTCCTCCAATTCTCTCTGAAACCTCTTCACTGTCCTCAGATTGACACCCAAGCACTCTGAAATGTTCGCATTGGGGGTTCCGGCGCGAATGCCAAGCAGTTTAGCTTGCCGTTTCCTAATTTCTGGGGAAGTTAATTGCGTCATGGCTCTCTTTTCCTCACAGATGGTGCCCAATTGACCATACTATACTGTGCAGTCAACAAAATCATAAACAAAGAACGCTCATGCGCGAAAGTAATAATATAAAATGGCGACAATTTACCCATCGCCCACTATATATATATATATATATATATATATATATATATATATATATATATTGGGTGAGGCAGAAACTTTTATCTCCTATGTCTTACCATTATGTGGGTGGCATTTATGGAAGATATATGTGGGATTTATTTTTGCCGCACCAGATATATATATATATATATATATATATATATATATATATATATATATATATATATATATATAGTGCTCTGCAAAATTAAGTGAACCCCTACGATAATATTTAAAATAATCGGCGCTTTTTTACAGATAATCCTCAAATCTTAAAATATGTATTAATAAGAAATACCTTAGATGCCAAGTTGAGAGCTGATATCAAAGATAATTAATGACAATTAAAAAGTAGAGTAGAACCAAAGATGGAGCCCTTGGGGGGCACCTGCGTTAGTACGAAAGGATCTAGACGAGTGGCCGTTTCATTTTAAGATTTGATAGGAAAGACTGGATCAGTTAAAAAAAAACAAAAACAAAAAGTGTCCGGAGACACCGTAACTTTTCAGCTTGTGGAGAAGACCTGAATGACAGACCCCTGTCAAAGGCTTTCGAGATGTCCAATGCTACTGTCCGGCCTTCATCTTTTTTTTTGTTGTCTAGAGCATGATAGACTCCACAATTATAGTCTGTACATCAGCAGTTGACCGGGAGAAACAAAAGCTACATTGTTTTTCAGAGAAAAGGCCTTGCGATGAGAGCTGATAAACCAATTCAGCATTGATTAGGGCCACTAGGGGTTTCCTAAAATGACGTAGAAAGTTAATAGGCGATAACTGGAAGGGTCGGACGGCTCACCAGATTTCTTGAAAACTGGAACAACAGATGATGACTTCCAGTAGGCAGGAGGCAGCGCGACATTTATTATACATTTTAGATAGAACAGGACCTAGTTCGGGTGCACACTTCTTAATGATAGTTACAGGGATACCATCGGGTCCACATGCTTTGTAGTGATATAGGTTAGAGATGATAGCAGAAACCATGGAAGGTGTCATATGCATATCACTCAACAGAGACTCAGTTCTAAGTGGGAAATTTGGCAGGAACACTCCAGATGAGTCAAGAGTAGGGTTTGAGGAGAATTTACGGGCAAGGCATTCAGCTTTAGAAGCTGAGGATTATAACACTTCATATTGATTGAAGAGGGGTTTGATAGAGACCTTATACTTATTTAATACGCTATTAGAGAGCCGCTAGTAATCACGAGAGCCAAAGTTGTGAGAGGCTATGCAAACTTTTTCGATGACTCGCTTACATATATGACGGGCAGCCTGTTGTTACGAGAGTTGTGACGCTGGTATAGCCGACAATGGTAGTTCCAGTGTGCTATAGCAGCTGAGGATGATGGTGTGAACGATGGAGAGGACTGAGGTTTCACCTGGTATTTTAGGGAAGCGTCCATGTCGGATTTGGCCCAAGAAGAAAGCTCAGTGGCGCAATTTTTAATTGGGAGGTTAAAAATATCAGTTCAAGTCCCAATCAGCATGCTGGTAACGGAAAAAAAACTCTTATGAATAGGGGCTTCCTGTTTAATAGATGACTGGAACGAAATATCAGTAGCTACCACAGAGTGGCTCGAGTTACCAAGAGGGCAGTGTTGTGAGGATCGGCAAGAGCTGGGAGAGGAAGTAAGAAATAAGTCAAATAAAGAAGCATGTTGCTCGATTTTGTTAGGGAAACAAGTAGGAAAGTCCATAATTTGAGTAAGTAATCGGGCAATGGAAAAATTTAAACTCTGAATACCGACAACATCGGTACCTTTAAAATATAATAGCCTTAAAAAGACTAAAAATAATGGAAGTATTAGGTTGGTGCAAAAATAATGACGTAATAATGTCGTTTATGACGTATTTTTTAACGTCAAAAAACGACATTATTACGTCATTATTTTTGCACCAACCTAATATAATTAATATTAATAAAAAAAAGAAAAAAACCAACACTCAATAACATCAACTATGAACACGGCCACAATGTGCTGACCGTGTTTGGAAAATAGATTCCTATAACTCTAGGTATATACATAAAACAATCAATACGTTCAGTTAAAAATAAAAATAAAACCATCCTTCATAATGGCCTAAAGTATAGCAGAGAGCTTTCGAACATGGAGAATATTCGGAGAATTTCTACATAATTTATGGCCAGAAAAGAAGACACTTATGAGAACAAAAGAAAAATGAAGCAAAATACTTAACCTCAGTACATTGTCAGTCGTTTTTAATGAAACTTATATAAAAGAGGAGTTACTGCCCAAATACACACACATATTTAGAGAGAGAGAGAGAGAGAGAGAGAGAGAGAGAGAGAGAGAGAGCGAGAGAGAGAGAGAGAGAGATTACGGCTTTACGTACAGAGACTTATACATATACTTTCTACTAACGCGCATTCCTGGACTACTAATCTTCACTTCAAGTCTTTATTCTTACGTTTATTTTTCTATCTCAATTACTGGCGTTGTTTATTTATTTGTGCAGGATTCCATCCACGGAATCTACAACAACTTGGTGACAAGGATTTCGCACTTCACGAGGACTTAAAAAAAATGTTTGCCGTTGCCAGAGTCCCCAGTAACTTGGCGACGAAGACTTCGGACCCACACGAAAAAAAAAAAAAAAAATTCTCTCTCGTCAACACAACAACTTGACGACGAAGAGTACGGACACGTACGGAAAAAAATTTTTTTTTCGCTCGCCAACACAAATTGGCGACGGAAATTCGAGAGTCACGTCGACCACAACAACTTGGCGACAAGACTCGAAGGAACTCACACAGAGAACAACAAATTAACGACGAACATAAAAGAACGTACACAAGAGATAAAAGAAAGATTTCGTCACTCCCTAAACAATGGAAGATTTTCAAAAAGCAATGCTTGAGTTTATAAGAAGAAGTGAGGATAGACAGTTAATAAAGGAAGAAAGACAAATGCAACTCCAAGAATTAATATTAAAAGTAACGGTTAACGCACAACAGAAGAATATCGAAAACGAGGCAACTTTTTCTCAAGACGCAGTTTAGAACACAATAGAAACATTTAAATACTCTCTAGAAGATGATAAAAATTTCGGGGACTATTACAGACGTCATGAAGACGTTTTCAACATTTATTGCCAAAATTGGACGGAAGCTAAGAAGCTACGTTTATTACCCAGGAAATTGGGAACAGAGGAGTACACAAAATTTGTGGACTATATTCTACCGAAAAAGACAAACGATTTGACGTTTGACGAGGCAGTTACATGCCTTATGGAGCTCTTCAGTCACAAAAGGTGGAAATGTCTCAACCTCGTAAAAAGCGAAAATGAAGACTACTCCACGTTTGCCGCAATTGTGAACAAACATTGCAATGGTTTTAAATTGGCAGAATTGACTCCAGACAATTTTAAGTGTCTTATCTTCGTACAGGGTTTAGTCTCAGCCAAGGACAGTAAATGCGAAAAAGAATGCCCGCGAAGTTTCAAAACGATCCTGGATTAACGCTACAAAAATTGTCAGAAGACTGTCAAAAATGCTTGAGTATAAAAAAAAGACTAAGGATATCGAGGAATCGGGAGTAGCACACATACGTAAGTTGAACAAAAAGTTACGTTTTTCAACCCAACCCCGAAAGAAAAACAAAAATTTTATCATAAAGAAAAAATTACAAGGTATAAAGCGATTAATAACAGAGATCAGAGCAAATATAAGTCCCCCCATCTGCATGTTACAGATGTGGTGGATTCCGCTGGAATAAATGCTGTCGATTTAAATACAAGAACTGTTTAGCTTGTGGAAAAACAGTCTAGTAGGGTAAGAACTACTAGAATGGACTACGAAGACAAACCAAACACAAGAAAATACGTGGAACTCGAGATCTTAAATAAGAAGGTAAAATTACAGTTAGACTCAGGATCGGATCTAACTATAATTAATTTACAGACATGGAGGAAGCTAAATAGACCGACCATGATGCATACACAGGAAATCGCCAAGGACGCGTATCAATTTTGAAGGAAAAGTAATTCTAAACGTAAAATTCCATGCTAAAACCAAAAAATTGAAGATATTTGTAGACAAAAAATTTGGTGGGCACGGATAGGATGCAAAAATTTGACGTATGGGATTTACCCATTAGCTCATTTTGTAAGTGCGAACCGTCAGAAGCTACAAAATTAAAAGAAGAACTACACAGGCAATTTCCCGAAGTATTCTCGAGAGGTTTGGGACGATGTAATAAGTTTGCAGCTAAAATTGAACTAAAGGAAAATGTTCAGCCAGTATTCAAGAAAAAGCGAAACGTGCCTTTCGCAACCATAGAAAAAATTGACAAGGAGTTAGATAAATTGATAAAAACTGGAATCCTTTCAAAAATCGAATACAGTGAATGGGCGGCCACAGTGGTCTACGTAAAGAAAAAATCCGGAGAAACACGTGTTTGCGCAGATTTCTCGACTGGATTAAATAAGGCTATCAAGGGTTATCACTACACATTGCCAAGCCCGGAGGAAATATTTACCAAGCTTAACGGTGGTAAGGTATTTTCTAAGATTGATTTAATCGAAGCTTATCTTCAGATTCAAGTGGAAGAAGAAAGTACAGCAAATTTATGTATCAATACTCACAAAGGACTTTACAAATTTAACAGATTGCCATTTGGGATAAAAATAGCACCGTCAATCTTTCAACAGACTATGGATACCATGCTCATGGGACAGAACTTTGCTACTGTTTACTTAGACGACATTTTAATCAAAAACGATAATGTAGAAGAACACGCAACGCACATTAAAGAAGTTTTTAAAAGAATTCAGGATTTTAATTTTAAAGTGAAGGAGAAAAAATGGGATTTTTTTTCTAAAAGAAATCAAGTATCTAAGCCATATAATCAATGAAAGTGGCAGAAAACCAGATCCAGATAAGTCATCTGCAATAAAAAATATGCTTGAACCGAAAAATGTCGCAGAGTTGCAAAGCTTTCTTGGTCTAGTGGACTATTACGGTGAATTCATTGAAAACATGCACAAATTGAGGGCTCCCCTCAATGAATTATTGAAAAAAGATAACAAATGGAACTGGACGGAAGATTGTCAGAAAGCTTTTAAGGAGATCATAAAGAAATTAACGTCTGATCTAGCACTGACGTATTTTGATCCCAAACTGGAAATTATCATTGCTAGTGACGCAAGCTCACACTGAGTGGGAGCTTGTATATTACACAAGATGCAGGATGGCACAAGGAAACCTATAGCTCACGTATCTAGATCGTTGTTACCAGCAGAGAGGAATTATTCGCAAATTGAGAAAGAGCGTTAGGTATAATATTCGCCATAACTCGTTTTCACAGATACATATATGGAAGAGATTTGACTCTTCAAACTGACCCTAAACCTTTTCTCATTATATTCGGATCGAACCCCCCCCCCAAAAAAAAAAAAACTACCAATTTACACAGCCAACAGACTTCTGAGATGGGGAACTATATTATTAAATTATAATTTCAAACTAGAGTTCCTACCGTCGAAGAAAATTGGTCATGCGGATGGATTATCTAGATTGGTACCTGCGAAATGCGAACCTTTGGAAGACTCGTTAATGGCGGCTTTGCGAACCGAAGACGAAATTAGTAAAGTTCTAAACAATACATTAAGGGAATTACCAGTGACATTGTTAGAAATCAGAAGAGAAGCTGAAATGGATGAATTTATACAAAGTACAAAGAGAAAAATAGAAGAAAAAAAAAAGAAAAATATAGTGGAGTGTTTTTCAATTTGTAATCACGTATTACTTTATAATGAAAGAGGGGTCATACAAAGATGAATTCTGAAGGACTTTCATCTAGGACACCCAGGGAAAAATCGTATGAAAGCGTTAATGAGAAGTTTTGTGTATTGGCCTAATATGGATAACGACATTACTCAAATGGTAGAAAAATGTAGAGGCTGCGCTGCGGTAGCAAAGACACCACCTATTATACAAAAACCATGGCCTAAGGCGGACTATGCAGGACCCATAGATGGATATTACTGCTTGATAACGGTAGATAGCTTTAGCAAGTGGCCAGAAGTTTTCAGATACAAAAACCCTACGACGAAAAACACTATTAACTGTCTACAAGAGTTATTCGCAAGATTCGGCGTTGTAGATTGCCTTGTAACGGATAATGGTACCCAATTCACCTCGAGCGACTTTCAAGAATTCTGTGCGACTTATGAAGTCAAACATATTAAAATAGCACCATACCATCCACGATCTAACGGTCAAGCCGAAAGGTTTGTGGACACGCTTAAGAGAGCCTTGAAAAAAGCAGAGGACGTACCAACAGAAAGAGCCATACAACAGTTCCTACAAGTCTACCACCCCGAACGGAAACACACCCTCTGGCCTTTCGCCAGCTGAAGTGATGTTTGCCCGCAAAATACGGTCTGTTTTTGATAAACTATTACCCAGCAAAAATAAAAACCGGCATACACCGATAATGCCTAAAAGATCCTTCAAACCAGGCGAACGGGTCTATTTCAGAATGTTCAAGAATAATATGTCATACTTGGAACGAGGTACGATAATAAACAGACTGGGGAATGTTCTATACACGATCCAAGGTGAAAAATTCACTCACAGGAGACACATTAATCAGATAAAGAAAATACGGGTAGAGGAACCAAACTCGTCACCTTCCGAAAATGAAGGCGCAATGGAGGCGATTTTCGAAGCCTTCGAAATTCAAAAAACCACAAGTAGCCACGGAGATCAGAAGAACAAGCCGAAAAAGAAAATTCACGGAACCACTAATAATAGACCATAAGCGAAAAAAATATTAACTCCCCCCCCAAAAAAGAAGCTAAGGAGTGAGTGTAGTGGGGGTCTCCCCTTTTTACATAAGATGGACTTGACCAAAGTATACTTATACTGACAGAGAGAATACCTGCTTTTGAGATCCGTCTTGAAACAGTCTAGGCGGGTTCAAGGGCTATATTTTAGGCCGAGCCTACGGGCTCGGGGAACCCACATTAAACTAGGCCTTGTGCCACATTCAATCCTCGTGGGGGGATCGATAAATACTGAGATCCGTCTCGTTACAGTCTCGACGTCTCTCGAACTGTCTGCTTTGCCAGAGAGGAACCCGGACGAAGCTTTGCCGAAGGGCAAGTTTTCTTCCGGCGAGGTAGACAGTTCCCGAACCCGATTATGCGGGTTCAAAGGGGATATTTTTCGGCTGAGCCTACGGGCTCGAAGAAACCCACGTTAAACTCGGCCTTGTACCACATACATTCCTCGTGGGTGGACTGTTAAATACCGAGATACGAGGAGATACGTTAAGATACCTTGAGACAGGTTGAGAGATACGGAGACAGATACAGGTTGTTATCAGAGAGTTATACAAGAGCCCAGAGAGAGAGAGAGAGAGAGAGAGAGAGAGAGAGAGAGAGAGAGAGATTGAGAGATTGAGAGAGATTGAGAGAGAGATTGAGAGAGAGAGAGAGAGAGAGATTGAGAGAGAGATTGAGAGAGAGATTGAGAGAGAGATTACGGCTTTACTTACAGAGACCTGTACATATACTTTCTACTAACCCGCATTTCTGGACTACTAATCTTCACTTCAAGTATGTATTCTTATGTTTAATACAATTATTTTTCTATCTCAATTACTGGCGTTGTTTATTTATTTGTGCAGGATTCCATCCACGGAATCCACAACATCTATCTACCTCGTTCTGGTTATAATTCTATCTTATTATAATACTATATATTCTATTTATCTCTCTATCTTTTATTATATGTTATATTATATCTATCTATCTATCTATCTATCTATCTATCTATCTATCTATCTATCTATTATTGTTATTAATATTATTATTAATGTATGTTATATCTATCTACCTCGTTCTGTTTCTAATTCTATCTTATTACATTATTATATAATCTATCTATCTATCTATCTATCTATCTATCTATCTATCTATCTATGAGTGTTCATTATCTATCTATCTATCTATCTATCTATCTATCTATCTATCTATCTATCTATCTATCTATGAGTGTTCATTATCTATCTATCTATCTATCTATCTATCTATCTATCTATCTATCTATCTATCTATCTATCTATCTATCTATCTATCTATGACTGTTCATTATCTATCTATCTATCTATCTATCTATCTATCTATCTATCTATCTATCTATGAGTGTTCATTATCTATCTATCTATCTATCTATCTATCTATCTATCTATCTATGAGTGTTCATTATCTATCTATCTATCTATCTATCTATCTATCTATCTATCTATCTATCTATCTATCTATGAGTGTTCATTATCTATCTATCTATCTATCTATCTATCTATCTATCTATCTATCTATCTATCTATGACTGTTCATTATCTATCTATCTATCTATCTATCTATCTATCTATCTATGAGTGTTCATTATCTATCTATCTATCTATCTATCTATCTATCTATCTATCTATCTATCTATCTATCTATGACTGTTCATTATCTATCTATCTATCTATCTATCTATCTATCTATCTATCTATCTATCTATCTATCTATGACTGTTCATTATCTATCTATCTATCTATCTATCTATCTATCTATCTATCTATCTATCTATCTATCTATCTATCTATGACTGTTCATTATCTATCTATCTATCTATCTATCTATCTATCTATCTATCTATCTATCTATCTATCTATCCCATTCTATTCATATCTATCTCAGTCTGTTTCTCTCTCTCTCTCTCTTTCTCTCTCTATCTATGTTGGGATTTATCAGTCACCTTTTCTCAGTTCTTTATCCTGCTTTAGTTTTATATTTTTACTTTAATTATTGTCGTTTCCCTAGTCTCACCTTTTTCTCTTCTTCCCCTCCCACCGTCTCTTGTGTTCCCATTCTATTTCTCGGTCTGGTTTCTTTGCTCTCCCCCACTCCTTCCTTCCTTCATTCTTTTTCTTATCCCCCCCCCACCCACTTCGCATCCACATTCTTCATTTTGTATTTTTCTTTCTCGAACTTCTCATCATGTCTATTCTTCTTCATTTCATATCTTGGCGTCCTTGCGTCACCGGCTTATCGCTTACCTAAAAAAAAAAAAAAAAAAAAAAAAAAAGAAAGAAAACAAAAAACCTATAAAAGTCTCGTAAATCCCGTATTTACCTTGCCTTACGACTTGGCCAACAATTCTACGGTTTGATACGCTTCTTTTTTTTTTTTATCTTCTTATCAACTTACCGTTCGATTTGAAACCGCACCCACTTCATTTCCTAAGTTTATTATCGCTTGATGCTTCTTTTCATTTTACTATATAACTCTCCGTCGGTTAGCGATTAGCCACGCGTCACAAATCGCCCCTTGCCCAGGCACACACTAAATTCTAAAACAAACACGTCTTTGTATGGTTGTCTCATTAAGTGGTTACGAATTTGACAGCTCTCCTTCCATTGTTAAATTGAGACAAGGTACAGATGGAGGGAATACGCTTACTGGGCTCCGTCAGCACACGTGGATGAGCTATGAAAAAAAAAAAAAAAAAAAAAAAAAAAAAAAAAAGAGGAAGTAGGTAAAAAGAAGAATAAGAAAACGCAAAATGAAAAAAAAAAAAGAAGAAAAAAGAAACAAAAAATAGTTACATATTCACTCTGTGACAAGCTGGTTAATGCAAGAAGGTGTTTGTTATGACGGCGCGGGCAAATAAAACCAGGCCGAAGAAATGATTGCAGTCGTTTTGTGACAGATTAACTTGCTGCCCACCCCAAAGACCTGCAATCTCCTGTGAAAATGACCAATGAATATAATTAAACAATTAACAAATAACAATTGCCAGTGGAAACAGGTTTTATCTGGAATGAATCTTCTAGGTCTCATAAATGCAAAACACATTCTCTCTTTCGATCTATCTATCTATCTATCTATCTATCTGTATATATATATATATATATATATATATATTTCGTTGATTATGACAGACAAGGAAAATTTAATGAAGTTTTTATTGTTTTTCTCGTATTTATCACATTTTTCCGTTCTTTATCCATTGTATTTTTATGTTCAACTAAACATGTTTGAAAAAAAGTGTTGTTGCGCGCGCGCGCGCACACACATACACACACACATATATATATATATGAGACACTGGCGTGTTTATTCTATAATAATTAAGTAGAAATTCACCTTCCTCGGGAGCTGATAGCTCAGGGGAAAATCCCCGACTAATGCCAAATCGGTTCAGTTTCGATCCTGGCTTGAGGCAATCGGATGTCTAGCCACACTGATGAGCTGTAATACAGCGAAAAGGTTTGTCTATGGATCACACACATACACATGCATATATATCGAAGAAAACTTTTTTCACTTTGTCATACTTTTTCCTCCAAAATTATTCTTGATATATATAAAAAAATAATCCTTTATCTATATATACACGACAGTTCAAAAGTTTGAAGGCAACCCCGGAATTAGCATGGGATGAACTTGACAGAAGAGTAAAAACAATGAAAGAAAGCTCTTCGAGTCATTAAAAAAAAAAGAAGAATGTAATTAATTATCAAACTTATACTTTTAGAAACTTTCAACGAATGCCAAAAATTTGTGCTGCAGTAATCAAGGCTGAAGGAGGCTATTTTGACGAGAGCAAAATTTAGTCATAAAATGCTTTTTTCTTTTTGTTATACAGTGCAACCCGGATATAAGACCCGGATATAAGATAAACCCGGATATAAGAGAGATTTTATCTGGTCCCAAATTAGAGCCATACTTACCTAAACAAAATAGACCAAACCCAGATATAAGAGAAACCCGGATATAAGAAACTTCTTCTCCGGTCCCAACAACTCTCTTATATCCGGGTTACACTGTAATAAAATTTCTAATAAAAAAAAACATATCTCACATTTTTTTTACCCATGTATAATAATTTTTTCTTATTTAAACTACAAAACCACTACATTTTGGGCCAACTTAATAAAATTACCAAGTCTATTCTCAAACTTTTTAACTCTATTGTATATATGTATATATATATATATATGACTAAAATATAGTTCCATGGTATGCTATATTTATGAGAGAAAAGTACTCAATAGCAGGCATAGTGTGCATGCAAATATAACCAGTGTAGACATAGGTATCAATACTGGATGGCAATAGTTTCATGATTAAACACAATCATCAGTCTATGACGATAGCATTTAAGCATGAAACACACTGTCGCCATCCAATGGTTGTATCAATGTCCACACACTGTTTAATGGTATGTAATATTATCGGTCCTGACCTGGCATCTTAACCAAGTATTTTCCCACTGTGCTAACGTGGTTGCCCTCTGTCTTTTTTTATAACTATTTCGATGGCAATTGTTCAAATGAGCTCTCCTCCTTGGTACCTCGACTGCATGAATTTAGACGTATTACTAGATTGGTTATTAGGTCTCATCGTTTTACTGCTAGCTAGATGTAATCGTATGTTCCATTCTAATAGTTTTTTTTCACACTTCTCGCATGTTGAGCTCTTCTTCGGTTTCTTGCTTCCCTGTCGCTTACGACCATCCAAAATTTAAATGGAACGTCAATCGCAATTTTCTGTCTTCCTAAAACCTGTTCTTTTATTGTTTTTTCTCCTCATGAAAGTTTTCCCATTCTCTCACTCCGATTAACCCCATGAGTCTTAGTGGCATTATCGCCATCTTCTGCCTTCCTGAAACCTGTTCTTTTATTGTCCTTTCTCTTCACTAATTCTTCCCATTCTCTTTCACACCCACTAACCCCTTGTGTCTTCGTAGCACTGTCGCCTTAGTTTAAGGTGAAATGATTAATATATATATATATAATTGTGTATTTGGGTAGCAATCCCTCTTTTATATAAGATTAATTATTATGCTGTTCCTCGATAAAAGCATTCGGCTCACATGAGCCATCTTCAGATCGAGGAAGAGCATACTAAAAAAATATCCAAATGGTGGACAGCTTTTATCTTTATTTTCTCCCGGAATTAAAGCCACAAGACGAAGCTTAGAACGGCTCATGATCAGACATAATAGACATTCTTTGGCTGTTATATTTAACAATTTATATTAGAATAGTGCTCTCCTTCCTCAATGCACTAAATATATATATATATATATATATATATATATATATATATATATATATATATATATATATATATATATATATATACAATAAAATCTCAAATCACCTTATATGGCGAATATATCCTATTTCGGCAGATGAAAATATCAGCCGTCTGTCTTATCGACCCCCGGTGTGGACTGAGTTCGTGTCAGAAATAGAAATTTAACTGTGAAAAAAAAAAGTTAAAGGAAAACAGTAAAAAAACTCATACAGAATTTATACATTTCAGGGGATGTTAAGACAGACGACCGATATCTTCGTCTACCGAAACAGGCTCTTACCCATATGAGGTAATTTTTGATTTTATTAAATTATATATATATTAGGTTGGTGCAAAAATAATGACGTAATAATGTCGTTTTTTGACGTATTTTTAACGTCAAAAAACGACATTATTACGTCATTATTTTTTGCACCAACCTAATATATATATATATATATATATATATATATATATATATATATATATATATATATAAACATTGAACTAAGTTCTATTAGCTGCTAGCGTATTTTGTATAAGGAAAAACGTTAAAATTATCTCCCTTTCCTGCCGTGCGACGGTGGTTTAGAGGTAAGAGATCTGACGGATATCAATTCAATCCCGGCTTGAATAATCGGACATATAACCACCCTGTGGAGCTATGAGACAGCGAAACAGTCTGTGAATGACTATATATATATATATATATATATATATATATATATATATATATATGAATAAGAAAACTTTTTCACTTTGTCATACTTTTTCCTCTAAAATTATTCTTGATATATATAAAAAACATAATCCTTTACCTATCGACGTAACATGGTTGCCCTCTGTCTTTTCTATAAATATTTCCACGCCAATTATTCAGATGGGTTCTCCTCCTTGGTATCGCGAATGCGTGAATTTTATACAAGTTTAATTAAAGACCACTGACGAGGTACTGCGATTAAACATTTTAGTCAATTTTGTATAAATGTTTATTTTTCTGAACATAAATTGCGAATAAAGGCGTTATCTGCGTGATTTTTAAAAAATATGAGCAGATAGTTGTGTTTGGGTGTTTAAATGTTTTTTTTTATAGCACTCAGATCGCTTAAGTAGTTTATCAATTTTCATTTTAATGTTATTGACGTATATTCTATTCGGTTTGTTTTGTTTTACGGCATATCAACTTCAATGGTTTATTTAATGCCGAAAAGATTTTTATTGCTGGTAATATATTTAAAAAAAATGTATTGCTGGCAATATTTTTTTTTTTCAAAAATCTATTGCTGTTAATAAATTTTTCCCTTAAAAATTCATTGCTGGTAATAATTTTTCCTTCAAAAATGTATCGCTGGAAATAATTTTTTCCTTCAAAAATGTATTGTTGGTAATAATTTTTCCTTCAAAAATTCAATTCTGGTAATAATTTTTTCCTTCAAAAATTCATTGCTGTTAATAATTTTTTTACAAAAATGTATTGCTGGTATTAAAACCTATTTTTACACTTTCGTAGTGTTTTGACCCCAGTTTGGGGTTAACTATTTACCCATAGCTGGGACCCTAACAAGTGCTACCATCCCGGGTCAGGGTGGACCTGGGAACACCAGCAATTAAGAGGTGGTTCCACGCCCCTCAAAACCTCCTGATCAGAGGCCTTGCTGTTGGACATAGTTTATCGTCTTACCCAGGACGGTGTAATGATTCGGTTTGTTACAAAAGTTGCATACTTTAACGGAGCAACAAAATTGATGAACTACATTCGTGGTCTGAAATTTCGATTTCATAAACGTGTTGTTATTGGAAATTATGTGTTAGCTTTACATTTTATATCATATATTGTAAGATTTACAGGTTTTCCTCGGGCCAAAGGGAGAAATGGCGATTTTCTAAGCGTATCTTAGATGTGGCACAAGGCCGAAAGCATGGGGCACCCATTGAAGATCGAACTTCCGATTCAGTCGTAGTTGATATAGCGAGTCAAGCTTGTTAGCCATTACACCACGTCAATGTATCCATTAGTGATTTTCCAAGCGTTGTTTACATGTGGCACCAGGCCAAAAGTAGGGGGTACCCAGTGAGGATCAAACTTACTACTCAGTCGTAATTGTTCAGTCGTAATTGTTCTCGCGAGACAAACTTGCTAACAATTCGAGGTGCCCCAAAATGATTTACTAACCGTAAATACGGTCGAGTACGTGAGGCAGTCAGTGAGGTTCGAACTCACTACTCAGTCGTAGTTGTTCTAGTGATGGCACACGGTCTAAAGTATGAGGCACTCATTGAGGCTCGAACTCACTCAGTTATGCGCCATGCGTGATACACGCTTAACCTATCATGTATTTTTTGTTACATGACTGACGAGGCAGGCCTTTTCCCCCAGAAGGTTGCCATTTCTTTCATCAGTAGACCAGTTGCCATTCAAGGCTATAGAACCCGGCCTGTCTTGCTATTTACGCATAGCTTGGGCGTGGGGAGAAGAAGAAGATTCATACCTTTCCCAAGGGTATTAGCACGTAAGTAAATGTAATGGATTCGACTGGAATTCGAACCCGGCTCTTCGATTCCTCAATACGAGCCACTATCCATTACTCCACCGTGCCTCCTCCTACTCCACCGTACCTCCTCCTCCAAACTCACTAATTATTCAAGCGAGACAAACTTGCTAACAATTACACCGATTCGAGGTACCCAAGCGTAGCTTAGATGTGGCACGCTGTCGAAAGTGTGAGGCACACAGTGACGCTCGAACTCACTACTGAGTCGTAATTGGTCTAGCGAGACAAGCTTGTTAACCATTACACCGCCTCGAGGTGCCCAGACCAATGGGAGAAATGTATTGTTTAATGACGTGTCGTATGTCGAATTAATCTTGTTTGAAATTATTGTGCATCTGGTTACAGATATTAATGTTTGGTTGCAATATACTTTTCATGCAGTACCATTTAATTTCTGTAGGATTAATATTATTTGCTTATCAATAATGTAGCTAGAAGAAATATTTTTTTTTATACTTCAGTCAGCTAAAAATGGTTTTCTGGGGAGTGGAGGTTCGATGTACTCTATTTAGGAAAGTTTTATCACTTCTATTTTATGCATTCTTCTTTTATTATGTGCCGTGTCCCTCAGGACGGAGGCGATCATGGCTCTCCACAATTTCCTGTCTTTTTGTTACTTCTCTTAAAACCTGTTCCGCCATCCATTTACTCATACTCATTAAATATGTTAAGCATTAATTTCCTCTGTTCTTCTTATCTTCAATTTGTCCTTTGGGTATCATATTTTCCTAGCCCTCTTTCCTCATTATGTCTTTTTGTTATTTCTCCTAAACCTTGTTCCGCCTTTAAATTTACTCAAGCTCATTAAATATGTTATGCATTGTTTCCCTCTGTTTCCCTTATCTTCAACCTGTCCTGTGAAGGTCAGATTTTCTAAGCCCACTTTCCTCATTAAATGCCCTAGAAATTTTAACTGTCTCTCCCTGATGTTAAGTATAAGTTTCTTTTTTGCTTCCATTTTCTCTAAAGCCTTGTCGTTGCTTACATGTTCGGTCCATTGTATCCTCAGCATCCTTCTGTAGAATTTTTACTTAGTCTGGGACAAAGCCAAAAGATATGGGATTGCTGTATGAAGTTTGGGTGGTGCCAATAATCTAAGTAAGAATATTATTTCATGACATTCATCCATATAATATCCTACGAAATTTTAAAGAAATCAAACTGTATTATAAAAATATAACTTCCACAAATCTATAACATAAACACGCATATCACTGCCTTTATTAATTATGTTCATACAAACACGCATATGCACGAAAGATGAGTATTAATTACCATGTATTCAACTGTGAAAACAGAATAACATAAACACACATATCACTGCCTTTATTAATTATGTTCATACAAACACGCATATGCACGAAAGATGAGTATTAATTACCATGTATTCAACTGTGAAAACAGAATAACATAAACACACATATCACTGCCTTTATTAATTATGTTCATACAAACACGCATATGCACGAAAGATGAGTATTAATTACAATGTATTCAACCGTGAAAACAGAATAACATACACACACATATCACTGCCTTTATTAATTATGTTCATACAAACACGCATATGCACGAAAGATGAGTATTAATTACCATGTATTCAACTGTGAAAACAGAATAACATAAACACACATATCACTGCCTTTATTAATTATGTTCATACAAACACGCATATGCACGAAAGATGAGTATTAATTACCATGTATTCAACTGTGAAAACAGAATAACATACACACACATAAACACACACACATATATTTATATATAAGATTGTATCATACTGATGTGATGGAATAACCTGCCACCTCCATGAGTGGCGGAACTATAGGTGTTAACCACCTATAAGTATCCGTGAGGACAGCAGATCCGAGAGTCGCGCTGGAATCTGTTTTTGACCGCTGTCGAACTCTCTGCCTTTGGGCAGAGAGGAACCCAGACGAGGCTATACCGAAGTGCAGTGTCTCGTTCGGGGAGGAAGACAGACCCAAACCCGTTTATGCAAGGTTACGGGGAATTTTTGACCGAGCTTACGGGCTCGGATTGCCCCACGTTAAACTTGGCCTTGTGCCGCATCCTTCCTCGTGAGGAGGCAGGTAAATACCGTCGAGCTGGGATCTGCGAGAACTAGCAGCCTTCCGATAGCAACATGCACACAACTGTACTGACTTGCGACGAACGTGCGCATAACTATTACTTCCTTACTTGTACTGGTTTCTACAATAAACCTGTTACAATTTATTTAACGTGTTTATCCATTCCATATTCCTATTAGCGCGGAATATAACACATAAATCTAGATTCATATAAGTAAGCAAGCAGTATGGGAACAGGACAAATAAAATGTCTACTGACATCCTCAAGGAGCACTCCGGGACAGCTCTGTGGTACTTTTTCGATTCCTTTTTAGAACGCATTGAACTTACATTCGTAGAAAATGAATCACTGACTACAGTCTCCAACGAGCTGTACTAGATTCTGAAGGGCCCCTTGAGGCATAAGTAACTTCTTATCAAAGGCAGATAATTAACTTCCGTATGCTTACAATGGTAAACAAAATTATATTTTTAGTATTATCAATAATAAACATTTATTACGCGGAGTTTTTTTTTTTTTTTAATTTCGTTTGAAGATTTTGATATCAAAATGTATTTGCTATCCACCATTCCCCAGTAATGGTTTATTCAATACTCGCGTATCGCCTGGTTTATATTTAGTTCAGCACAATACAAAAGTATTGTTAAAAAATAATGTTGCTACTGTTCAGATTATTTGACCATTCTGAGCAACCCCTGCGGCCTGCGAATGTCCAAGCCAGTAAGGAAATCATCCTCGTCTGTCAAAGAACGCTATTATCGTCTAATCTGTGTAATAAACTGTCTGGTTTCACTGTCAATAGAAATCTGATGTGTGCCATGCAGGACAAAACTAATGCAATTAAAGACGATACCGACACCGCAACTATAATTTTATGAAGCCCTAAAATAGGCGCACGCTCGTTTTCTTTTTCCTATGTGGACCCAATTACAGCTGAAACATCCACACTGGAATTTTATATTTCCGACCCTGTTCCTCGATAAAGCGCATCGCCAATTGTCTCTACGTTTCATGAACTTCCTTTTGTTTAATTTAGCCCCGATTTTATGGGCGGTTCAACTTTGTTTTAGAGCGTCTGGTTTTCCTGTTCCTCAGTTTCTCTCTTTCTCTCACAATTTTTTTCCTGTTCAGCCATGTTGGATTAATACTGTGTCTTCTTTATGAAGTGGTTCTTGATTTTAAACTTTTTTCTTTTTTTGTTACTTTTCTCTTTTATTGTTGACGTGTTCGGCCTTTTCCATTTTTCTCTCTTTCTCATTCATCAATCAAAAATAATTTTTTGAAAATTCTTCTTCTTCTTCTTCTTCTTCTTCACTTATACTTTACTTTCGACCTCTTTCCGATTCATTCTTCTTTTCTTCTTCCTCTTTTTTTCTTCTTTTTCTTCATACTATTCTATTTCTCTTTCGGTCCATGTCGATCCCCATATACCCTACTCCTCACCACTACTTTTTCTTATTCATTAACCTCTTCTTTATTTTCGCTCCCTTTTCGATTCACATCATCATCATCATCACCACCATCATCATGATCATGATCATCATTCTTCTTCTTCTTCTTCTTCTTCTATAGTCTAGGCAACGGGGATACTATAGAAAAAAAAAAGTAAGGACTTCCCCAAATATAAGACTGGAAAAATCCTGATGAGCAGGGTGTGATCTGCCTTTGAGTGGGAAATTGATAAGAATGGGGAGCATCTTACTAATTACAAGAAAAGAGTTGATGTCTACCGCTGAACACAGAAATAAATACTTAATGATAAAACGTTTTATGCGGGGAAGATGGATATATTCACCCCCATTAGATATATGCAAAACTAGGTATATAGTAATGAAAAAAAAAAAAAAAAAAAAAAAATAACAAAATAAAAAAAAACAAAAACGCAAGCACAAGACATATTGTATTGATTATACAAACATATCAATAATAAATATATTAAAATAATAATAACCTCAATAATATCAATAATAAACATATCAATAATAAACATATTAATAATAAACATGATTCACACATTCCTCTTTATCTGAAAAACTATTATTATTATTATTTATTAAAAATAAAAATCCAATTATAATTGTGCTTGTCCCTCCACTTCGTTAGTTCGCACGACTGTTACGTCCTGTCAGTACTTTATAAATAATGTAAAATTCCGTTTTGATCGTGTGGAAAGAGGGAAAAGGCATTACTTGGTTTCAGTGAGGAAATGAAAGAAAGATGGGAAGATAGAAGTGTTTAACAGCAATTTTAATGAAATGAAAAAAGTTGTCAATTTCAAATCTTTTCATTTGTATCCCCTTACTTCTTAAAATAACGACTAGCATTCATATTTATGATTGTTATTGCAATATTTTGTTACAGTTGTTAAGCTCAGATATTTAACGACGCGACAGGAGAATTTGAACGGATTTTTTTAATTTCTTCGAACTTGCCATGAGCTTATTCTATAATTAACTGAAAAATTAAAAACAGGAAAACCGGGAAATTTTCACAGGTTTCAGCTATTTACAATGAATATATAATAATAAAATATTATGAAAATAAAAATAGTAAATATGATTTTAATGAATTAAATGCTCTTGACAAATGCAGGTGCGTTGCGCAAACACACTAATCATAGCTCGAGCACCGAAGAAACATAGTGGTGTCGAAGCAGCTCGTTTGGGATTGTCCGCTTTATGACTCTAAAGTGGGCTTGTCCGCAGCCGCATCAAGTCACCGAAGACGTCAAAGCCTTTGGGGATAATGCTGTGAGTGAACGTACAGACAGGCAATGATTCCAGAAGTTTAGGTCGGCAGATCTTTTCCTTTGTGGCGAACACCAGAGTGGCCGGCCACAGGTCCGGGATGAGGCTCTGAAGGCGGCCATAGAACAGGATAACAGCTAAATCTGTGATGAGCTTGTCCAACGCTTTCAGGGTTCTGGTTAAGACTTCACTTGAATTGCATAGGGAAGGCGTGCAAGTTGGGCAAGTGGGTACCCCACACACTGTCAGAAGCAAACAAGCAATAATGAGTGACAGCCTGTTACTTTTGCTTTCTCGGCACTGCAATGTAACTATATTTGATCGACTGCTAACCAGTGACGAAAAGTAGTAAGGCCTTTATGACCCTCCCAAACGTCCCAGACATTGGTTGTCACCACGGGACCCTGTGCCTCACACCACAAGACCACCTCTACACCTACGCAAGATCATGCTATATATATATATATATATATATATATATATATATATATATATATATATATATATATGAAGAAATATAGTCTTAAGGTGTGCTATATTTATGGAATAAAGTGCTCAATATCAGAGATAGAGCGTGTGTAAATATAAAAGTGAACATAGAAGTCAACACTTAGAGGCGACAGTCTGTTTCATGCTATATGCAATCGTCAAGCTTGACGATTGCATATAGCATGAAACAGACTGTCGCCTCTAAGTGTTGACTTCTATGTTCACTTTTATATATATATATATATATATATATATATATATATATATATATATATATATTAAACAATAACAATATCAAAAAATTCAAATCTTCAGACATACTGGGTTGTATATTAATATTCTTTCGTTTTTGTTATTTCAGTTAGATTCCTCGACTAGTTTCGGCTAACGTGGCCATCATCAGGAGAAAAAAAATTTCTGCTTACTGGTAGCAGTGAACTACAGAAATAAATATCTTGATGGAGAAAATAAACTTTTGTCTGCAGTTTTCATTGTTGTTTTTAAATTTTTTTAAAGATTAATTTTGGTTTTGAATATATATATATATATATATATATATATTGTACAGTGCATTTGCTTTTATTTGGACAAAAAATAAGCACTTAATTCTCAAAAGAAGTATACAACAGCGTCATATTTTGTTTTCGTCAATAAAACCACCAACTGTCTTAATCACCACTTTACAAATTCTTGGCACTCTTTCCAAATGTTTTTGAAATAATGTAGATGATAGACCTTCCCAAGCATATTTCAAGTACTGAAAAAAGCTCACTCTCACTGTTTGAGTATTCTCTTCCAACTCTCCTATCCAATTCATCTCATAATAATTCAATGGCAGAGAGGTCAGGAGATTGATGCAGCCAAGTCGTAATTTCCAAAATTTTGTTACTTCTTATTCACTTGAGGTAATTTTGAAATAATTTAGATTTTTTTTTTATAATTTATAATTTTTCCCAGCTATACGTAAACCAGATGGTATAACATGTTTTTTCAAAATCAAATGATCAAGTGATTTTTTTATGCTTTTCCTTACCTGAATCAAACCTCCATTCATTTTCGTAATGTCAAAAAGTCTTCTGAGGGGTTAATGATAAAAAAAAAGATAATGTTTCTCATACAAAATATTCGTAATTTAGCAAAATGTGTTTTAGACAGATGAATCGAAATTTGAACGTTTTTGGTCGTAATAAGAGCCTGGAGAAAGTAAAAGCAAATATACTGTAGTTACTAAAATTTTATCTTTTACTTAAAAAATATACAAAAATATCTTGTTTTAGCGTGATTTTTAAAGAAATGCAGGGCGTCCCTAAATTTTTTCCTTTAGTATATATATATATATATAAGTATATATATATATATATATATAAGTATATATATATATATATATATATAAGTATATATATATATATATATATAAGTATATATATATATATATATATATATATATATATATATATAAGTATATATATATATAAGTATATATATATATATATATATATAAGTATATATATATATATAAGTATATATATATATATATATATATATATATATATATAAGTATATATATATATATATATATATATATATATATATATATATATATATATATATATATATATATATATATATGTATATATATACCCATAAATCAAACCCTACCCACATTTCTCACCCACACAAGACATACTTGCAGAGGTGTTGAGGTTTTACACTTATACACACACTCATACTACTATATACACATACACACACTTCCAAAGAACGAAAAATAATATACACTTAACACACAAAATCCCATTCCCAGCAACCAATAAAACTGTCAAAATGACCAAGGAATGAATTCTTAAAGTCAGAAATCTCCCCATCCTCTATTTTAAAAACAACTTAAAAGACGCCGTTTGACCAACAGAAGGACAAACCAAAATTAACAATAAAAAAAAAATGTTCACTTTCTTCGGAAACAGTCATTCACTCATGTAGTTCGCTAGTACTAAAAAGCGGGGATTGTTTCTCCTGGTGATGGCCATGCTGGCCGAAACTAATCGAGTTACCCAACTGAAATAAGAAAAAAAAAAAACATATTAATATACAACTCACTGTGTCGGAAAATTTTAATTTTTAATATATTTTTGTTCAAAACACAAACACACACACACACACATATATATATAAAAGGCTCAAACACGAATATTTCAAGGTTATAATTTATTTCATTGAATTTGTAATAACGACCCAATTCATTAGACATACAAAGTTTTTTTGAATTTGTGGTCTGATGAATTGGGTCGTTATTAAAAATCCAATGAAATAAATTATACCCATGAAATATTAGTGTTTGAGCCTTTTATAATATATATCTTTACCTGCATTATAGCCTCTTGGAAATATATAGCGACTTTCCAAGCATAGCTTAGATGTGGCACAAGGTCGAAAGTATGGGGCACCCAGTGAGGATCGAACTCACTACTCATTCGCAATTGTGCTATCAAGACAAGATTGCTAACCATTACACCGCAACGATTTCTTTTTGAATTTGTAGGTCTGATGAATTGGATCGCGATTACGATTCCAATGTAATAAATTATACCGATGGAATATTAGTGTTTGAGCCTTTTATATTATATTCTTGCCCTGTCTTGGACATTGAGTCCTACCTAGATTCTATCCTCTTGGAAATTTATATATATATATATATATATATTGACAACTAATATTATCAATATCTATCTATCTATCTCTCTATCTATCTATCTATCTATCTATCTATCTATATATATATATATATATATATATATATATATATATATATATATTGGACACTAATATTATCAATATATATCTCTCTCCCTCTCTCCATATATATATATATATATATATATATATATATATATATATATAGATAGATAGATAGATAGATATTAGCGCAATTGATAATAGAATAAAGATTAGTAAAACTCCGGGAAAAATACAATAATAGTGGCAGGTTTTTGTATTTCAATAGATGTGGCGCTGAATATCAATATTATTTTCGTTTTAATATAAAAAAAATTCTCCTTAAGCAGTCTGAACGATGGAATCAAACTGAATTTTCCTGATAAGTATGATTTAGTGAATGTGACAGTAACAGAAATATTAAATTGAAAGACATTGTCAGTTTTAATGCTAATGCTGCCCCAGGCATAGTTACAATGCAGGCTACCATAGCCCCAGGTTCCGATACGTACGCTCGGAAAACAAGAATATAAAACACGAAATATTAAATGATTGAAACGTGGACAACTAAAAAAGACAAATAAAATAAAACAAAACAAAACAAAACAACAAAAAACAAAAAGAAAAAAGAAAAGATGGTTTTAATGAAGGTTGTAAGATGACTGTTGAAGAACTGACCCACAAGAGTGGAAAGGAGATACATTCCATTTCAGATAAGCGTGAAATGTGCTGGGAAAAGTTTTGTAAAAGGGATGAACGAAATGAAATCTGAAAGATCGACTCAAGAGTGTCAGACGTTAATTATCTTTCAAATGCTTAAAAAGGAGACCCACTTTTATCGTTACGCGATGTCTTGTTCCCGGAGATCTATCTCTTTCGCAGCACCTCTTCATTGCTAGCGGGCAAAGGTTTGTAGATAGGGGTAATTTTGGTGTCCACGCACGCAAAAGCCTGCGTAGTTCCCACAGGCTGAAAAAAAGCGTTGTGCCTACATAACATCCCCGTTGGAAGATCGGTAAATATCCTCTGCTACTTACTTGATCGATTCGTGTATAAGTCGATTTAGGGATTGATTCGTTAGCATCGACTGTTTGATTTCTCTCTTCATCCCCCTCTCTTCTACTCTGATTTTCTCTCACTCTCTTTTTACCTATCTCTACTATTCTGTTTTACTCTAAATTTTGTCTTTCTCTCTCTTCTACTTCCTTTCTCTCTTGTTATTTTCTCACTCTTGTTTTCTCTCGTTATTTTCTCTTTCTTTTACTTAGTTTTTGTTTCTGTCTCTTTTTAACTCTCTCTTCTACTCTTTTTATCTGATTTTACTCTCTCTTTTTCACTCTCTCTCTCTTATACATTGTTTTTTTCTCTCTTTTCTTCTTTTCTCACGCTCTTCGACTCTCTGGCAGCTTTGATATTAAAATGAATTTAAGATCTACTTTGCAGGTAGTTTTATAAACCTGCAAAACCCGTCAACCTTAAAATTATGTACCTCGTAGTTTAGGCTGAAATAATAATACATATAATAATAATAATAATAATAATAATAATAATAATAATAATAATAATAATAATAATAATAATAATAATAATATACACGTAATAATATAACAGAAATCCAAGGAAGAAATAATAAAAATAATAATAATAATACATATAATAATAAGTATGTCCACTGTTTTCGCGGAAAAACAGCATAGCGTAAATAAAAAATACCACAAACTTAAAGAAAATAAAGTATTATCGTCAAAATGCTTATGTTATTATTAAGATGAAAGAAAAAAGTATTTTTTAATTATTTTTTGATATTTTTTATTATTTTCTAACACGTTCGAAATTTTGGTTAAAGTCTTTTGTTTACGTCATCGCGGTGACGTAAAAATAACAGTTTTTTTTTGCGCTTTTTTCCCGTTGAAAACACATTGATTTGGAAATTCTTGTAAAAATCAAATAATTGTCCGATCTTAATGAAATTTTTAGGACTTACTCACAAATGAATGAAATTATTTTTGCAATATTTTGTTTTTAGAAAATTTTGGTAAAAATCTTTTTTTAAATATGTTACCCCCCACTTATTTAATTTCATGAAATTTCGCCCAAAACCTTTTTGGCTCCTCAATTTTTTTTTTTTGTTAAAAGAAGGAGTCTTTGGAGATGGTAAATAACCTAGTTTTTTTTTCAAATTTGAGCTATTTAACTGAAAATCTTGTCTGAATTGAAAAATAATGAATCCAATAAAACTATGATATTACTTAATTAGAAAAGCTTTTAATTGCTTTTATAAATAAGTAATATTAAGGACATTATTGTCTGAAGAAATAATTTTTTTCTGATAAATAATTAATTTTTACAAGAATTTTTTCGTTTTTTAAGAAATTTTAATTATAATAATGTATAATAGTTTAACATCGTGTAAAGCTCTGTATTAGGAGGGCTCCTCGATATTATGTAGTAATTAAGTAGAAAAAAAATTGACGAATCCAAAATTGCTAAGTTTAATAAATTTAGTTGAGCTACTTTTTTTTAAAAATAATTTTTTATGTTGTATTTTTTTACTTAATACATTCCTTATTTCCATGTATGATATACTGAAATTGCCAGTATTATTACAAGGTCACGTGATTTAAGGGTTTTGTCCCTTTACGCGGCCTTTTCAACATTTCTTATTTTCCGTTCAATTTTAAAAGTGTAAACTTTAAATTTTAAAGTAATTTTTCTTTTTTTCATTTACTATTTCATTAAATAATTTTATTTTATGTATTGTATTTCGATTAGTGTGGGTCATACTCAAATAGAATAATTTTTTTTTTTAACTCAGACTTTTAAAAATTATGTCATTTATGGTAATCCGTAGTAGCTGTTATCGCCTCGTCATTCAACAATCCATCAATAGTTGGGTCAGAACAGGATCGATCGTTAATAATTGGTTGTATATTATTTTTTTATGCTATAAGTAAGAAAAATTTCTTTCAAGTCAGATTACTTTAACTTTAAATTTTTTAATTTTACTAAAATAACGTGTCAGAAATTTTTTTAAATATTTTCAAAATCGATAAATTTGTGTTTGTTTACAAATTTCTTAAAATTAAGAAAATGGCCGTTTTTAAGAAAATTTAAAAATTTAAAATTAAATTTGACAATCAAATGTATATAGTTTCTATCTGAAATACACCAGAATTGTTTAATTAATAGAAATCGTAAATTTAATTATTAAACTTTCAATTAAAGCTAAAATGAAATCTTCAAGAATGTTTTTTCGTTGTAAAAAATTCATTTTAAACTTTAACATAGAAAATTTATGCCGAAATAGTGGACATACCTATATAATAATAATACATATAATAATAATAATAATAATGATAATGATATACACATAATAATATAACAGAAACCAAGCAAGAAATAATAATAATAATACATATAATAATAATAATAATAATAATAATAATAATAATAATAATGATATACACATAGTAATATAACAGAAACCCAAGGAAGGAGAAATAATAATAATAATAATAATAATAATAATAATAATAATAATAATAATAATAATAATAATAAAAGTGCCTCCATATTGATATGGCAGTCCCTGCTGACTGCAATGTATCTTTGAAGATATTCAAAAAGCTGTCAAAATACAAGGACCTTGAAATAGAAATCTCGAAAATGTGGCACATGGGAACATCAACAATCCCTGTTGTAGTTGGAGCCCTAGGATTTGTTGGAAAAGATTGCAGTAGACTAATTGAAGGGATTCCTGGAAGTCCATGCCTCAAGGAGATACAAAAAATTGTTCTGACAAGTACAGCCCACACTTTACGGAGGGCTTTATCTATGTAATTTTTTTTTTTCTCAGTGGAAAGTGTCATGATGTCATTTCTAACCTTAGGTCCCTGGGCGGGACCCGGAAAGAAATGTGTAAACGCCAGAAATCAAAGAAAATAAATAATAATAATAATAATAATAATTATAATAATACATATAATAATAATAATAATAATGATATACGCATAATATAATAATACAATATTAATATACTACTACTAATAATGATAATAACAATAAGAAGAAGAAGGGGAAGAAAGAGAAGGAGGAGGAGGAGGAGAGAAAAACAAAACAAAAACAAAACAAACAAACAAATCATGGAATTATTCTGTGGCGATACACGACTTCGGCTCAAAACGAGAAACAAAAAAGTTACAATTTACACCAAAAATGAGGAAACATCTGACATTGTCATCACAAAGAACGCTATTTCCAGCCTGACAAAGCAATGACCGCAGCGACATATAAATGGCGTATAGAACTTCTCATGTCCAGTGAAAAACATCATTCGATATCATACCCAAGAATCAAATTCGCAACGAACCAATTTGTGCGTTTAATGCAATGTCCATTCAGAACGTAGGTGTTACAGATTTTTGCTTATTTTCGGTGAACTGATCTGCATTCTTGGGAAAGAGAGTGGTTTCCCGTTGCTTTCTACACATCTCAACAACTTTAGAATTTTCCCTCGCTTTACAGGACATAAGCAATCATAACTCTCCACAGGATTTTTCATTATTATCTACGATCTGCCATGCATTTTGTTCAAAGATAGAATTCCTTTTTCTGTTTTCTTCCTCACGGTTTGGTAATCAGTTTTCCTTCTTTTAGACAAGTTGCCAGTCAAAGCTATAGAACTATTGTATTCTGTTACTTAACATACAGTAATGCGTGAAGATAAGTATCCAGGCTTTGAATGGTATATTTTCTGCAATATGAATTAAGTTTCTTCTCCGATGCCTAACACGTTGGTGGGGGTGTCAAGTTACAATTTTAATTTTTTTAACCATTTATATCAATTAATATCCCTTGCGACTTAATTTTTTTATAGTTCATACCGACCTCCTCAACTTACGCGTAGTCCCGACAGCAAGGACTTTCATCTGGAGATTGAAGGTTTTGAGAAGCGTAGAACCAACACAGTTGCTGTTTTGCCAAGGTTCACCCTGGCCCGGAGTGAGAGCAACTGTTATTGGGGGGGGGGGGGGGGGGCTAGCTATGGGCAAACAATGAACCCCCAAACAAAATTTAATATGAAAGTAAATACGTAAAAAATACATTTTATACTAAAAATTCCATCAATACAATTTTATATAAAAAAAATTAACCGTAATGTATTTTATAGCAAAATGACCAACAATACATTTTATAACAAAATGACCAACGATATATTTTATAGCAAAATGACCAACAATACATTTTATAACAAAATGACCAACGATATATTTTATAGCAAAATGACCAACAGTACATTTTATAACAAAATGACAAACGATATATTTTATAGCAAAATGACCAACAATACATTTTATAACAAAATGACCAACGATATATTTTATAGCAAAATGACCAAAAATACAGATTATCTGTTACAATTACGTTCAAAATATATTTAGTTGATTTGTTAGATTTCGGCATTAAATAACCCATAGAGGTGTTGATATGCCACTAAACAAAAGCAAACAAACAACCAATGTGAAAGAACTCTTTCATGGCATATAATATCCTACAATTTATTAATGAAATCAAACTGTATTCCAAAATATAACTTCAAATAAACTATAATATAAAATACACATATCACCGCCTCTAGTAATTATGTCTTCACAAACATCTATATGCACAAAAGCTGAGTATCATCTACCATGTACTCAATTGTGAAAGCCGAATAACATATATTTTTATTACTTCAAAGCACCCAAGAAAATTAAATATCGACATTAAATAACCCATAAGGAGTTGATATGCCGTTAAACAAATCAAATCGACTGACGTGTTACCAGAATTACTAACTTCTATATACCTTCGCCCCCAAATGATTAATACCCGATTTATTAGACTCCCAACTAATCAATTGGGTGTTAAGGTTTTGCATTAGCTGTGCCTGTTCTTTACGGGATAAAGCCTAAATTTAGCTTTATTGAAGCCTTGCTTTTGAGAGAATTAAACGTCGTTTATGCGTTCATGTGATGTTGGGAAGACTTATTTCCACACTACAACCACTTTCTTCACAGATGTAACGTTGCTACGCTTATCGCCTTTCCATAGCAAACGTTCAAATGAGTTCAATTCTTTAGCTCCACCAGTTAAGAACTTTACCGCTAAAACTCGCCATGCTATATCCACGGATTTCAACCAACATCATTTCCCCTGTGTCGCAAACGTAAAAAGAATTTTCCACTCAGGTAGCTTTTTTCCCCGGAAACTGCTACTTTGTGGTACAGATTCTTGCGAGGGTGCTTCCATGTCAAAATCATTCGTTATCTATCCTCCTTATCCACTTAATATCCAATTTCTACCACTTCCTCTTTCATTCATTTTATACACTTCATACATATCGTTCGGCTCGTACTCCTTCCTGGTCTTTTGAACAGGAGTAGGGGTTTATCCTTTTAGAATTGAATTTCCTGTTCTTTCCAAAATCTGCTTTAACTCTATACTTCTAATATCCCTACCAGAACACCGAAATTTTTCACTATTCATTTTTTCTCCGCCTCCAATACGAGTACACAGGTTCGACTATCGCCCACTACACACTCCTCCCCGGTCTTTTGAACAGGTTTAGAGGTTTGTCCCTTGTTCCATGTTTAGGATTGGATTCCCGGTTCCTTCTAAAGTCTACTTCAACTCTATACTTCTAACGTCTCTTCCCCTGTCTTTCAAACAGGAATAAAGGTTTATCCCTTCTTCCCTGTTTAGGATTGGATTTTCCGCTTCCTTCTAAAGTCTACTTCAACTCTATACTTCTAACGTCACCTCCCCTGTCATTTGAACAGGAGTAGAGGTTTATCCCTTGTTCCTTGTTTAGGATTGGGTTTCCCGTTCGTTCTAAAGTCTACTTCAACTCTATACTTCTAACGTCTCCTTCCCGGTCATTTGAACAGGAGTAGAGGTTTATCCCTCGTTCCCTGTTTAGGCCAATCCTAAATTCCCGCTTCCTTCTGAAGTATACTTCCACGCTATAACGTTTCCGACTGAACTTTGAACTGTTATTCACCAATTAAATCTTGGCCTCCTCAAGTCTAGTATTAGATGTTATCTTTCCTTCACTTCTTTTCCTTTCATACTCTAACACAACTCCACATAGTAATCATCTACCTTGGGTGGCTCTCAGGTCTTGTACTGGTTTACCATTACCATTTTAACAGTAAATCTCAAATTTGAATAACTCTTGAACCTTTTTATTAAGTGAATCACAAATAGTCATTACGAAGCAAACTGCAAGGCCACATGGACGCAAATAGGTTAAGAATATTGTATTGCGCCAGTCTTCTAACTAAAGCGGATATTGTTGCCTTGAAAATCAGCATTCGAAATCTTCCTTAGTATGTGTTCGAACACCCATGACTGGTAGATATGGAAGTCAGCTCAGAGGTTCCAGAACATAGCTTACTACTTGAGGAAAGGAAGTTTATATTGATTTGTTTCTTTACGGCTTATCAACCGCTTTGCAGGTTATATAAAGCAATAAAATATTTTTAGATTGTAAGAATTTCTTGGCGATAATAATGATTTACTGATACAAGTTCTACTAATTAACCCATAGCCAGGGGAGAAGAAGTGGATTCATGCCTTTCCCAAGTGTATTTGGGCGTAAGTGAATATAACGAACACAATTGGAATTGAAACTCTTCTCTCCGATTTCCAATTTCGAAACGTTATCCATTACACCACCTACACATCCAAGTTTACAGTACCTTGTCTTTCCAAGGCGGTCACCCGTCTAGGTCCTGACAAGGCTCGAGGTTTCTTAACTTCAGTGATCGTACGAGAACCGGTGTTTCAACGTGATGGAAGTTAGGAAGACTGAGATGCGTCAACTTAAGTTTGAAAGTCTCATCTATCTAAAAAAAAAAAAAAAAATCAGCATTCGCTTTTTTTTTTTAATTCCAGGGTTAGAGCCTCTACCGCTGGTGGGAAGCATGTAAACCACTTAAGTACTGTGCGCCCTGTGTAGGGATTCGAACACAGTCTCTGCTGCTTTGGGAAATCGACATCACTTCCGGATGAGCCAAGCCTCTAAAACGGCAGTGGAAATATCTTAAAGTCAACAATGTCGCATGTAGTTGATGCTTTAGTCAGTAAACAAGGGCTTGTCACAGGTTCTATCGTAATGGTGACAGATTGTCGCCTGGGCAAACACTATAAGACAAACAGTAACCACCGCTGCACAATCTCTTCCCATATGGGATTCAAACAAGATCAATACGCGACCTAGCTACGGGAAACAGCCGTCAGGATCTCCGACTGTGCAGGCTCTTTAAGGATAATTCCAATTGCGGCTCGGCTGGGGGAACGGGTGATGGTTTGAAGGCGCTATCGTCATCGTCATCTTTTCCTATCTCGCCAGTATGTATAAATCATGCAAGTGAGAAAAACGAAGCGTTTCACAGAGGAAAAGGGTGGTGGGTCCAAATTGGTTCGAGCAGGTTGGCGACTGGGGAGACGACGCGAAATATGAAGCGCTTGTTTGTTCTGTCTCATGAGATTATTTGATCAGGCTCTCGTCGGGACATATATGCTGGACTATACGTTCTAAACAAATGATTAGGAGACACAAAAATAACGCAGAAAACGATGTCGTATGGTTTTCAAAAATTCACGCGCGTTCGTGCAAACACAGGGATCGAACATAGAGCCGTTGTTGTCAGATATATTACACTGTTACATTCTAACACATGAAAAAAAAAATTGTGGCTCTGTCTTGTGAGTGGGGTGGTTGCACATTTCCCGCCATTGTCGTTGACCAGTGTTCGAACCTAGACATTTACAGCTTAGACACGCCATGCGACTTATACAGACTCGAATCATCCTCATGGTAAGAAGGAAGTTACCACCGAACAGCTTCTTCCCAAGAACTACTACTCCATAGAACAGACTCCGGAGAGGATGCTTCCTCGATCACTACATTCTTATATCAAAAGTCTTAGTATCTACTTTCAACAACTCATTCAGTAGTCCTCTACTTTGACTTGCTCTTAGGCCTTATACTGAGTGAACAACTGCGCGAATATTTTTATTTGAAAGATTGGCTAATCCCAATCTTTATTCTTGTGGTTAGTCCCTTTAGATTCACTCATACGAGGAGATGCTGAAAATTTCCTAGATCAAGCCACTTCTAAAATCCAGACCAAATAAATACACATAAAATTTTTTCTTGGAATTCTTCTTTGGTTGGGCTGATAACTTTTTAGCAACACATTGCATTTATACGACTTTTTTTTAACCGATTAAATTTTCAGCACTCCTTGCTTTTAAACGGCTTTTTTGACAGATGAGATTTTCAGCACCTCTTGGTATCTATATGAATTTTTAGCTTAATGACTTTTTCAGTACACCTTGCATTCATATGGATTTTTGATTGACGAATTTTTCAGCATAGCTCGCATTTATACGACTGACAAACTTTTCAGAACCCTACTAATTTATACGACTTTTTGACAGACGAACTTTTCTGCACCTCCTCAAATTTGTACAATTTTTTGACTGACGAATTTTTCAGCACCACTTCGAATTTATTAAATTTTTCAAGTCATGAATATTTTTAAATTGCTTGAAACTTCCCCAACTGGCTATCAATATTTATTCGGTTTCTTTTCAGCCGGGAGGCCCAATACCTGTAGCATTGTAACATAAAGGGGCACCTAGTGAGGATCAAACTTCTTTTATGCGCCATGGCCCTTCAGGATTTGGCAGATTCATTCACAAAATCGTTAAGTAGGTTTCTCGCTGTTTGTTTTTTTACTCGCAGTTATTTTGTTTGTACTGTTCGATGAAAGTGACTCACCTGTTTTTTTTCTATTGTTTTTGGGGTTAAAATAATTTTTAATCTTACCAATATAACGACCCCTTCCAAACCACCTAGGAAAAAAGTTTATTCACCCTAAGGTATTCTACTGATAATTATAAATTTGGATATAAATGAGATTCAGGAAAAAACTCTGTGCAAAAAAAGTGACTCAGACATCGCATTCTAATGATTAAACTGGTAAATTTAAAGAACTTTTGACAAAATATTGAAAACTATTTTACTATACACTCAGAACAATATTCTAGAGAATTCCAGAACAGCTTAAATTAAATCTAGAGTATTCCAGAATATTTTAGAAAGCCTCATACAGTATAAAAACAGCTTGAAATAGCCACTCAAGTCACTAACCAGATGAAAGGGTACAAACACGCATCAGAACCACTTAAGGCATCTATTATTGCCCTCTCAAAAGCAGGGAAGTCTACGAGAGAAATTGAAGAAATTGCTATTACCTCGCAATCAACTGTCTCTCGAGTGCTTAGGGCACATAATGATGCCACTTCTGTTCCAAGGAAGGAAACAAGGGGACGAAAGAAAAAGATTGATGATAGAACTGGCAGGGTAATCAAGAGAGAAGTTGCGAAGAATAGGACTATAACTAGTCAAGAAATTGCAGCCAGTCTAAGCGAAGAGCAAGGTGTTAGTCTTTGCCTCTTCAATAGTCCGTCAGAACAAGGTTACAAATCCTGTTAGAACAAGGCTACAAATCTTGTACACGAAGGTTTAAGCCACTAATAAGCAAAGCCAACAAAGCCAAGAGACTTGAATGGGCTCACCATTACAAAAATTTCAAAGTAGAAGACTGGAAGAATGTTCTCTTCTTCGATGAAACGAAAGTTGAGCTAAATTCAAAGGATAAGGTAAGTCACTTTTATCGAACAGCACTATAGGTCAGGTCAGTGTTAGATTTTCCAGGCCGTCTTTCTTTTTTTGGCGTCACAGAAACTTAATCTTTTAAGTTACGATTTTCGATAAAACTTCCTCATTAATCGCATGTGACCATCAAATTCCCAGCATTTGTCGGTATAAGCATAACTCTCTCACTTTAAGTCTAAGAGATTTTTCCCACACTGCACTGCGAAACATGAAATTAGATATCGTATCCCAGATTATGTTTTAATCATTTCATCCCAAACAAGGGAATAATATCACGAACATGCAATGGTTTACTGAAAGTTGTAGAAACTGAGAAAACGTTACTGAGGAGAAAGGACAACAAAAGAACAGGTTTAAGGAAGACAGGGGATGGCGATTGATGTTGCATTTAAATTTTTGAAGACTGCAGTGGGTAAGCAAGCAATAAACCGGAAAAAAGTTCCAAAGTGAAAAAGAAAAATTATAGAATAAAACATACAGTTGCATGTATTTAAATTGTAAAACGGTGAGAACTATTAGGCTGGTGCAAAAATAATGTCGTTTTTTGACGTTAAAAATGCGTCAAAAAACATTATTTTCACCAACCTAATAGTTGCCAATCGAGTATTACTCTTGAATTCATGCTATCAAACTACCAAGGGGGAGCTCATTAGAACAACTGCTATTAAAATATTTATAGAAAAGACAGAGGGAGGCCATATTACGGCGGTGGGACTGAGGTCGACACGTAAGGTTTCGCCTGACGAACACTTTCACGATTTTTTCTTCCCTGCAAGCTTTCAATCTTCAAAGGTTTAAGTCCAACGTCAATCGCCATGTTCCGTCTGTTCTTTTATTGTCCTTTCTCCTCACTAAAATCTTCTCATTCTCTCTCATTCCCAATAACCCTTTGCGTCTTAGTGGCATTATCGCCATCTTCTGTCTTCCTGAAACCTGTTCTTTTATTGTCCTTTCTCCTCAATAAGTCTTCTCATTCTCTTTTAATCCTAGTAAAACATTTGCGTTTTAGTGGCATTATCGCCATCTTCTGTAATCCTGAAACCTTGTCTTTTTCTGCCCTTTCTCCTCACTAAATTCTTCTCATTCTTTTTCATTCCCAGTAAAACCTTGAATCTTAGTGGCAATGTCTTCAACTTCTCTCTTTCTGTTCTTTTATTGTCCTTTCTCCTCTATAAAGTCATTTCTTTATCTTTCACTCAAAGTAACCCCTTGAGTCTTAGTGGCGTTATCGCCAACATCTGTTTTACTGAAACCTGTTCTTTTATTGTCCTTTCTCCTCACTAAAGTCTTCTCGTTCTCTTTCATTCAAAATAACAACTTGCGTCTTAGTGGCATTATCGCCATCTTCTGTCTTCCTGAAACCTGTTCTTTTATTGTCCTTTCTCCTCACTAAAGTCTTCCCGTTCTCTTTCATTCAAAATAACAACTTGCGTCTTAGTGGCATTATCGCCATCTTCTGTCTTCCTGAAACCTGTTCTTTTATTGTCCTTTCTCCTCACTAAAGTCTTCTCGTTCTCTTTCATTCAAAATAACAACTTGCGTCTTAGTGGCATTATCGCCATCTTCTGTCTTCCTGAAACCTGTTCTTTTATTGCCCTTTCTCCTCACTAAAGTCTTCCCGTTCTCTTTCATTCAAAATAACAACTTGCGTCTTAGTGGCATTATCGCCATCTTCTGTCTTCCTGAAACCTGTTCTTTTATTGTCCTTTCTCCTCACTAAAGTCTTCTCGTTCTCTTTCATTCAAAATAACAACTTGCGTCTTAGTGGCATTATCGCCATCTTCTGTCTTCCTGAAACCTGTTCTTTTATTGTCCTTTCTCCTCACTAAAGTCTTCTCGTTTTTTTTCATTCAAAATAACAACTTGCGTCTTAGTGGCATTATCGCCATCTTCTGTCTTCCTGAAACCTGTTCTTTTATTGTCCTTTCTCCTCACTAAAGTCTTCTCATTCTCTTTCATTTCCAATAACAACTTGCGTCTTTGTGTCATTATGGCCATGTTTGGGTTGAAACAATTAAAAAAACCCTGTGATCAAACACTTTTCTTATTAATGATATGAACGACTAGCTTGTTAACACTTACTCCACGGTGAGAGGCTCTCCCCAAGGGATAGATTCAATTCGCTGTCGCCGTACATATCCAAGAATGATCGATTTCGGCAAAGAGCTTATGGACACTTTGCTGTCGCCCATTGGTGTCATCAGAATATTTTTATTTTATTTAAATCTTGCGTTAATTCTCATTTTTGAATAATAATTATATTATTCAATAAATTAAGACAGGTGCAGGCGACTTATCTTGTTAGAGCGACACGAGAGTTTCGCATTGAAACCCACATCAGGACTAGATGTTCGATAAAACGTCTGGTCCTGATGAGCGTTTCGATACAAAAGTCTAGTTGTCGGCTAACCAGACAAGTAGCTTTAACCTTTGTTAATTTAATATGAACTATAATATATATATATATATATATATATGTATTATTAATTATAATATAATACAATTTAATAATAAGTTAATATTATTTCTTGAAATGGGCTGACAAATGTGATTTTCTACGGGATTCGAACTTGCGTCCCACTTGTAATGGGGAAACCACTATTGGGTCAGGTGTGTTTCAGACAGCTCAGCGACGAAGGACCTCAGGTTTCGGATTCGAAAATAAAGTTGGCAGACATGGACTTCAAAATTGCCCAACTATATATATATATATATATATATATATATATATATATATATATATATATATATATATATATATATATATATATATATATATATATATATATATATATATATATATATATATATATATATATATATATATATTAGAAAATCCTCAAACGCGTATATTCATTAAATATAATGTTCCACACAACTTCAAACGCAAGGTTAGGAAGGAAGCCGCCATTAAAAATCGTTAGAGCGATAATACAGATATACTTCACCTTACGTTGGTAATTTTTTCAGGAGAGGCGACTTAAGTCGAAAAACGATTTTTTAAGTGGTTCAACAAGGCGGGAAGCCACTAGCACGCAAGGGGTTACAGAGAGTTGGAGCAAGAGCAAAAATGAGTGATAGAGGAAAGGATGAAGAGAAGGATAGGGGATATATCAGGGCATCTGAAGACGTCGATTGACATTACATTTGAATAGTTGGGGATTATAGCTATCAGGGAAACAAGAAATGGGGAGGGCGTTCTACAGGCGAGAAGTGCGAGAAATGAAGCTATTTGGGACGGCTACATTTAACAGTTTCGACAGTGAAAGGGTTAGAGCGAGATGCCAGCCCAGTAGAACGCTTAAATTCATGAAGTCTGGGAACCAGTGAAAGTAGCTCATCAGAGCAGTTACCATGAAAGTATTTGTAAAAAACACAGGGAGGCGACGGAAGGTCTGTGGGAGAGCGACTGCAGACGAGATGCCAGATCAGGGCTTAAGTTGAATCTACTTGTTTCCGAATTGTTACTCGGCTAAACCACAAATAACCATTCTCAGTTCTGTATTTTATTTATAAATGCATTTTTAATAATATATGGTTAATAAGAATCTATTTTAAGCTTACAAATAAATGTTAGTTTTTAATATAGTACAGAAAATAAAGGAATCTAAATTTACCAATACATGTACGTACATACTTGTAAATGTAGATGTTTATAATTTGGCAGTTTTTAAAGTACATTGCGCACACTTATAAAATAGCGCTTTTCTTGTGATATTACGACTTCAATATTTGTGGTCGACAGACGTAAAGTCGAATAAAATAACTTAAACTTGATTTTTATTTTCCATGTATATTCTTTTGAGAAACCACGTATAATCGAGAACGACTTAACTCGAAACGAAGTAATCCGAGATATACTTGTAGTTACAATGACGGAATATGGCAAAAGGCCGCTTTAAAGAGGGGCGCCCAAGCCGGTGTATATGATCCAAGTCCGAAAACTGTCTTGTTTCCGCAAGCAACGTCGTGCTGTTGTCGATATTCCGCCGACCCTCCTTCAATCAGGGAGTGAGGAAATATTAACATTCTTCTATGTGCCGTATCCTTTCAGGACGTAGGCAATTATGTCTCTCCACAGCTTCCTGGTCTTTGTAGTTCTCAGTATAGTTAGCCTTTTTAATTCCTGCTCCGCCAAAGATTTGCACAAGCTCGTTAGGTTAGTTATGCGCTGTTTTTTTTCTCTGTCCTTCCTGTATACAATGTGTCATGTGAGTGTCAAATTTTCCAAGCTCTCTTTCCTCATTATGTGCCCTAGAAATTTCAGTTCTCTTTTTGAGGCCGCATATAAGTGTATTTTTTTTGTTTGCATTTTTATAAAGCTTCGTCGTTGCTCACGTGTTCAGGCCATGGTATCCTCAGCATCCTTCTGTAGAACCACAGTTCTGTCGCCTCATGTTTTTTTCGTCATCTATGAGGAGATGGTCCAGCATTCACTGCCATATAGGAGGACCAGTATTAAATAATAGTTTAGTAGTTTTTTTCCCATTAGCATAGAATACGGAATAATATGTCCTCTTTGAAACTTATATATATTAATTCATGCCTTGAAATATATATATATATATATATATATATATATATATATATATATATATATATATATGAAGAAAGAACAGTAAGATATATAATCCTTTTTTTTATACAATTTCTCATGCGAAAAAATAATGTTTTATCTTTTCAGATGATAAATTACATAAAAACTGTCCGAATGTTCTTTTTATCCGAGCGCTTTCGGCTATACATTTAGCCATTTTCGAGGATTAAGTATTTTAACTGTTAAATAAGAAATAGTTTGTTGTATGTAATAAATGTGCATGAAAGGAGGATTGCTGCCTAAATACACACACACACACACACACACACACACACACACACACATATATATATATATATATATATATATATATATATATATATATATATATATATATTTCAAGGTATGAATGAATTTATCGGATTAGCTTCGTGAGAAGCAAGATCGATATTTAACCGACAGCATATAGAGGAAGGCCAATGTCTAACGAGAGAACCAGCCATATTTGATTGTCAGCAGTTGTTGCCATGATACAAATTACAGACGACAGTAAATCAAAGCAGCTTTCATTTTCAGATCTAGATTCACACCAAGTCATTGTCGTGGCCATTCCGGAGACTAAACAGTTTCTCTATGTTGATTTTTTTTACGAGAAGCCATTGACGCATTTAATGTGTCTACTGTTCTTAATCCTATAAAAAGGTCATTTTTATCACTTATTCTATTTTATTTAATTCTTTTTAGTTTGAGTTTCACACAGGACTTGGAAAGGTGGATTAATATTAGTTTAGAAAAACCAAAAAATGAGAATTAAGATTTAGTAAATACGTAAATTTTATTTAACAGTTTTCATAATTTCGTAAATAATTATAATGAGGCACTAAAACTAGATAGAAAGAAACGGGAAGTTACTGCGAGAAAATATTCTACCAAGTCAGTCATGAATCGAATAGTCCTGGGTAAACTATATTCAGTACAAAAGTCTCTAATCGAGAGACTGGAGGTTTTCAGGAGCGTGAAACCACCTCTTAATGGCTGTAGTTCTCAGGTCCACCCTGATCTGAGGTGGTAGTACCTGTTAGGGTCCCAGCTAGGGGTAAATAGTCAATTCCAAAATAAAAAGAACACACTATGAAAGTATAAAAATACATATTTTACTGTCAAAAAACCAACAATATTTGTTTATAGTAGAATTAGCAATAATACCTATTTATAGTAAAATGACCAACAGTACTTATTCATAAGAAACTTGCCAACAATACATATTTATATAAAATTACCAACAATAACAATATATATAAGAATAACTAATTATAGAAAAATTACCAACAATGCTTATTTATAATAAAATTACCAACAATACCTATTTACAGTAAAATGACCAACAATACCTATTCATAGGAAAATTGCCAACAATATATTTTTATAAATAAATGACCAATAATATATTTTTCTAGCAAAAATGACAATCAATACTACACTAAAAAGTATAAAAAATACATTTCTATAGTAAAATTACCAGCAATATATTTTTATAAAAAATTACCAACAATATATTTTTATGAAAAATTACCAGCAATATATTTTCAGTGAAATTACTAGCAATACATTTTAACAAAATGACCAACAATACATTTTATCATTTACAATCTATGTAACTAAAAACATACGCTTACCTGAAGGTATAATATTGTTTACAAAATATGTATAAGTTGTATTGCGACCAGAATATTTAGATTTCAGCATTAAATAACCCATAGAGGTGTTGATATGCCGCTAAAGAAAATAAACCAAACCCAGTTATATGTTAATTAGTAAGACTTGTATCACTAAACCATTAGTATCTAAAAAAATATTACAATCTAAAAAAAACGAATCAATCATTCAATCAAACTTACCTTTACATCAGGGCGCAGTTAAAAGACTTGGCAAAGGATTCTTTCAAACAGCAATAATAATAATAATAATAATAATAATAATAAACAAAATGATTGACGTAACTCTTCTAATATTTTGCAACACTAACAGGGACCGCGGGGAATATACAACATGACAAGAGACTTCCATAAGATTTATACTAAACTATTTGATTAATTGATCTTACTAATCAATCAACTGACAGAAAATTTAAATATAATTCGCCAACCCCATCATGTACTAACGCTTCGGTTGCATTCCAATCACGCTGCCTGCGTTTCATTCGTTTTGTCGAATTACCAGTGCAACCGTTTTTCTAAAGACAAGCCACGCTTGTAAAAATAAAGTTGTATTTTTAAATGCCTTTTTTTTACACTTGCATGCAATTTTCAAACATAACTTGAAGAAGACAGACATATCGTTTTTGCGAATTTTTTTCTTTTATTCACACAAATCGAGCTCGTCTATAAATGTTGGTGTAGTAATAATAATAATTGCCTGATTCTACACAAGGCATGGCTTCTATCATTTAATTAAGTGGAGGTTCTGATAAACTTTCCTTTTTAGTAGCTAGACTCTATCTATTGAAGCGTAGTACTAGATTAGCAACCATCTCTCATCATGTTACAGTTAAAATGGCTCGATGCAACCATAAGTTTTATGCTAACAGTTTCTTTTATCGTACTTCTCGAGTGTGGAACTCTCTTCTGGCTTCTTGCTTCCCAGTCAATGTTGATCTTAAAAAATTTAAATTAATATTATATTAAAAATATAGTGCTGGTAATTTTACTATAGAAATATATTTTTTAATACTTTTAGAGTAGTATTGATTGTCATTTTTGCTAGAAAAATGTATTATTGGTCATTTAATTATAAAAATATATTGTTGGCAATATAATTCCGGCTTCTTGCTTCCCAGTCAATGTTGATCTTAAAAAATTTAAATGCAGAAACAATCGTTATCTTTTGTTTTCTTAATTCTTGTTCTTTTACTGTCCTTTCTTCTTAATAGTAGCTTTTTTCTCATATTCTCTAACACTTAGTAACCCCTTGCGTCTTAGTGGCTATATTGTCTTACTTGGGTGAAATGATTTTAAAAAAAGGTGTTAACATGGACATGTATTTTCTTGGTGAATATGATCTAATAATATATCTATATCAGTACCTAGGTTTCATTCGTCAGTTTTCTGACTAAAACAAGTTTAAATATGCTCTTTTGGAGCTCAATTGTCCCACGAATAATGAAGTTAAAAAAAGGACCCCACTCTACTTTATAGTAATTTATACACGGTATTTACTCTGTCCCCGCACTAGGACGAAATGTGACACAAGGTCTTTTTTAGGTGGGGACCCGAGCGCGTACGCCCGGGACAAGGACAAAAATTGCACTCAGTCCCCGCAACCATCGGTTGTGCTGGCCTCGGTGCGAGCACCGATCCCTCCCTCTTGTGCAATGAGAAGGCGCGGCCTCGGACAGCTGTTCCCCAGGGCTGGGCACCTCTTCAGTATTATTTTCTCAGTTGCCCCTCTGACAGAGAAGCCCCTGAGCGCACTCTGCCTAAAGACAGAGACGCAATTGAGAGATAAGCCTGCGTTAAAATCTCTCCAAAGAGGAATTTACGCAAGTAATTTATACACAGTATTAACTCCTTCCCCCCACTTAGACGAGATGTGATACAAGGTCTATTTTCAGGTGGGGACCCGAGCGCGGACAAGGACAAAAATTGCCCTCAGCTCCCACAACTGTCCTTTGACAGAGAAGTCCCTGAGGACAGAGACGAAACTGAGAGATGATAAGTAGATGTGTACCTACTCAAGAAGAGTAAGTTACACACATTATAATTTATACGGCATTTACTTGACCCCCCACGAGGTCAGGTTGTGACACAAGGTCAGGTTGCGACATAAGGTCGGTTTAATGTGGGGAGCCCGAGCGCGTGCACCCGGGCTAGGAACAAAAATTCCCTGAGCCCCCGAAACCGTCGGTTGCGCTGACCTCGGTGCGAGCACCGATCCTTCTCTCTAGCACTATGAGAAGGAGCGGCCTCGGGCAGCTGTTCCCCAGGGCTGGGCACCTCTTCAGTATAATTTTCCTCAGTTGATCCTCTGTCCTCAGACAGAGAAGCCCCTGAGCGCACCTGAGAGATGATAAGTTGATGTGTACCTACTCAAAAAGAGTAAGTTACACACTTTATAATTTATACGCTGAGAGCTCAATATATGAGTTATATATTATCTACTTTTAGGCGGTATCACTTTTCAGGTTTAACTAATTTGAATATGGATTTTAAAACAGTATAGTTAATTAATTAACCATCAATCACTACTTTTTTCTATTCAAGGATTGTTTTGATTTTCATATCAAAAATAGTTCTGTTTAAGAATATGTTCTTTTATAATATGCAGAAAAGCGTTTGAAATTTGCATTTTACTTGGCCTTCAACAAGTTGGCATCTATTTGTAAAACTTTCCTTAACTATAACAAGCCTGCGACCACACCCAACCAATTAATTTCTTGTCTTTACAGTTATATTCTTTGAACAAATATATTAAACATTCACATTCCTTTCAACATTTCATAAATAGCAAACATTAATCCCATAGAAAAACAACGAATTTTTCCTAGAAAAATTACCACATAGTGAGTGGGCGAAGTCTGC
>OZ010584.1:15456962-15544462 GCA_963932145.1 Acanthosepion lycidas
TATATAGATAGATAGATAGATAGTATTAAGGCAGCAATCCCTCTTTTATACCAGTTTCGTTAAAAACGACTGACAAAGTACTGCGGCTAAGATTTTATTTAATTTTTCTTGTATTTTTATTTATTGATGATTTTCTTTTCATTTGATAATGGCTAAAAGAATATCCGAAAGCGTTAGGACATACAGAACATTTGGAAAATTTCTACATAATTTATGTCCAGGAAAGAAGAAAATTATGATGAAAACACATGAAAAATCAATTAAAGAAATTAACTGCAGTAGCTTGTCAGTAATTTTTAATGAAACTTGTATAAACGAGAGATTGCTGCCCAAATATACAATTATATATATATATATATATATATATATATATATATATATATATATATAAAACTCAAACACAAATATTCCATGGTTATAATTTATTACATTGGAATCATAATCACGATCCAATTCTTCCGAACTACAAATTTTGTAGGTCTGATGAATTGAGCTCAATCGGGATTCTGTCCTCTTGGAAATTTATATATATATATATATATATATATATATATATATATATATATATATATATATATATATGTATATATATATATATATATATATATATATATATATATATATATATATATATATGTAAAAAGAAAGAACAGTAAGATATATAATCCGGGGTTCTTATAGATATTTTTATTTTTACAAAATAGTGCTCAATGTAAATTTACAGAACATTAATATTATAAATTAATTGATTTATAATATGTTTTTGGGAACTAATGTCTTTAATTTAATTACAAAATTAAATTCGGGGCATTTAGCTTCCATTTTTGAAACAGGGTTAGAACTGTGTAGCGAAAAAACATATTTTAAATCAATTAATTTATAATATATATATATATATATATATATATATATATATATATATATATGTATATATTAAAAGTACCAAATTCGTTTGTATATAATACAGGTGGATCCTAGTAATATAAAATATTAAAACTGATCTATAAAAAAATCTCATGGTAATTATCATTACAGAGTAAAAATTAATTAATATACAATAAAATTTAAAATCACCTCATATAGGGAATAAGTTTATTTCGGCAGACGAAGATATAGGTCGTCTGTCTTATCAACCCCGGCAGGTCTGTCTGGCACGTTTTTTTTCTAGCAACTTTCTTTTCGCAAGGATTTTTTTTTTTAAACTAAGTAAACATTTCTGAATACGTGTACTTTTGTATAATACGCACCTCACCCACTTTTTCGACTTTAAGTTTTATTCAAAAGTTATTGTATTAAGCGCACACAAAAAATACATGGTATCATTCCAACCATGCTTCACGTTTGGATCATCTACCCATCAAAATATAGCGAAGATATTATTTTACCATGATGAAATTCGAACTCGCTTTTCACAGATAAGATGTTAGCATGCTAAGGACTCGGCCACATTCAAGTTTTTCGCAATTATTTTCAAGATTATATCTACACAATGTTCCTAATGTGATTTTCCCACCATCTAACGAGGCATTGCACTAAGCAAAACCTACTAAAAATGGTAAACAAACTTTTTAAAAAAAGAACTTGTTAAATAACCTAACGGGTCTGTCTGGCACGTTTTTTTTTTCTAGCAATTTTTATTTCGCAAGGATTTGTATCGAACATTTATCGCTTATATTTTTTAACCGACTTCAAATAAGTTGCTTTGAGTTAAACAATAGTAAAAGGCAATTGTAAAATTAAGTTCTCGGAAATTCAAAACAGCCACTCAATATAAAACAAGAAGACAACTTTGCATTAAAGGAAAATTTAAAATTCAAAAAACAAACTCATTTATTGGAAATGGTGTAAGTGATTTATTTGAGGTGAGATTTGCTGAGAAGATATAAGAAATATCCTTTTATTTACTTTTTCTTTTTTAGTTTTATTTCGTTCAAAGATAAAGAAATAATAATAATAATAATAATAATAATAATAAAAAAAAACAAATAAAAAAAACGACAAATCGTGTTACTCAACGCCTAATATGCAGAAGTGGAAAAAAAAAATACTTTTTCACATGTATGCTTTTTTGTTTTTTGTATTTTTCGGAATGTAGACTTTTGTGATACCTTTTTCGATTTGGCAGACAATTGATTTTCTTATTATTTTCAAATTTAAAAAAAAAAATTTCCATCCTTAAATGGAATCGAAGCAAAGACATTTATCAGAAGCGTGAATAATCGGTTGGCTCAAGGCAGTGGTTTTAGAGTTGAAGAATCCTAAAAAAACAAAAACAAATGTGGATTAATTGATTTGATTGGTTAACGGCCTATCAAAACCCTATGAGTCATAAATTTAATATTCTTGGAAGCTTTGAAGTAATAAAAATAGGTGTTATTCTGCTTTCACAATTGAATATATGGTAGATGATACTCCTCTTTTGTGCATGTAGTATCGTATGCAAATTAGATAGGTATAAATAGAGAACAACTGGCGAACATAGGGAACAGCTATACCTTGCTATTCAGGACACGGAGAACTACGCTACGACTACTACCACGCAGAGAGATATGCAAAACATAATAGTGCATATACATGTTAGTGTGGACATAATTACTAGAGGCGGTGGTATGTGTTTTATATTGTAGTTTTATTGAAGTTATATTTTGGAATAGATTTTGATTTCTTTAAGAAATTGTAGGATATTTGTTGTAACCAAGTAAATGGTTAAGTTATAACAAAAAACACGTTTGCAGATATATCGTATATTAAACAGTTAAGTACACCAGAAGAGTATTACACGACTAGTGACAGTGTATCGAATGAACTAGCGCTCATCAGTTCACAGTTTCTTGAAGCCTTCTCTCCTACTAATCTTATAGTAGGCGGAAGAGCCTAAGATAGACTCTTTAGAGGGAGAACACCACAACAATATTATATGTCAGGAAAGAGTTCTTCATATTGGATGTTTGGTTGGTTTGTTTTGTTTTACCCATATATCAACATCTCTATGGGTTATTTAATGTCGATATCTAAATATTTTGAACACCATTCTATGCCTTCAACTACAGATAAATGTATAGTTGGTCATTTTGTTTTTAAAATCAATTATTGGTAATGCTACTGTAAAAGATGTCGCTGGTCATTTGGCTTTAAAATTGTATTGTTGGTAATTTTACTTTAAATAGATATTGTTGGTAATTTTTTATATAAAAATGTATTGCTGGTATTTTTACTATAAAAATATAAAATATATTTTTATAGTAATTTTTTTATTATTTCGAACTTCACTATTTGCCCATAGATGGGAGTCTAACAGGTGCAATTACCCAGGGTTAGGGTGAACCTGGGAACAGCAGCAATTATGAGATGGTTCCACGCTCTTCAATACCTTCAATCTGCCGGTCAGCGGCATTGCTGCCGGATTGAGTTCATCGCCACCTAAATATATAAATAAATAATTATAATGAAGGTATTAAAATTAATTACTGTCTAGATTTCTGCGATGAGGAATTATTATTTACACTATTTTCATTCGGATTATTTTTCTCATCTTTGTTGTTGAAAATAGTTAAAAGCTATAACGATTTTGGCATTAGGAAATATTTTTTTTATTTTGATGTAGGTTTATTAGCAAAACATGTCAAATCGAAGTTTTCTAAATTGTCATATATATATGAAATGGACAAAGTCCGACAATTATTTTAAGACATTTTTATGTTTATACGTTCTTTTTATAGATACAAATATTTACGTAAATGCTCTGTTTTATAATAAACAGTATTAACGTCATTTACCGGCCTGAATATCCGAGAAATTTTCATAGAAAATATGCGTCCTCCGACAGGAATCGAACCTGTATCCTATACGGAACCGTCATATAGCCTGACGGGCTTTACCGATTGAGAAGCGTTTCTGTCGATTTTACTGTTTTTAAACTACAATTCTCCATGATTTTCTCTCGTACATTCATATCTGCTCGATGCGTATCCAAATGTAAACAAATGACGTCACACATTATGAAATGGACAAAGTCCGAGAATTATTTTAAGATATTTTTATGTTTATACTTTCTTTTTATAGATAAAAATATTTGATGCTCTGTTTTATAATAAACAATATTAATATTCTATTTCGCTAATAAACCGGCATCATTAATCAGGAAATATAGCCAATATGAACAACAACTTTTCTAGGAATATAAGAATACGTTTTAAAAAATTTTTCAGAACATTTCTGAAGTTTTTTTTCTTTTTCGTTTTTTTTTTACTTATTAGCTGGTCCACAATTATAGAACCAGACGTATTGACGAGCGTTTACAAATTTTCATACTGCTCTCTACGAATTTTAGCTGGCACGTGCAAATCGCTTCTCACTTCCGATATGTAACTGTGTTCTGCCTGTATATTACACTGGCGTCTAAATTTACATGAGCTATATTATGCAAGAGGCAGAATATCTTTACGGGTGGATTGCAGTATAGGTTTGGAAGTGAAAACGAATCGCGAATTGGCAGAAAAAAAAGTTGAGAAATTTGTGTTTTCAAAACCTGTGCAAATCTCACGAAACAGTGGTAATCGCAAATAAATGGAACAATTTTCCGGATCGCATCATTTGGGTTTATTAAATTGTGCAAATTTAGAACGAATTGTGGATTGTAGAATATCCAGAGGGTATCCATTTTCAAATGAGGCTTCGTAATGAATTCAATTTCAGAATTCAATTTGGTTTTAGAACAAATAATTAGAGCACAGTGGACCAAAGTCTTCATCATTTTTTTTGTTAAGACAATAAAAGTCCTAGCGAGTTGAGAAATTCAATACCGGTATGTTTACAGTGGTTCTTCATCTGTGTGTCGTTTCGTTTCAGGACGTTGGGGATCATAATTCGCCAGAATTTTTTGTCGTTTGCAATTCTTAATAAATTTTCTCATTTTGTTATCTCTTCTAAATTCCGTCCCGCCATCCATTGACTCAAGCTCGCTAGCTAGGTTATGCGTTGTTTTCCTCTGTCCCTCGAGCCTTGGATCTGTCCTGTGAGTATCAAATTTGTCAAGCCCTATTTCCTCATTATTTGCCCTAGTCTTTTTCTGATGTTAAGTATAAGTGTCCTTTTCTTTTCTCTTTTCTCTAAAACTCCTTCGCTGCTCAAATGTTTGGTATTCTCATCATGCTTCTGTAGAGCTACACTTTTGTTGCTTCAAGTCTCTTGTCCAGCATTGACTGCCATATAGGAGGACTGATATTATGTAACAGTTCAGTATTTTTTTCGTTGTTTGTAACGGAACTTTCTTGTTTCTTAATACTTTTCTTGGTTCTTTGAAGGCATCTTTCGCTATCGCAATACGCTTTCGAATTTTGGTTTCGCACTTTCCCTCCTCTGTTGAGCTACTTCCCACCTATTAAAATTGTTGTACTTGTTTGATTTCGATATACCCGATTTGTAATTCGCATGTTGGTCTGTCCCTTTTGCTGACAACCACACACAAATAAACAAACAAACAAATAAAAGAAGGAAACAAAAAATAAAACTAATAATGATTCCGACTTGTACACCAACAAATCCCCAAAAAGATAAAAACTGCATTCTCCTTTCTAAATGTAAAGCTTAACGCTGGCTGAACTTTATTAAATAAACTATGAAAAACTCCAGGCTGCTCCTCAATATCAAATGCATAAAAAAATAGATCAACCATATATCGAAAAGAACACAGAAGAATTTCAGCAAACATGGACGTTCTTGAAAGCTAAGAACGGTGTTTAAAAAAGGATAGTTTCTCCATTGACACCGCTATTATTTTAACCATGTTCACTCCCTCGGTAATGTTTATTTACAATATTATATAAAAAAACTATTTACATTTTTACATATGGAATAAAAAAAACTATTTACATTTTTACATATGGAATACACAGAAGTGCTGTCGAGCTTTATCATACTGGATTTATTGTCCATTGGTCACCAACCAAGCAGCCTTTTGCTCCATCTAACATCCTTTCTTCTTTCATGACTTCTGACTATGGGACAGACATGGGTGCTGACTGGCCTTATCATACTGCGATTATTATCCATTGGATACAATTGAGGCACTGTGGCACCCTGCATTTTTAGAAAGACTAAAAAGAGATATTAATAGAAATATGATTTAATTTTTATTCGGTTTATTAACCAGTTGTTAGTTATTTAGAAACGAAGAATAATTGAGTTTTGAGAATAATTCTCTAACTGTATTTAGGCGATCCAAAGAGAAGAAGAAAAAAAAATAATAAAAAGAAAGAGAAAGAGGAATAGATAATACAAAACCCGGTCATAAGTAAAACTAAGACAAGACAGGTGTCAAAATATATCAGGTCAAATTACCTGACCGAAATCCAGGGAAATAGAAATTGTTATATTTGGTTGAAGAAATAGAGTTTGGAGATAATAAAATAAAACAAAAAGAAGAGGAAAGACAGAAACATAATACGAAACCAGGTCGTAAGCGAAAACACACACGTACGACCAGCACCTAACAAGTGTCAAAATTATCAGGTCAAGCACTTGAACTAATTCCATGTCCGCGTAGGATGGAAGTTGTTAAGGTTGGCTGAAACAATAAAGATTTTTTAGAACAATGGAAACGAAATTTTAATCGGAGGAAAGGTGTTTTTTTGTGTTGAGGTGGTGACCGGTGGAACTGTATACAGATTCTGACCTGTTAAAAATTGGAACCCCACGATGATGAAGTGGAGACATTTTCAATTCAGATAATTAAGATTTTTTGACTATCAGGTCTGACCAAAAACAAAGAAGGAAAAAAAAAACGATTGTCTCGGCTCACAGATAGCGCCAATATTCTTTCCTGAAGTCACATCTAATTAGCGGCAGGCTGTTTTGACAGAACCCAGGTGAGAAAAAGCCAAGATTATCATTTTTCGTACGTGTGAAAAAGGCCAAATTAGATTTTGTTTTTTTTAGAACAAGAACGATGTAAGCCACGCCCGATTGGAGACGGGAGGCGTCCCACCACAGTCTCATTAGCCGAAAGCGGTCACGTGATATGCGGAAAGAGGAGGGAGAATGCTCGATCAAGAACCATTGGTCGAAAACGGTCACCTGACATACGAGAGACCGGGAGAGATGGGTATGCGTCTTCCCCCCAGAGGCACTGTGAGGAAGTAGGGGTGAAAATAATAGCGATAATGGGAAATCAGAACTAATGCGACTTTTGGGATTATCGAGAGAGCCCTGACGCCGACAGACCCACCCCGGTTTGCTGCGGCGTCAATAAAAGCAGGACCCCAATCGACAAAAAATGAGTTCAGCCCCGGACGGCAGCGAGAAGAGATCACCTCGGACGACAGAGAGTTGCGGCTGAGTTGCGGCAAGAAATCCTTCCAGCCCAAGTCGAAAACAAGAAATCCTTCCAGCCCAAGTCGAAAACAAGAAATCCTTCCAGCCCAAGTCAAAGACAAGAGAAGTTCTATCTAAGTCGACGAAGGAGAAGATTACTCGAAAGCCGCGGAGAAGTTGCAGCCAAGTCGAAGACAAGGCCAAAGAGTTACTGGACGGAAGAAGAAGAAGAAGTTAAAATCAAGCCCAGCCGAGAACAGAATTCGACCCAACCAGATCGAAGTGAAGAAATACAACTCAAGTCGAAGAGAAGAATCAACTGCGAATGATTGATAGAAATTAGCCCCAGTGTCGAACTAAACCACACTCCGACATACACAATTCTGGAGAGTAGACAATTCGAAATCGTTAAGTTGTATGATAGAAGCTTGGTGCCATAGTCCACAGAGCGGGTCGGGAATGAGAACAATTTTTCTTTATGTAACGGACATTAGATATAAAAGGTTGTCACCCTTTTTTTTATCAGTAATTTTTTGTCTCGTGAGTTTTTTTTTCTTTTACTTGTGTTTTGCCACCCCCGTCGGACTCAACTTGCATACGGCCCAATCCCTGCTGGTCCCGTCTGTCTAAGATCTAAACACAGCGTGGGTAGACAGACCGGAGATCAGTACAGTTGCTTTAGCAACCAGGTATTGGAAGCGGGTTGGGAAAGGCGAGGCTGGTGATCATCTAACCAAGAGGTTGGAGCGGCACGCTTGGAACCAGGAGGAGCGACCAGGAGGAGCGACCAGGAGGAGCGACGTCACAGTTGGCGCCGTAACCAAAGGATTCGACCCTGGGCCAGGTGTGTACCCGTCACAATTGGTGCCGTGACCAGGATCAACCCTGAGACAGCCGCGTCACGTCACATCGATCGACCGCCGTTGCTGAAAATTCAAATAGAACTCAAAACGACCGGGACCGAAAGGAACAAGAACAGAATCGTCTGCAAGGTAGGACACCTTATTTTATTTCCCAACCTCGATTGTTGCTGCATAGATTGTCTTTCTCTGTAGACATGTCGGACTGTGATTCGGATAGAGCAGTGGGGGGTGAAGAGGAAGTAAGGCGGGGGTTGTCAGCGGATTTAAGGAAGCTGTTAGGTGGACCGAGGGTCCCAGTATTTGATGGCAGCGGGAAGGAGTTTAAAAACTGGCTGGCAATCCTTGAGAAGAGCCGAATCATCTACGAGCTTTCGGACCAAGAAACCCTGTATTTGGCATACGATGCCACAAAGGGAAAAGCGTCTGAGTTCGTGAGGGGGCTCTTGGAAAATCAACCCTGCTTGTCTTGGGAAGAGATAAAAAGACTGCTAACCAAAGAGTTCGCCGACGAAGGTACGGCCATAGAGGCCATGAGGGCCCTTTTAAAACTGACACAGCTACGGGATGAAACCCCGGGAGAATTAGGGACCCGAGCGGGGAAGCTATCATCGTTGGCATTCCCCGAAGTGGTCAGGGATAATGCAGTTATGCAGGCCCAACTGGCGGACCTGTATATAGAGGCGCTGAGCGACGAGCGTGTTCGTCACGACGTACTGAAGGAAGGACCGCTCAGACTGTCGGCAGCGGTGGAGCTGGCCAGGGAGAGCCAGGGCGTGTGGGATAAAGTGAAGAGGTGTGGGAAGAAGCAGATGCCAAGTCAGGAGGCTGGAAAGAGGGGGGTAGGCGGAAGACCCCCCGCGTGGAATCAGAGGGTTAAGGATGAGGTGGATCGGGCAGAATTATGGGAGGAGGACCCCAATAGAAAAGCATGGTCGACCAGGCATGGCTTTTATAAGCCCACGCCGGGTCGATACGGGCTGGTCTGCTGGACCTGTGGGCACGAGGACCACAGGGCGGCGGAATGTCCGACGAAGTGGGGGTTACCCCCAGACTTCGATCAGGACAGATGCACCAGGTGTGGTAAGAAAGGACACCTGGCCAAGTGGTGCGGGCTGAGGAAGGGTGCCCTACCGATATTAACAAAGAAGGCTGAGCTCAAGAGACCGGCCCAGGGAAAAGCCAGCGGGCCACCCCGGAATTAAGAGGGAGGGTGGCCCAGTTAAAAAGAAGAGAAATAAAAACTTGGACCAGTGGACGGGCGAACCGCTTGAATAGAGGACGGGTTCCCCCGGGAATAGACACAAGGCCAACCCAGTTGAAAAGGAAAAGAGCAAAATGTTGGACATGTGGTCGGGCGGGCCACTTTGCGGCAAGCTGTCCAACAAAAAGGTGCTGGTTTTGCAGGAGGCCAGGACACCTGAAGAGAAACTGTATCCTTAGAAACGAACGCGGGAGACCGGGAGAGGTCCGGCCGGGGTCGCCCAGGTGCAGGGGGCGCAGAACTCCACCTCATGAGAAAAATGAAGGTGATTTATTACTACCGGCACCCATGGCTGGGTTGACCCAAGGGTGGAGACCCAGGAAGAAGAAAGCTCAAGTGTTCTCTTCGCTAACGCAAGAGAAAGAACTATCCTGTAGAGCAGAGATAGGGGGTAGGGAGATGAGGGCTCTGGTGGACACAGGAGCATCTGTGTCATTGATGAGAGAGGAAACATACAGGCGGGTGAAACGGAAGAGAAGGTTACGGGAAGCGGACATAGAGATCACGCAAGCAGATGGAGCCCCCCTGAAGATAAAAGGGATGGTGAGGCTCCCGGTGAGGATTGGGAAAGTAAAAAGCACCCCAAATTTTTACGTAACCCCCGACCTGTGTACGGAGGCAATCTTGGGAGAAGATTGGCTCCGGAGCCAGAGGGCCCAGATTGAGTTTAATCCTACTGTGTTGGTGGTGAACGGCGAGAGAACGCCATTGGGATGCCCACCAGAGGAAGAGATAACCATAGTGGTGGAGGAAGATGTAAAGTTACCTCCTAGAACCGCAGTGTCGGGAAAGGGTAGGTTAATGTCAGGAAAAAGGGTATGGAGAGGACCCCTGCAGTTGGTCCCTGTAGAAGGAAAGGGCCTAGAAGATAACGAGGTAACCCTGTGCGAAACGGTAGTGGAGGCAGCCGAGTTGGTGCCCATAATGATGGTGAACCAGGCCCAAAAGACTATAAAGGTTAGGAGAGGGGAGAAGATAGGGAGAGCACTTCCCCTACGAACTCTGAGTTGGGTGAGATTCGAGGAGGAACGAAGGAAGCTAGTAGAGCAAACAGAGGGAATCTTAGATGAGGATATATTAGCACCGGATCAATTTAGAACCAGAGTGGGGGGTCTGTTAAGGAACAATCGAGATGTGGTGGCCCAGTCAGACAAGGAGCTAGGTCAGACCCACACAGTCGAAATGAAAATCGACACCGGAGACCACCCCCCTGTGAAATTGAAACCCTACCGGACACCTATACATAAAAGACCACTTGTAGAAGAGGCAGTAGAGGAAATGTTTGAAGCTGGGATGATCGAAAGATCGATCTCCCCTTGGAGCTTCCCAATAGTAATAGTAGGTAAGAAAGATGGCGGGCATCGTTTCTGTGTAGATTTTAGGAAGCTAAATTCTATATCGAAGCCGTTGGCGGTGCCATTGCCATTGATAGACGACATTTTGGCATTATTAGGGAAGGCAAAGTACTTCTCTACGTTGGACTTGAGGTCCGGGTATTGGCAAGTAGCCCTGGATGAGGCTGACAAGGAGAAGGCCGCATTTGCGTGTCACCTGGGACTGTTTCAGTTCAGGGTGATGCCATTCGGTCTAGCTAATGCCCCGGGAGTCTTCCAACAGCTAATGTCAATAGTGTTAGGAGGATACGAGAGCTTTGCCATGGCGTATTTGGACGATATCTTGATATTTTCGGAGACAGTGGAACAACACTTTTTTCATTTAGGACAGGTGTTGGGAAGATTGAGGAAACACGGATTAAAATTAAAATTGTCAAAGTGTCAGTTTCTGAAGGAAGAAACTAGGTATTTAGGCTTCGTCATAAACGGGGACGGTATTAAACCCGACATGGATAAGGTAAAGGTCATAAGGGAAATGCCAGAGCCTAAGACAGTGAGACAGGTAAGAGGTTTTATAGGAGCTATAGGCTACTACCGACGCTTCGTCCCGGCATTTTCAAGAATTGCCATACCACTAGTAGCCCTGACGAAGAAATACGCTAGGTTCAAGTGGACAGAGGACTGTCAACGAGCATTTGATTCGCTAAAGGGACAGTTGACAACCGTCCCACTGCTGACGTACCCAGACCTCAGCAAGCCCATGATATTATACACGGATGCCAGTGAGCAGTGTGTAGGGGCAGTACTTACCCAGCCGTGTCCTGATAAGGAAGGACCAGTGCCTGGCATACCAGAGGAAGTACCGATATACTTCCTCTCCCATAAGCTCTCAGAGACACAACAGAGGTGGCCAGTAATAGAAAGAGAAGCATATGCCATCATGTATGCTCTCCAAAAACTGGACTACTATTTAAATGGTGCGGTCTTTACTATAAAAACAGACCACAAACCTTTGCAGTACCTATTGCAGGCAGAGTGGACAAATAATAAGAAAATTCAACAGTGGGCACTTAAGTTAAGTGGCTACCACTGTAAGATAGAGTATTTGGCAGGAAAGGAAAACACGTGCGCAGATTTACTCTCAAGAATACCGAAACAACTGGAAGAAAGATCTGTAAAGGTAGAACAGGGAGTAGATGATAAAGCCTATAGAATAGGAGTAATTAACTCTAATAAGCTAAAAGATCGCCCTATGTTAGAATCGGACGAAGAAGGGGACGCCCAGATAATAACCGATCCCTACTGGACAGAAGGAATTGAGAAGGAGCAAGCAGACAGTGAAATAGCTGCTCTGAGAGAGAAGGTGAAGGCAGGAGAGACCACCAAGTATGCCATAATAGAGGAAAGGCTGTATTATCTCTCAGGCAGGGATGAAGAAGTCAAGCCCAAGTTGTATGTGCCCAAAAGTTTAAGACCAGAGATATTGGAGCAGTGCCACGAGAGGTTGGGTCACATGGGAATTGATAGGACATGTGATCTCATAGGAAGAAAGTACTATTGGCCCAAACTGTACGGAGAGGTCACTAACTATGTTCGGAGTTGTGTAGTGTGCCAGTCGCAGAGCAGAAGGCAGGAAATGGCACCCTTGGAGGAAACAGACGTACCAAACTTTCCCTTCGAGAAGGTGAGTATGGATGTATCAGGACCATATGGAGAAACTGCACAAGGAAACAACTATATAGTGAGTTTTGTCGATTGGCTAACAAATTGGCCTGAAGCATTTGCAGTACCAGACAAGAAGGCCAGAACTGTGGCCGGGTTGATAATAAGTGAAATCTTCCCTAGGTATGGTGCCCCTGTGCAATTGGTAACAGACAATGGCACGGAGAATGTGAACAGCATCATGAGAGAAGTTTTGACAGGTTTGAATGTAGAGCACATAAAAACATCCCCATATCACCCCCAGGGAAATGCTAAAGTGGAAAGGTTTCATAAAACCTTGGGAGATGTATTGGCCAAGCTGGTCAGAGAAAACACTGGAAATTGGGACTTGTATTTGACGCAGGCTCTGGCGGCCGTGAGGTTTACGATAAACGAAACCTCCAGATTTTCTCCTTACTTTTTGTTGTTTGGCAGAGACGTGGTCCTGCCTGTGGATAACCTACTGAAGCCCCGAAGAAGGTATATGGGAGAAGATCATCATCAACTATTGCTGGAACAGCAACATAAGATATTTGTACAGGCCAGAAGAAGAATAAAGAGGGCCCAGAAGAAAAGAAATGAGAGGGTGAATGCTGAAAGAAAGGTAGTAGAATTGAAGGTTGGAGACCCTGTCTACTATAAAATCCACCAGAGAGAGGGAAAGCTGGACCAAAGATGGGAACCGTACTACCGGATAGTAGAGCAGACGGGCCCAGTATCATATGTAATATGGGATCAAGTGGCAGGACGAGCGAGGAGGGTTCATGCCAATGATCTGAAGAAGGCTGAAATAGCTAACCTGGAAATGAGCGAGCCGAGGCCTAAGAAGACAAGGAAAAGGAAAGTAACTCTGGTTGAACCGGAAGAAATGGAAACGGAAGAAGACTCCGAGGAGGATGCGGAGATAGGTCGACTTGGCCAGATAAACGAAGCAGTCCGAGTGACAGAGTTGGAACCCTCAGCGGGGATTGGCGATGTTCAGTCGTCGACTGAATCGGTACAGAGAAGACCCCGTGAGATCGCCATCACACCCCCATGTCCGAAGAAAAGGAAGAAAAAGACGAGGAGGTCCAATCAAGCAGTCGAAGGCTCTAAAAAGAGGCACCCTGAACAGGACGAAGGACCCAGCGAGTGGGAGGAGGAGGAGGAGGATCGAATACCCCTTTCCCAGCTCAAGGAAAGGATAAGGAACAGGAGAAATTTAGACATAGAGTCGAAAGGTATTGAGGACATTCAAGGCGAAGACTCTAAACAGAAAGAAGAATCAGGAGATGAAGAAGAGGACAAAAAAAACCCTCCTGGACGGAAGTTAGACACAGAAAGAAGGTTAGAGGTTGAACAGGAATCACCTCAGAAGATGAGATCAGGGAGGGAGAAGAACCCCAAATCTCAGTAGAACAAAAGGGCTGTGCAGAATACAAGCATTTAGTGTCGACAGATAACGACACTGGCTCATCCAAAATCCTATTGGCTGACTATGGTAGATGTGAGTGGAGGGGATGGAGTCGCGAGCTGCACCTCACAAGGGACGGGAGAAGATCATTGGCATTGTTGATTGATCACCAGTGGTGTCATGAAGTACAACCTTTAGAGTGGGCGCCACGCACACCTGACCAGACCATTCTGTCCGCTAGAGGTTAGTTAGAGGAGGGAAGAGCTGAACTTAGTAAGAAGTTATAAAATAATTGAGTGATGAGTTGAGCGACACGAAGTAGTTGTGAAGAATAACAACAAAAGAATTTCGTTACCTTTCAGGAATGATCAAGATGGAAGGGTTGGTTATGACGATGATGGTGGTAGCCACGCTGATGGTGACGATGGCGGAAGCTGGGAAGCGCAGCCGAAACACCATTTTTAAAAAAACGAGCGAAGTAATAATAACCAGGTCTAAGTGGTTGGTCACATTCGTGATAGATTTGAACCCGTATGAGTCGCTACTAAATAAGTTAGGAAACGAGCTAACGCAACTGGATGCAGCCCGGTTGAAAGTAGGACAAGATTATCCCAAGCAAAAAGGGTATCTCAGTTTATTGCACTCCCTAGAATCAGAAGCCACTATGATAGAGGCTCAATGGAAAGACATGCAAAACTACCTGCAGGGAATAGAGTTACTGCAGACGCGGGAAAGGAGATCCGTAGTCCCGATTGTGGGAAGGGCATTGAGTGTCCTGTTTGGAACAGTGACTGAAGATGACGTTAAATTCATAAGAAGGAAACTGGGAGAAGTGGAGGTAAACCAGAGGACGCTTGCCCAGGTGGCAAGGGAGAGTGTGACAATATTAAATGTGACAAGGTTAGAGGTGTCCAAAAATAGAGCCAGAATCAATTGGTTAATAGACAACCTGGCGAGGTTGAGACAAGAGGTAATTAATAATACAGAAACTGTAATGATTGAATTACAGGAAATGAGCGGATTCATGCAAAAATATTTCCAGCTGATGACAATTACGAATAAGGTACGACAAACGAGTCAGTCGTTGACGACCTTGCTGGAACACGTGAGGGCGCAATTAGACATGCTGTCATTAGGACACCTCTCCCCAAGCATAGTAAACCCGGGTCACCTAAGGGAAGCGCTACTCGGAATACAGGCCGAGTTACCCCACCATTTAAGGCTGCCGGTGGACCCCACCAAAGAATTGTGGAAATATTATAATGCACTAGGATGTGTGACCTTGTTAGAAAATAGGCGACTATTGGTTGTGATATCTGTTCCGTTGTTAGATAGCGAGAGTGTATTCGAGATATACCAGGTTATAAACTTACCCATCCCCTACCCCAGAAGAGATCAAGGTTTAGGAATGATAGCAAGGTACAAGGTGGAAGCAGACTACATAGCTTTAAATTCGGGGAGAACGAAATTCATGTTGCTATCAGCTGAAGAAGCTGGAAGGTGTAGAGATGATGCTCTAGGGACTTTTACCTCGTTAAGCCCTATCTATAAAACTGGTAATCGCAGAATGTGCATACTAGAATTGTTTGATGGGAAAAGGGAAGGAATCAAAAGAATCTGCCAAGTGGAGGTATTAACAAACACGGCATTACCACAAGCTATCAGTGTTTCAGACGGGGTGTGGGCAGTAGCCACACAGAGACATATCAGCTTGTCTAGGGTATGTGGGGGAGAGTCCACAAGGATATTAAGAATAAGACCACCGTTATCCCTGGTGACGCTACCCATGGGATGTTCGGCGGTTGGAATATCCATTTCCTTACCCCCCTATTACCAGGAAGAAGAAAGATATGAAGAGAAAGATTCAATCATAGAGATGATTGGTAGAGGCTTAGTCAATTGTACAGAATTATGGGAGCCGATAGTGAAGAGATTCTCTAATGTTACCTTAAATAAGATGCCAGTATTAATGAAGCCAATAGAAAAGATCGATATGGATCAATTGAGAGACAAGTTAAGTGCGTTGGGAAACGAAGGTGTGGCTTGGGAAGACGATGAGCAGATCGCGATAAGTTGGTCAATAGTAATGGGTACATTCCTAGTTATAGCCATCGGGGGTGTATTAATATGGAAGGTTAAGAGTAAGAGGAGATTAGCGAACGACAATCTAGTGAGCGTGCAGCAACTCGAGAGGGAGATGCCGAGCAGTGTTCCTCGCTCAGACAGGACGGGCGAAGAAATTGCTGAAAGACCAACGGAGGAGGCTGGCGTGAGACCACCACGTGCGGCGGAAAAACCTCCCACAGCGGAGAGGAAAACATTGATCAAGAAGAACAAACCATAGTAAACACATCTGCACCCACAGACACACGCACATATTACTTTTGCATGTAGAAAAAAAAAAAAAAAAAAAAAATGAAAAAGAACATTACCCTTGCATGTAGAACAAAAGAAGATGAAAAAGAACATTACCCTTGCATGTAGAACAAAAGAAGATGAAAAAGAACATTACATTGCATGTAGAACAAAAGAAGATGAAAAGAACATTACATTGCATGTAGAACAGAAGAAGATGAAAAAGAACATTACATTGCATGTAGAAAAAAAAAAAAAAAAAAAGATGAAAGGAACATTACATTGCATGTAGAACAAAAGAAGGTGAAAAGAACATTACCCTTGCATGTAAGAAAGTAGAATAGAATTGCATGAGACAAATGCATGGTGCATGTTAAATGATGTAATTGGGTTTAGGTGTCATTTACGGGTAAATGACAAATCGGTTAGGGGAGGATTGTGGCACCCTGCATTTTTAGAAAGACTAAAAAGAGATATTCATAGAAATATGATTTAATTTTTATTCGGTTTATTAACCAGTTGTTAGTTATTTAGAAACGAAGAATAATTGAGTTTTGAGAATAATTCTCTAACTGTATTTAGGCGATCCAAAGAGAAGAAGAAAAAAAAACGATTGTCTCGGCTCACAGATAGCGCCAATATTCTTTCCTGAAGTCACATCTAATTAGCGGCAGGCTGTTTTGACAGAACCCAGGTGAGAAAAAGCCAAGATTATCATTTTTCGTACGTGTGAAAAAGGCCAAATTAGATTTTGTTTTTTTTAGAACAAGAACGATGTAAGCCACGCCCGATTGGAGACGGGAGGCGTCCCACCACAGTCTCATTAGCCGAAAGCGGTCACGTGATATGCGGAAAGAGGAGGGAGAATGCTCGATCAAGAACCATTGGTCGAAAACGGTCACCTGACATACGAGAGACCGGGAGAGATGGGTATGCGTCTTCCCCCCAGAGGCACTGTGAGGAAGTAGGGGTGAAAATAATAGCGATAATGGGAAATCAGAACTAATGCGACTTTTGGGATTATCGAGAGAGCCCTGACGCCGACAGACCCACCCCGGTTTGCTGCGGCGTCAATAAAAGCAGGACCCCAATCGACAAAAAATGAGTTCAGCCCCGGACGGCAGCGAGAAGAGATCACCTCGGACGACAGAGAGTTGCGGCTGAGTTGCGGCAAGAAATCCTTCCAGCCCAAGTCGAAAACAAGAAATCCTTCCAGCCCAAGTCAAAGACAAGAGAAGTTCTATCTAAGTCGACGAAGGAGAAGATTACTCGAAAGCCGCGGAGAAGTTGCAGCCAAGTCGAAGACAAGGCCAAAGAGTTACTGGACGGAAGAAGAAGAAGAAGTTAAAATCAAGCCCAGCCGAGAACAGAATTCGACCCAACCAGATCGAAGTGAAGAAATACAACTCAAGTCGAAGAGAAGAATCAACTGCGAATGATTGATAGAAATTAGCCCCAGTGTCGAACTAAACCACACTCCGACATACACAATTCTGGAGAGTAGACAATTCGAAATCGTTAAGTTGTATGATAGAAGCTTGGTGCCATAGTCCACAGAGCGGGTCGGGAATGAGAACAATTTTTCTTTATGTAACGGACATTAGATATAAAAGGTTGTCACCCTTTTTTTTATCAGTAATTTTTTGTCTCGTGAGTTTTTTTTTCTTTTACTTGTGTTTTGCCACCCCCGTCGGACTCAACTTGCATACGGCCCAATCCCTGCTGGTCCCGTCTGTCTAAGATCTAAACACAGCGTGGGTAGACAGACCGGAGATCAGTACAGTTGCTTTAGCAACCAGGTATTGGAAGCGGGTTGGGAAAGGCGAGGCTGGTGATCATCTAACCAAGAGGTTGGAGCGGCACGCTTGGAACCAGGAGGAGCGACCAGGAGGAGCGACGTCACAGTTGGCGCCGTAACCAAAGGATTCGACCCTGGGCCAGGTGTGTACCCGTCACAGCACTCTTTTGCTCCATCTATTATCTTTTCTTCTTTCCAGGAGTCCTGGCCATGGAACAGACAGGTGAGCTGTTCAGTCTTATCATAAACATGAATTTATTGTGCATTGGGCGTTAATCAAGCAGTCTTTTGCTCTATCTATTATCATTTTTTTCTTTCAAGGAGGCAAGTCCATACATTAGACATGGGTGCTGTTCAGTCTTATCATACTACACTTATCTGTTGTGCACCAATGAAGCAGTCTTTTGCTCCACCTATTATCTTTTCTTTTTTTTAAGGGGTCATGTTCATAGAATAGATCGGGGTACACACGATCCTTATGATACTGCATTTATTATCGATTGGGCAGCTATGAAGCAGTCTTTTGTTCCATCTATTATCCTTTCTTCTTTCAAAGAGGCCTGCCCAGGGAATAGACACAGGTTCTGTTCAGCTTTATCATGCTGTATTTATTAACCATTGGGCACCGATCAAGCAGTCTTTTGCTTCATTTATTATCCTTTCTTCTTTCCATGTTTCCTGTTAATATGATAAAAGTAAAAACTACCGCACTTGTAATCTGGTCGCTAACTTCTAAGTATGAAGATTTTGGAAGGAAAAATCTTTTATTGTTAAATTCCTCACGTTGTATTCCATCGATTCGGATTAATTTAATGCATCATCGGCCAAGAAAATTGCATTCTTTCCCTGAAAAGCGCCCTTTTCTTTTTCGATATTGTTCTTGATTAGAATGCAGCATATTGTTGCACGCTTTATCGTTCAACATGGCTCCCGGATATTTATAACCTTACAACGGAAAGGGTGTTCGACACTACGTTATTCGCTATTCACTGTTTAATGTTGAGCCTCGTCAAGGTAAAAAAAAGAAGTTATATCCCGAGGCAGAATGGTACTGCCAGCAACGCGAAAGGAGGAATAAAATAATAGTAAGAAGAAAAAGAATCATAATAAAAAAATCCTGTACTGTGCATTCTCAAAGCGAATGAATACCATTAAAAACGGTCATTTTAGAAGCAATAAACTTGCAGGAGATCGTCTTTAAAATGTTTGCGACGTTCTACCTTCAAAGTCTACAATGACTGAAATGGGTTTTGCCGAGAGACAGTAAATAACCAACATTTTCGGAAAGCAATATTGCAAATCCAGTCAGTATAAGGCCGAGTATTATATTCAGATATCACGTAACAGTTGAGTACTCATTTCTTTGTTTCTAACGAATATTTTATGCATTGTTTTGTTTCCTTAAAAGCATTTTTGTGGCAGTTTGATTATGGTATCTACAAATAATCTGTGTTTAATCAGTAATCTACATTTTGGGATCATCCTTTTGCTAGCAACCATGCATTCTGTCTTCGTACAGCTTATATTTAATCCTTTCTTATCGCCTTTCTTCACTGCCTTCCGTAGGAGTTTTTCTAGTTTTATTTCCGGATTTTCTACCAAAACAGGTATGTGTTATGTCTCCACAAATGGCAGTGAATGTTGGTGTATGTTTATTTTGTTTTATGGCATATCAACACCTCAGTGGGTTATTTAATGCCAGAAAGATATTTAAGATAGGTTCGTATGAATAGAATATGCATTGTTTGTAAGAAATCAGTTCTTAGATCAGGTTCCACTGACGTATTTTTGTAAAATTGGTTTTTGTCGAAAGTCGAATGTTTGGCTGGTATTTTTTCTTCAAAACTGTATTGCTGGTTAAATCATACATTTTAGATAAAATTTTAGATTTTAATAAAAATAACAGCTTTTAATAAAATAATGGCAATCAGTAACTGAAAAGCAAAGAAAAAAACAAAAACAAAAAATACTCCTTTCCATGCCCCCCCTCCATATACGCCAATGATTCTCAATCATATCTATAACAGTTCGACTACCCTAACTTAATATATTGTCGCCATATCCTCTTATAACGTGTAACACGTCTACTAATTATGATTCTGAGTTTTTTCTTAACGTTCTCATTATTTCTTCCATGGCTCTTATCTCTTAAGCTAAATCCATATCCAAAAATGTATTGCTGGCATTTTACTAAAAAAAAAAACAACAAACAAACTATTTCTATACTTTCATAGTGTTTTGACCCCAGTTTAATTATTTATCCATAGTTGGGGAAAGCGAGTCAGAGCGGAGAAGCTACATTACGGCGCGGTTGAAAAGTGACTAAAACTGAGGTGCTAGGCCAGGCCAGGCCCAATGACGTGGCTGATTCTTTATTAGATGTTCTCAAGTATCTCTAGGCATATCACAGAAGCACCAAACGAAAAGATAGGAATATATCTTTCGAAATATATCAAAGGCACCTGTCCTTTTCTATTGTAATGAGTGTAGGACAATTTCGTCACGGATGAAGAACAGATTAGAAACGACAGATGAATACAGAGAGTAGCGTAGACATAACCGGGTACTGTAATAACAGACACCAGGAAATATGGCACAGAGATCCGAAGTTTCAGTGGAAGAGGAATGATATCTTCAAGAAAGCAAAGTTTTAATTTGAATGATTTGGTTCCTTTGTTTAACAGCATATCTATTTCATATGGGCCACTAAATGCCAAAATTTAATTTTCTTGGGATCTTTGAAGTAATAAAAATGTGATATATGTTATTCTGCTTTCACAGTTGAATACATGGTAGATAATACTCAGCTTTTCTGCATATGCATGTTTGTGTGTACATAATTACAGGAGGCGGTGATATATGTGTTTTATGTTGTATTATAGAATTTTATATTATATTTTGGAATACAGTTTGACTTCTTTAAGAAATTGTCAGATATTATATGGATTAATGTCATGAAAGTTCTTTCATGTTGACTGATATATTGTTGGTAATTTTTCTATATAAAATGTATTGCTGGTATTTTTACTATAAAATGTATTGTCATACTTTGATAGGGTTTTGTTACTGTTGGCTTCATTATTTGCGCATAGCTGGGACTCTAACAGGTGCTATCACCTCAGGTCAGGGTGGATCCATGGCCAGCTAGTATTATACGGCCCCACATGTCACATAACAATCTGAATTCTAACAGGTCGATGTAATGTAAATGTAAAGAAAAATGTCAATGACCGCTTAGAAAATAAATAATCTAAAAGGAAGATAGCTTTAAAAATGGAATTCTTAGAACGTAAATTAACAACGTACAATTGCGTAGAATTTATCAGAGGTTATTTCAATTCCCCAGACATGTTTTCAACGCTAAAATGTATATTTTCACTTTTTTCTTTACTAATACACGAAGTATAAACGGCTATGAGTTACCTCACCTTTAAGATTTTCAACTGCGTATACGGCCCGTTTTGCAAATGAACGCTGTCAAGTAAATTTTCTACCCTTTAGGCCATTGCATTTAAAGATTAAATTATAGTTGTAATATTTTGTTTAACAAAAATGGTTAACAAATTTGCCTGTTCTACTGGATATATTACAGCGAAAAAGCATCGACAATTTCTTTACCCCTTGGAACACCCGACCTCGTAGAAAAATGGATAAAATTCGTTAATCGTATTTGATTGGTTTCCTACGAAAAATTCAATCCTCTGTATGAGTCATTTTGACGAGAAATTGATTTTGAAAGGAAAACGAAACAAACTGAATTGGGATTTACATCCAATACCTATAATACATTCAGAGACCAAAGTCTCTTTTGCCGAATGCAAAGGAATTCAGAAAGCCCCCTAATCAACGACTGGTCCTTACTGATGGATTACATGGTTCTATTACAGCTGATACGATAAAGGATTTTACTCAATTGGAAGACGTAAGCGGTTTTGAATTTTAAAAAAGAAGATTATATTCTAATTTATAGGATAGTCTTTGACCCTGAAACACATTATCCAGCTATAAAAGAATGTATTTGCATTGACCAAAACCTTCACGTCCAACTCCAGTGCGATGGAACCCCTATACCGTTACCATAGTAGCACTCACAAGATTTAGCATGTTAAAAAATTTTCAAAACTACATACAAAACGTAGAACAACCATACTCAATTCTAAAAGAATCACAAAAAGGCAACATTGCCAACGAAGAGGTCGTCCTTCATTTTCTACAGAACTAATACGTTATGCCTTACTATTGCGCTATACGTCTCAACAAGCCTACAAATTACTTCTTTTTCTTTATTAGAGGAAATTCAAAATAAATAAATAAAAAATAAACGTTTTCATTGTGAAATGTGCTCTCTGGTCATTGTAGGCAATGATAGTGATGATGCTACAGAGAAGCAGTATTTTGACTTACTTTCTCGAGGAGGTCGTTTGTAGTTGTTTTACAGTACTTGACTATGCAGATAAATTTATTGTAATACATAATGAATCCACTACAAGAGATTTTGTTGGAAGAATTTTGGAAACCTCTTCTCCAAAATATGTTTTCACCCGCGAACAACACACGGAAAAAGGAATTCACTTTACAGTAAAAATTATTGTAAATATATTTTACAACAACAAACGAAAGTTTTCATTGGATGTAGTTAGAAAAATTATTGCAGAATGTTTTAAAAAAAGGCAAAGGTCAAAAGAAAATTGATTTATAAAGAAATTGTTGTTAAGGTTTTTTTTTTTATTTGTATTTGTTTTTGTATTACTGCTTAATTATTTAATAACTTTTTTCTTTATTTGCTATGTTTTATTATTATTTTTCTGTTTAAAAAGGAAAGCAACAACCTGCTTATGTATTTTTTGACGGTTTTAACGTTTTAGGTAAAACAGAAATAAATTGACTATAAACCAAATAGTGACATATGGGGCCATATATATTAGTGGGCAATGGTGGACTTAGGAACAACAGCCATTATGAGGTGGCTTCACGCCTCTAAAACGTCCAATCCACTGATCAGAGGCCTCATTACCGGATGTAGTTTATATTTACGAGTAAGTGAATGTGACGAACTCCAGTAATTCGACCCTGGCTCTTCGATTTCTCAACCTATTACACCACCCGCACATCCTTGCCGATATTCTGAAGAGATGTAGTGATATCAGCTTTCAGCTGATATCTCTCTACGGAGAGATACCATATTGGTAACGACTCGTCTGAAGGTTTTAGAAAGTGAAGAAGGCTGGAAAAAGGTATTGAATGAAACATGTTAAACTCAAGAAACATAAGTGTACATTTCCATTTAACAAATGCACTAGTAACAACGAACTGACTCAATTTTAGACAAGCCTGAAAAACACATTGACGGAAACAAGGTACACGTTTGACATACTCACGACATCATATGTAATTAACTACGTGCTCGAAATGGTGTTCACCCTATACAAGTCCCAAAAACCACTGGTCTCAGAGAGTGACTGAAGGTGTTTGTTGTGCATGTGGGAGGAGTAATAAGAGGTAAAAGAAGCACTATAGAAAGATATGTAGGGTATATTTCTGAAGACTGTTTCCAGGCTGTCTTCAGGCCTATACACCAAAGTCGTACTCTCTCTGTTGCTGAAAATCGAATCAGTCGTCTTTTGACCAAGAGGGTGACATATTTTTGCAGCATTACATAGCACAACGCATATGGTCCTTCTTGGCTACTTTTATTGTCCCCAGAAGAGAAATTTTGCCGACTACTTGTCAGTGACTGTGAGGGAGAAGTGAGTGAGAGAGACTTCCAATTCTTAGTAGTTGCATACCCAAGTGTTACTACGAGCGAAAAATCTCACTGAAGGCTGTCTTCGGGCCAATATACACCAAAGTCCTACTCTCTTTGTTACTGAAAAAAAGAATCAGTCATCTTTTAACCAGGAGGTCGATATATTTTTGGGGCATTAAATAGCACAACGCATATGGTCCTTCTTTGCTACTTTTATTGTCCCCAAAAGGGAAATTTTGCCGACTACGTGTCAGTGACAGGGAGGGAGAAGTGAGTGAGAGAGACTTCCAATTCTTAGTAGTTGCAGACACACGTGTTACTGCGAGCGAAAAATCTCACTGAAGGCTATCTTCAGGCCAGTACACCAAAGTCGTACTCTCCCTGTGACTGAACATAGAAATGGTCCAAATGTTTTGTATGTCCGAGCATTTTTGGTTATATTTTTAGCTATTACTAAGAATGATTTTTATTTTTACTTTTCACAGAATCTATAGATTGTTTATGTACGTATCTAGACTTATAGGAATGTTCTATTTTCCAAACACGGTCCCCACATTGTGGCTGTGTTCATAGTTGATATTACTGAGTGTTGGCTTTTTTACTGATAATGCTTCCATTATTTTTAGCGTTTATTTTTACATATAGATGATGCTATTATATTTATATTATCAACGAGTATGTTTCGGATAGACTTTGATAGATCTCCATGTGTATTTAAATGAGAGATAACTGATATATATATATATATATATATATATATATATATATATATATATATATATATATGCATGTACGTTTGTTTTTGATTTTGTCGACTAGACAATATAGTAGTCTCAATTGAGCAATATCTATGAGAAAAAGAGCACCATGACGCAATTCACTCAGCCAGAAATTTGGTAATGGCATACTGTACTGCTTGGCATTCATGCCGGAAGCTCCAATACGAACAGTGGATTCGGAAAGAGTTGGATGAGTCTAATGGTGACTAAAAATGTACGGCACCTCGGAAAACTCACTGTGATCATTGATAAGAAAAAAAAACAAAACAAAACTTACAAATTTTTTGTGGCGGTTTCAGACTAAGGACGGAGGCCTACGTAAAGTATCTTTAGGAGTTAGTCCTGCTCTTGGTCAAGGCGCTGGGTGCTGGAAGATCCTATGTCTGGCAGCAGGACTCTGCTCCATGTCACACACGCAGGAAAACCCAGCCGTGGTAGCCAGACAATTTCTGCGATCCCATCACCCCTTCCATCTGGCCACCTAATAGTGGCCTACTTGATTATTGTGTGTGGGGCGCAGTTGAACGAGAGACCAACAAAACTTTTAACACCAAAGATGAAATGCAGGCAAGGATCATGGCAGCATTCACCAACTTAAATCTGGATATAGTTCTGAAGAGTTGTGGGATGGACCCATTATCCCATGCTGTTCCACGATTTGCACAATATTTACATTATTCGGACTATTGTCCTCATCTTTGTCGCCATATTTATTACAACGTTTTGGCCGTTGTACGCTCCGGCCTTCTTCAGGTGGTTGGAATGTCGAACTGAACCCTTTATTTCGCTCACTAGGGTAGACACATAACACAGTGGATAAAGGCGTTGGTTAGATCCAGTGACAGGACCCAAACAATTAAGGCAGCGGAGAACTTGGAGAGGGGAATTAACAGAAGATAAGTGATAACTGACATCCATTAAACATGGCACGTGGAACTAGAACAGTCTACTCCAGCGAGAAAAATAAAGGGTTCAGTTCGACATTCCAACCACCTGAAGAAGGCCGGAGCGTACAACGGCCGAAACGTTGTAATAAATATGGCGACAAAGATGAGGACAATAGTTCGAATAATGTAAATAGTGTACATAATACCTCATCTCATAAATATAGACAGATACGATTTGGACAATCTTGCTGCTACACCCGGTATACATACATGCATACATACATACATATATATATATATATATATATATATATATATATGTGTGTGTGTGTGTGTGTGTGTGTGTGTGTGTGTGTGTGTGTGTGTGTGGAATTGTGCGTATGTGTATAAATCCACCAGAAAATTTCAGGGAATTTAAATTGTCTGCAGTCGGAATAAACGTTCTTAGGGTTTCTAAGTGAATTTCAAAGACAAAAGTCTTTTATTTGTATGTCGATTCATTCAAACACATTTATGCTATTTTGTTCTGCTACCGCCATATTTGATGCAACTGCATCATTGCATTCTCACAGAAATTTGTATCTGTCTGGGTAATGAACTGGTATCAGCACTTTTTACCGGTTTCCAGGGAATTGAAGTTCTTCCCATTAACATAATTTTGTACGGAACAAAATAAATGGCAATCTGCAGAGTATAACGCATGTGGTATACCATCTCATGCACACCCTCCCAATCTAGATCTGTTCTAATGGAAGAGGACACGCCATTCGGATTGTCCAATTTCGAACGCTTTTCATCCGCTGCTTCCTTCACTAGGTTCAAATGGGAACAGAGCTTTTCTGAAGTCAACGTTTTATTTTGAAGAAGTAGTCATCGCATCATCTTCGTCTACAGCGGTTAGTAGTTGCTCATTTCGTTTTACTTTTCACTCCACATTGTTGTAAACAATACATTTTCATCGCTTCTCATCATTCTTTTAAAAATGGGTCGTTTTGTTGTGTTTGAGCAGTCATAGATAGAAATATTTTTCTGTTAAAACATCGAAACATTTAACGTATCCAAGTGTTTTCAAATGCCTTACAACGCTGATATAAAATGTGAAGTATCTCTGCGATGTCCTGTGTTGATTGACCGGAATTAATTTTAGCCAAATTTTCGATTTGGTCGTAATGAGCAAGTAAGGGCTTACCGGAACGTTGTTGGTCTCCCAGGTCAATAATTACACTTCTGAAGCTAGTGAATCTCTTACGAACAATACTCTGAGCTACAGCATCATTCCAATAAACGGCACATAACATTTTTCTTATTTGTAGATAGTTTTTCACATCTGGGGGGAAATAAAAAGAGCATGATATGTAGAAAATGTATATCATTTTCCTCCATATTTACTTTTAGTGTAAAATCATTTAACATTCACAATCCATACATGAATTGTATAAACAGACGTATTGAAATTCTTCCTATCAGAATATACATATACACATGTCATAAATTTCAGTCACTGAAAAAAATCAGTCCTACTTATATTCATAATTTTCACTTCCTACCACCTCCTCTTACATTCATATCACGCACACAGACAGTTCATCAGAACAAGCCGAAATATGGCAGCAATACTCCATTCTTGACCTGATCTGACTCTTGTAAAATGATTCCATATCTGGTCAGTTTGTGTAGCAGTTCCCTGTGCCACACCTTATCAAAGGACTTCGAAATATCTAGGGCGAGCACACACGATAGATTTTTATTATCAAGAGCTCACTGAGTCTATGCGTGATAATAGTGAAGATATCAGCAGTGGATCTAAAAGAGCGAAAACCATACAGTTTGTCGCTCAGTAGTTTGTTTTTGCTAAGGTGTTCAACAATTTTCTTGTTTACAATAGCTGCAAAAAGTTTACTAATGGCACTAAGGAGACTGTCGGGGCGATATTGCGACGGGGACGAGAGTTCACATGCTTTCTTTAACACGGGGGAGACACTAGACACCTTCTATGGACTTGAGAAACATTTCTTCCTAAGGCAACATTTAAACAGTTTCATCAAAATTGGAGACATTTCAGCGTCACGGTTTATGAGAACAAATACAGAGGGACACAGAGAGATCAGGAATCTTGTCCACCGTGAGGTGAGAGAAGTCAAGTAAGGGATGGTCTAAAGTACAAAGAGCTTAACGCTATCTATTGTTGCCTGGCTTTGCTGGCCCATTTTTTGAGAGAAAAAGGAAATTTTCATTTATTGGAAATACTGATAATGATTTTTCATGGGTAGGACCATTTTGGTTTCCCTCGGAAACTTTGCAGTACAGACTAACATGAACGATACTACCAACATGCAATCTAATAAAAATAACCCACAAAACCGGTTGTGATGTATATTACTATAGGTCTAGACAGGTTTGGAACTAGCACTATACACTAATTACTTTATAAAACAAATTTTATGATGTTTTGAAAATGTATATTTATACCAAATGTAAATTTTGCAGGCAATGTAAATTTTGCAAAGTCGTAAGTACATTCATAGCAGCAGAAGTACTAATAAATAATTCACCGTATAATATTGAGTCAATTTTTAGATATTATGGCAACAGACTAACCTAATAAATATGTCTGTCTAAATTATATATAATTAAAAAAATATTAAACAAGACCTCATTTATAATGACTTTCCTAATTATATCGTTGATGAACAAATTAGACGATCTATTAAAATATTAGCTTAAATAAAACAAAGGACATAATACATCGTCAAATAAATCTAAACATATCAAACTACTATACCGTAATCAAACGCATTCTAACTATAAACAGGATGAAATAATTCTAAAAAGTCTCATAAACTATAATATATCCCCCACAGATCCCTGTAAAAAATAATAATTAATTAATTAATAATGAATTATGTACTATACTAAATTTAATACAACCAACTTCAACATTCATAACAACTAGCGTTTTACAAAAGGCCAACATCGTATATCAATTTAAATGTCGTTTGGAAGATTGCATCTCTGATAAAAGTGTTAACAATATGTATGTTGGTGCTACTACAACGACAATGACAAGAAGGCTTACTTTTCACTTAAACGGCCATAGTTCAATATTAGAGCATTTAAAGGAACACTCATTCACAGTTTAGACAGATATTAGTCTGAAAATACAACAGTACTCTACCAAGATAATAATAGGCAAAAACTAAAAATCTGAGCTCTTTATATAAGAGAATTGCGGCCCAAAATACTTGTATAGCAACTACGAGTATAGTAACAAAGTTCTTAAATGCTTATAGCAGAAAAGTTTATTAAAAATACTAAATTGTAATTGTTAAAAACTAAAATAAAAATAACCTTTTAAACCCATAAAAATATACTCCAAATATCACATAACTGGTAAATATTTCAATTTTATGGTTATTATGCAAAAAAAATACTCCTCAAAAATATACTCCCTAAAAATTACATAAGTTACCTCCCTTGCATAAAGAGTAAATATTTTGAATTTTGCAGTGTTCACGCACGCATATTCATAGACACTCAACCCCTGAAGATGAAAGTGCTTAAGAAAATAATTATTTGGAATTTTTCTTAATAATTTTTTTACATCTATCAAGAAATTAATCCGTAGATTTGAAAGGATTAAAATCAAAATAGACATAATAAGTCTAAATTATTCAAGTACACACACACACACACACACACACACACACACACGCACACACACACACACACACGCACACACACACACACGCACACACACACATATATATGGTAGACTCTCCCATCGTATGCAACGTATGAGTGTCAAGCAGCACAGTTCCTAGGAACCATATGGTTTAATTATAGTGTTGAAGGGTTTTTGCAAAACCAACCACACTTTTTGTAGGGCCGAATACAGAGACCTGGTGCACTACGTGCCACAAGACCCCAAACGACCCTCCGCTGGTTTTGAATTCAGAGTTGTCCCTCTCCTAGACCAGTTGCCATCCAAGGCTATAGAACCCAGTCTGTCCTGCTATTTACCCATAGCTGGAACGAGAAGAAGAGGGTTAATACCTTTGCCAAGAGTATTAGCACGTAAGTGAATGTAATGGATTCGAATGGAATTCGAACTCGACTCTCCGATTCCTCAATCCGAGCCGCTATTCACTACTCGACACACACACACACACACACACACACACACACACATATATATATATATAATTATTTATTTAAAAATATGATTCCATCGCTACATAAGGGTTCCCATGTTTCAAAACAAGAGCCGAAAACTCGAATAAAATTATTTGAATTAAATTGAATTAAAGTACCAAGCTCTGTTCCATCTTCAAGTGAAATTTTTGGAATAACTAATTCTTGAAATTTACGCGTTTTTATAAGCATATTCATTATTAAAATTAAAATTACTATGGTAACGGCTAGAGCAATTGTTTAAAGAAATGGGGCGTAAGGGTTAATAAGTTGTATCAATATCTCAGTTACATTCAAAGAGGTCAAGTCTGATTAAGGTTGGGGTGTCAAAATTTAAAGCGGAAGATGACATCGTCTAGTCTGGTTAACCGTTAAGTGTCTATGGAGATTTTTTTTTTTAATTTTTCTTATTTTATTTTCAATCCTGAAAGGGTTTTGTGTATATAAAACTGTCATAATTAGATAACATTTGTTTTTTTGACGACTTCATAAAGGTTATTATTATTATTATTATTGGGTAGGTCCTTTAAATTTTTTATTTAGACTATGGAGTTTAAAATTTGTATTTATTATTTAATTGTTTGTTTGTTTTTTTATGCTAATTATTCAATGCGAAAATTTGATGATGTCGGCAAAAAAGTGTTAACTCATGTCTATTGTTTAATAGATTTTTATTATTTAGAAACTTGATAATGTGTAGTTTTTCATGTAGGCATAAAGGGCATGGGTCATACCAAGTTTTACAAGTTCTAGTTTTGTTTATAATTTTCCATTTTACTTTTGGTGTTTTATTCATTTCCTTCAAATGTCAAAAATGTTTAGATAGAGATGTCTGATTTCTATTATTAATATTGTTGAAGGAGCTTTTATGTTGTCTCCACCTGATTTTAAATTCATTCTTCGTAGATCCAATGTATATCATATTAGTATTAGGACTCTCAATGAATGAGATAGTACATTGGTATACCACAGATTTTACGCGGCATATATTTTCCAATGGGCAGTCTGCTGGGTTTCTACAATCACATAATTTTTCACTATTTTTGTCTAATTTAAGTTTATGGTTTTTATTAATACTATTCTGGGATGGGGATTTATTCAGGATTTTATTATTGTGTTTTTTTATTATACTTTCGAGATTTTCAGTGCAACTGTAACTTAATTTTAGGGTGTTTTTATTAAAGATTTTACTAAGTCTGCTATTTGTAGGAAAGTGTTTTTCAATTAAAGCTAGGAATTTATGTCCTAGCTTAATACTAACCATTTCGTTGAACGGAGGGGTATACCAAATGATTTTTCTTTTCCTGCTTTTCTTCTGGTTAGTACAATTGTTTCTATAATTGATGTTAGCATTTTTGTATCCACTATTTTTTTATGGCTGCGTTATAAAAATTACTGTGTTGTTGGAATATTTCTTTATTAGCGGAGTTAATGCTGATTCTTTTCTTTATTGATGGGGGTATATACTTAATTATGGATGGAGGGTGGTTTGACTTAGGGTGTACATACAAGGGGTTTTCTATAAGGTAGGTATATGTTGTTTATTAAATCCAGAGTTACGTCGAGGAAGTTTACCCTTTTTAATTTTGTACAGACTGTTGTTTTTAAATTGAGTTTTCTAAATTCACTATATATAATCTTTCTAATTTTCTCTATTTTAAAATTAGTGGAACTCCTCACTACCATGAGCCCGTCATCTCTGTACAGCCCGATGTCCTTAATATGTAATTCACGGTGCACGGTTAGGTTGTACAGTATTAAAAGACCGACTGTCAGAAGACTGTGCAGAGTCTAAAGATCCCAAGTGATGTCAAAATGGTCATCAGTGTTTTTAATCCATTGGTCCCCATTATGAATGAGGACAGATTTTTTTGAACTGAGAATTATATTCACTTCTTCCTTTGTCAGGTCAGAATACACAGCAGCAAACTCCAGGGCAGTCATGAACAGATCCCTCGATATTGACGGGTAGTAATCCACAATATCGAACTGTATTAGGGTGCAATCAGGTTTATTATTAATATTTGTAAACCAATTGATGACATCTTATGGAATCATATTTTTAAATAAATAATTGTATTTAGGCTCTACTTTTGTATCGGGCACTGTTTTTTGTTTAAATAATAACAAAAATACTAAAGAACTTTGGATTATTTACCTTACGAGTTATTTCCTATTTTCTATATATTTTCACACACACACACACACACACACACACACACACACACACACACACACACACATATATATATATATATATATATATATATATATATATCGACTTCCGACTATAAACAACTTTAACAGATGCGGGTTCTGGAAAATTGCAAACGGCTACGCAAGAGAGGCAAACCGACAATTCTGTCCATTATTAATGCCTTCGACTTCGTTGCCATGATCCAAGAATTCTTTCCTTGCTTCCATTTGGGATTTTGGCAACTCGAGGCTGACGGTTACTCCTTCAGGAATGGCCATCAATCCGGCAACAGTGACTGGCAGTGTCTTGTATCGTTGGCGGCTTTTACGATTGCGTTATTCTGCAGCATAAGTTAGTGGATACTCGAACTAGTGACTTTCTAAATGAGGCAAGGGTTCTCTCTTGCATCGATCGCTTTGATAAAGACTTTGATAAAGACTGTAATAAGGATGCGAACAACGAATTGGAGACACCAACTAAAGCAAGTACAGAAATATTTGGGAAGTAAAATTCGATACAGAAAACCGGAGGTGTATTGGAATAGCGAAAGATGCTCCCCCCCAAATCTAAGCAAAGTACAAACAAACCGCTCATTAACGTACTAATAGTAGAGTCCTTTAAAGCCGATTGTCTGTAGATGGAAGAAGCTCTAATTTGTCACTGATACTTAGGTTTTTAAGCTTCCTTTTTACACTTTCCTTCTGCTTAATATATTAATCAAAATAACAAAAATAATGGATTTGTCACAGCCACTTTCTCACGCACACGCTAATGTATCGTACTTTCCGTCTTTGTTTACAATTGAAAAGTACGTCACCGCCGCCAAGCGGTCACTTTGAGAACTAATACGACTCGTTCCACTAAAACCGCAAATTCTGAAATACATTGCTGACGATTTGGAAGTTTTTTTTCTCCAGATTTTTAAAAATTTTTCTGCGAATTTTTTCCGTTGCATCCGAAGTTCATTGGTGTCTGAGGAGGCGGCAGGCTGCTGGGGGGGTGTCTATATTAAGAAACCGGAACACTTCGTTAAAGACAAAGAAAAACTCTAATGTAACATCAGTCGTCCTATATGACAGTGAATTTGGGACAATCTTCGCACTGATGAAGAAGAGATTTGAGGCAACAAAAATTCATTCTACAGAAGGATGGTCAGAATACAATAGACTGAACATGAGAGTAAGTATGAAAGTTTTCGGGATTATGGAAACAAGATGACTTATACATAGAATCAGAAGAGACAGACTGAAATTTCTAGGTCTAGGTGAGGAAAGAAGGCTTCGAGAATCTGACACTCACAGGACATAGTGATAACAAGATCGAAAGTGGAAAGCAGATAGAACAGGAATTAGGAGGCATAGCAAAAGGACAAACGTTACTAAGATTAACGAAAGATAAGATCGTTCACATCCTTAAGTGATTACTTGCATTTCTAAATGAGGCAAGGGTTCTGCTAAACGTTTTGATGAAGATAGTAGATATGATTACGGTGGGCTAAGGCCGCAGTACAGCCAAGCTTGATCCAGGGCCGGTTGTTTGGCTTTTGTTGGTATAATTTATGAGGAATAAATCTTTCAATGCTGGAGAGATTCCATGAGGGAGGGCGTACTGGAAGGTCCACTTTGGAAGCGAGATACGCTATTATTTCAAACATTGTAATGTCATCATTCTGAAGGCTATAAACAGTGATGACGAAGGACAGGCTATGAAAAAGCACTTGAATGGTAAGTCAAGATTATAATTTTTAGGGTGTCTGTCAAATCCATCTAACACAAACAAGTGATCATCCTGGTTGTTTTCATTGAACGGACCCAAAACTTTCACCGACCCTGATGAATGGATGTTCCCTCAGGGAGGCCCGGGGCCTTGAGCTCCTTTTAGGACTTAAACTCACTCCATACCTCAAATGGAACTCGTACACATGAGCAATCGCTAAAGATGCTAGGAAACTTATCGGTTCCTTGTACCGCTCCAATAAGTACCTGACCCCTAATGCTATATTTACAAGAGCCAGATCAGAACGAAAATGGAGTACTGTTATCATATCGGGAGCGGTGTAATCTTCACTTTCCATTCTCGATAATGTCCAAAAGTGTCTCCGCGTCCATTATTTTCCACTCTGCAACCCCTTTCTCACAGATGAGACGTCGCAAGCCTCTCGCTATTCTACCGCTAATTTCAAGGTGAATTTAGGATGAACTACACTGCTTAGTCCCACCAGTTCTAACCTTCACGGATAAGACCCACCATGCCACACCAATTGTAGCGAACTACCCTTATTCCCTTCATATTCCTTTGGTGAGATATAAGTTCCACTCGAGTAGCTTTCTTCCACCAATCTGTGGTTTCTTTCTCGATCACCCGCAATCTTAACCTGTTCAAGTCTAAGGTTAACCGTTATCTTCCGCACATATCCGCATAAGCTGTGCCACTTACTCTGTAACTCCCTCAAGTGACCCTCGAGCCTTGTACAGGATGAACTCAGTAAAAATAAGACACCAAACCTATGACCGCGTCTATTTAGAGGGTCATCTTTGGTGAGGAGGGTGAGTAGTCCGAGATCGTGATGTCTTGATTTGGATTAGAGTCTGTCTATATTTCTGAGATGAGGTATTATGTACACTACGTTATTCGGACTATTGTCCTCATCTTTGTCGCCATATTTATTACAACGTTTCGGCCTTTCAGCATCTGTCTATATTCCTGAAATGATGTATTATGTACACTATTTACATTATTCGGACTATTGTTCTCATTTTGTCGTCATATTTATTACAACATTTCAGCCTTTCAGTATCTGTTTATATTTTTGAGATGAGGTAATATGTACACTCTTTACGTTATTCGGACTATTGTCCTCATCTTTGTCGCCATATTTATTACAACGTTTCGGCCCTTCAGTATCTGTCTACATTCCTGAAATGAGGTATTATGTACATTATTTACATTATTCGGACTATTGTCCTCATCTTTGCCGCCATATATATTACAACGTTTCGGCCTTTTAGTATCTGCCTATATTTCTGAGATGAGGTATTATATACATTATTTACATTATTCGGACTATTGGCCTCATCTTTGTCGCCATATTTATTACAACGTTTCGGCCCTTCAGTATCTGTCTATATTTCTGAGATGAGGTATTATGTACATTATTTACATTATTCGGATTATTGTCCTCATCTTTGTCGCCATATTTATCACAACTTTTCGGCTAAGGCAGTGGAGAACTTTCAGAGGGAAATTAACAGGAGATAACTGATAACTGATATCCTTCAAACATGGCACGTGGAACTAGAACAGACTACCCCAGTGAGCGAAATAAAGGGTTCAGTTCGACATTCCAACCACCTGAAGAAGGCCGGACCGTACAACGGCCGAAACGTTGTGATAAATATGGCAACAAAGATGAGGACAATAGTGCGAATAATGTAAATAATGATTTGGATTAATCGGATCGATTCCAGTTTCTGATATGAACATGAGATCAGGCTTTATCTCTTGAAGGAGTAGACCAACCTCTGGATCATTGGATGATATACTCCTTATTTTAGTGAAGGAGATGGAGAATTTGGGATCTACTTTATGTCTGGTTGATCTGGGTTTGGAACTTTTTTTCATTTTTATAATTGGAGTGAAGAGGCAAGGTAACGAGATAGCAACATCTCAAGTGGCATATATAGAAAAAATTCCCTCTCGAATTAATTATCAGAAATCACAATCGTAACTGCACACTTCATGAAGGAAACGAGAGGCTCCACCGGAAATTACTGCATTGTTCAGATCCCATTCACAAAATGGCGGTATAGTACGATATTATGCCCCAGCTGATAGTATAGCCTCCTTACGAGTTACTCCAATGATCATATCCTTCATTACGCCAGCCCAGAAAAGCGTTTACCTCTAATCACTACAAATACTATGATTTTATAGATACAAATATTTAAGTAAATGCTCTGTTTATAATAAACAGTAGTTATAACATTTATCGGCCTGAATGTCCGAGAAATTTTCACGGACATTCAGGTCAGTAATTGTTGTTTAAAGAAAAAAGATGAAAAACTGTGAATCAATAACAACCCCAAAAAGGAAAATCAACCAAACCAAAAGACATGAAGAATGTATTGCAATATATATATATATATATATATATATATATATATATATATATATATATATATAAAAAATAAAAATTGATTTATTTGTATTTTAAGGCTTATCAAACTTTTTGCGGTTTTTTCAAACGCAGGAAATATTTTTACATTTTAAGAATTTTGGAGGAATAATAATGATTTACAGATATAACGCCTACTAATTAACCCTTAGTTGGGGTTAAAAGATTCATACATTTTCCAAGGCTATTTGCACGGAAATGATTTTAACGAGCTCAACTGGAATTAGAACTCGGTTCTCCGATCTGCAATTACAAGACTTTATTCATTACACCAACACGCACATTCAAGATTACAGCACCTGATATTCCCAAGCGGTCACCCATCTAGGTACTGACTAGGCTCGACGTTGCTTAACTTCGGAGATTACAAAATAAAATATTGGTAAAGATTTCAAATGCAACTCTACCAACACAAAGCATGACAAAGGAAATGAAACGAGCAAAGAAAAGAAAAATGAAAAAAACCGGTGAATCAATAACAACCAAAAAAGGAAGAATAAACCTAAACAAACCAAAAGACAGTCATTTACTCACGCAATAATGTAAAGGACTCATCGTCTAAATCTTATCGGTAAGAGCGATAAATTGTAACGTCTCCAAGACAGAACTGTTTTCATTTAATCACCATATAGAACCTTTTCTGTCAGCCATCAACATGACTGATGCTAAACTCCAGGAAAGCAACATTCTACGCCTTATTGGGCTCACGTTTGGAGCAACTCTATTGAATCAATTGCAACATCTACTGCTAGGAAAGTTGGTTCACTGTGTTGTGCCAAAAAACTTTCTCGTCAGAATCCATCTTGCACATTTATAAATCTACCATTCGTTCGTGCGTTGAATACTGTTGTCATATCCAGTCTGGTGATCCTGCTGTACATCTCGAGATTCTTGATAAAATCCAAAGAAGGGTCTGTGATATAATCGATCCTGATCTTACTACACATATTTTTATGACAACTGTTCTACATTGCTTTCCTCTTTGGTAACTCGACTACATGACTTAAAGCGTACTGCTAGATTGACAATTAGGGCTCACTGTTGAACTAGCTGATGCTAAACTCCAGGAGAGCAACACTCTACGCCTTCTTGGGTTCACTATTAGGGCGACGATTCTGAATCAATTGCCACATCTACTGCTAGAAAGCAGATCATTTTTCTCTTCATAATCCAACTTGCACATATATAACTCGTCCGTGCATAGTAACTACTGCCATATCTTGTCTGGTTCTCCTGCTGTATATCTCGAGATTATTGGCAAAATTCAGTTTATAATGTAATCGATCCTGAGCAGGTATCTCGACTTCAGTCACTTTCCCACCGATGTGACGTGTCTTCCGTTTGTCTTTTCTACAAATAATTTAATGGCAATTGTTCTGATGGGCTTTTTTTCCTAGCGCTTACTGCATGAATTTAAGCGTGCTACTAGATTGGCAGCTAGGTTCCACAGTTTTACTGTTGAACTACCTAGAAAAAACTGTTAGAATCGTCACTTCTATTCTAACAGTTTTTTCTCGCACTTCTCACCTATGGAAATCCCGAGTTCATGTTTCTCTGTCACTTAGAGTCTTCAAAAAAAAATTTAAATGCAAGTTTAATGGCCGTCTTCTGTCTCCCTGTACTCTGTTCCTTCATGGTCCTTTTCCTTAATTCTCCTCACTAAAGTATTCTCATTCTCTTTCAACCCGGAATTCATGCGTCCTAATGGCATTATCGCCTTACTTGGGGTGAAACGATTAAAACAAACAAACAAACAAAAAAAAAAAAAATTCAGTTTCGGGAAGAAATTACAGACATATTACACCCGAGGCGAAACCGTGACGTTAACCCAATAATCTGACAGCAGAACATCAGGAATCAGAAACATCGTGCCTAAGCAGGACCCAGGCGCCGAGATCAGCTCGATCGAACGTGAGGACTGAAAGACACACTGGGAGAAGGCGGGGTTACTAAGACTGCTCGGGGATGAACCGACATCGTCTTCCTTCATTTCAAGATGAATTACTATGAACAGAAGTAGTAGCGTCGACTGAGATGGGCTGAAGGACTGGCATTCTAACTAACTTCATCCCTGTCTTACAGGTTATTGAAATTTTCGAACTAAAACGAGTAGAAAACCAGAAATTGTTACATTAAGGCAGGAAATTTGGAAAGAGCAATGAGTCGATGGGGTGTAGTGGTGAAGATTATGTGGTGATGAGCCATTTTAATATATTAAAGTTTTAACTTAATACTAAATTTCAGTGAATCCCTAAGCAGACGAGAATGGATGGAATTCCAATTAGTAAGAACAAGAAATAAAATAAAGACCAAAAAATGTTTTTACCTTCATTGGCTAAACGTGGAAATACTTTAAGCGCTTAAAGTGCGTGAATACCCATTAAAATTACAATTTCGAACATGAACGGGTGATTTGGTCACCAGGCTGGATATCTGGCCGTCTTCTAAAGGGTGTTCCAATAACTTGGAGCGATTTTAAATGTGAATTAAGTTTAAGTGTTTAATGATTTTTTTTTCTTTTTCTTTTAGATTTAACAACTTAAGTTTTTGGCAATTCCAACCATGGTAAGATTAACAATCAAACAACGTGTTAAAGTTATCGAAGCCTAATACGAAAATGGACGTTTAAGCAGAATTTGAATGAGAAGTTCCCAGGGCACATCATCTCACGAAAAAGTGAAGCCAATTGGCCACAACGATCGTGCGACATGACGCCTTTAGATTTCTTCCTTTAGGGTCGTCTCAAAAGTAAAGTCAATGCCAACAAACCAACAACAATTCAACAGCTGAAGGATGATATAATATGGCATATTGGTGAGATCGAGGAACAACTATGCAGAGATGTCATCAAAAATTTTGACCATCGAGTGGAGGTGTGCCACCGAAGCCACGGCGGACGTTTTAGTGATATTATTTTTCACACATAATTGCTATGACTTAAATAATATGATCCAATAGAAAAATAAATAAATTTTCACCAATAACACTGATTCATTTACTGCTGACTTTGATCCGTCTTAATGAAACACCCTTATAAATAATCCGTCTTAATGAAACACCCTTTATATGCAACGTATCCACCCAGGACGTAGGCGATTATGGCTCTCTACAATTTCCTGTCCTTTGTAACTCTTAATAAATTTTGTCTTTTCGCTCTTTCTCTTAAACCCTGTTCCACCATCCATTTACTTAAGTTCGTCATGTATGTTATGTGCTCTTTCCCTATGTCCCTCTTGCCCTCAATCTATCCTGTATCAACTTTTCCAAGCCCACCTTCCACATCACGTGTCGCAGAAATTTCAACTGTCTCTTCCTGATGTTATGTATTTTTGTTTCCATTTTCTCCAAAACCTCGCCGTTGCTCAAATGTTCAGTCCATGGTATCCTCAGCATCCTTCTGTAGAATCATTTCTGTTGACTGATGAATTAGTTGAAAATCGATGTCTATTGACCTCCTAACATCCCAATAGGTATTTTTGTGTGTAGGGGTAGAGTCCATTCTCTAATGTCGCCAGTAAGCACTGTTACTTTGTAGAACACACTCCCGAGAGATTGCTTTCCGGACAACTATAATCTTGGGTCGGTCGATATCTATCCTACTCGTCCTCATAATATTATTACTTCTCCATCTCTATTTGTAACCCTCTACCTTGAGTGGTTCTTGGGCTTTTTATTGGGTGAACTGTCAGTAAAATAAAAAAAAAACAAAACATTTTAACAGTAATCATGTAATTTGAGAGGTTCGCGAGCCTTGTGTTGGATGGACTTTCTATAAATATATGTATCTTAAAACAATAATATTTTGTAACCGCGTCCTGGGTATGACGATAAACTACATCCGCGTCCTGGGTAAGACAATAAACTGCATCCGCGTCCTGGGTATGAAGATAAACTACATCCGCGTCCTGGGTAAGACAATAAACTACGTCCAACAGTAAGGCCTCTGATCAGGAGGTTTTGAGGAGCGTGGAGTCACCTCTTAATTGCTGTTGTTCCCAGGTCCACCCTGATCCGGGGTGGTAGCACCTGTTAGGGTCCCAGGCATGGGCAAATAGTTAACTCCGAAACTGAGGTAAAAAGCATTATAAAAGTGTAAAAATAGGTTTTAATGCCAGAAATATTTTGTAAAAAATTATTACCAGAAATAAATTTTTGGAGAAAAAAGCTATTACCAGCAATATATTTTTGAAAAAAATATTACCAGAAATAGATTTTTGACAAGACAAAATATTACCGGAAAAAAAAGTTGTCGGCATTAAATAATCCATTGTGGTTGATATATCGTAAAACACAACAAAACAAACCAAACCATTTTGTAACGCTATGTTCTTGTGTCATAAACTGATGTTCTTTTGTTCAAAAGTAATGGAAAAGGGATTAATTTGTTTTATTAGGTTGGTGCAAAAATAATGTCGGTTTTTGACGTATTTTTAACGTCAAAAACCGACATTATTTTTGCACTAACCTAATAGTTCTTGAAAAGGGTCACCCACCTAAACCGAAAATTCTATTTGACCAGATACGCAATAAGGGTAAAAAAAAAAAAACCCAAATATTTCACAAGCTTTAGTTTTCAATTTGCTAATGATGTAATGGGTAGTATTTATGTATTATTTAAGGCATTTAATAGTTGATAGCTATAGCATAACATACAAACTTACAAATAAATGAAAACTACTTCTACATAGTTACATAAAATTCTAGAAGGCTGCAGAAAGTTCTAGAAGGTTCCAGAAAGTCATAGTACTACTATACTTAGATACGATTTTACAAATTTCGTGTTGGGGGTAACATTTTAAAAAAATATACTGAATTAAACACTTCATTATTTTTGAAGAAACATTCATCGAATTATGACAATATATATATATATATATATATATATATATATATATATATATATATATATATATATATTGTCTAGCATGAAACAGACTGTCGCTTCTAAGTGTTGACTTCAATGTTCACTTTTATATTTACACACACTCTATCTCTGATATTGAGCACTTTATCCCATAAATATAGCAAACCTTAAGAGTGTATTTCTTCATACCCCCCCACATATGTATATATATATATATATATATATATATATATATATATATATATATATATATATATATATATATATATACATACAAATATAGACAACTAGACTCGTCTCGAAAAAGCTCTCGAATTCTTGATTTGCCAATGATCAAATAATTCTCGAGGGAAAAAAGGTTTGAAAAAGAAAGAGCGACAAACATGAACTTCTGCCGAAAAAAATCGCACAGATGCAGGTCTGAAGCCCAAAGAAAAAAACCCGATACGAGTAAACAACTAACTAACAAAAGAGCTCAATACAACCGTAGAGCAGACCTAGATACACCTAGTGAGCCAGACAAACCTACCCAGGTTTCACCCTGACGATCCGTTTAGGTGAAACCTGGGTAGGTTTGTCTGGCTCACTAGGTTTATCTATCTATCTATCTATCTATCTATCTATCTATCTATCTATCTATATATATATATATATGTGTGTGTGTGTGTGTGTATTGTCATCCACAGACAGACTGTTTTGCTGTATCACAGCTCTTCAGTTTAGCTAGACGTACGATTGCTTCAAGCCGGGCTAAATTTTCAAAGTGGTTTGGCTAAATAAATTTAGGCATACTATGAGTGTTTTTTTATTTATTTTAATCATTTCGATTCCACGAAACAAATTTCTTGGTAGTCATAGAAAATTAAGAAAAATACTAGAATTTTCTTTCAAATAATTTTTATTTTCGCAAGTACTTTCAATCTCATCAGAGGCCATCTTCAGAGAGTTAAATTATCTGTGTATGTGTATACATATTTCTTTAAATTCAAAACATATATACATTCGTGTGTCTATGTGTGTTTCTGCTCGACTGTGAGTATGTGGGCAATAGGAATTGTGAATTTCTTCTTATTTTTCTTGCTTTTTTTTTGTCCGTTAAATAAATTTTTTTTACAAACATCTACAATGGCAAATAACTAAAAAAATTTAGAAAATGAACAAGAGAATCCTTCACAGATTCGAACATACTACTTAGAGGTAAGCCAACATCTATTTTCTTTGTCATTATTTTGCTGCTTAGACAGTATTGCCGAATTAACTTACAAATACAGTCACGCAGAGATCACAGATACTACACTGATCTGACTTAGAAATGCTTGGGAGTGGCACTTTGAGAGTAGGCAGAGCATAGAGATATTCTATCAACATGTAAATTAGACTGTTACTTTTATGGGTACTATGTTTGTACTTATACAAGTGTGCAGGTGTAAGGAAAATTGATTCAGATTCCGACATAATCTGTTTCTGCCAAATGCCCAAGGGAAACGCATGACAACATCTGTTCTCTCCCCAGATATGGGTTAATTTGTAGACTACACTTAGATCTGTAGCCTTGGCTTTAAGAGAAAGAACATTCTGTATTTCAGTCCGTAGATCTGCATGTCTACATCTGTGGGTTAAATAGTAGAGCAGACTTAGTTCTCTTACCTATGTTTAAGAGAAATAAAATTCTGTATTTCAATTCGTAGATCTGCATGACTATATCTGTTCTCTCCCCAGCTGTGGGTTAAATAGTAGAACAGACTTAGTTCTCTTACCTATATTTTAAGAGAAATAAAATTCTGTATTTCAATTCGTAGATCTGCATGACTACATCTGTTCTCTCCCCAGCTGTGGGTTAAATAGTATAACAAACTTAGTTCTCTTACCTATGTTTTAAGAGAAATAAAATTCTGTATTTCAATTCGTAGATCTGCATGACTACATCTGTTCTCTCCCCAGCTGTGGGTTAAATAGTAGAACAGACTTAGTTCTCTTACCTATGTTTTAAGAGAAATAAAATTCTGTATTTCAATTCGTTGATTTGCTTGACTGCATCTGTTCTCTCCCCAGCTGTGGGTTAAATAGTGGAGCAGACTTATTTTTCTTGCCTCTGTTTTAAGAGAATCCGTAGAGAAAATCAACGGGAAAGAACTGGACTATCTTTCTTAGGAATGCTTGGCAATTCACAGATATTAAAAAAAAAGAATTCGTGTGGAGTTATGATCGACTAAACCCTGAAGGGATATGGTATTAAAAAAAACAAAACAGCTTGAAAGGTTTATTTACATTCGTCGAAGCGAGTTCAAATTCACAATAAATCTGTGCGTCAATGAATAAATAGCTTTAAATTCATCGATTTATATGACCTTTGTCTCCATAATTGTTGTCTTTTAAAAACCAAATACTTCGCCATAACAATTAGATTAAATAGGCTTGATAATTAAACTATGAAAATAAATAAGCAATTTAACGCTATTAGAATTAACAATGCCACATAACGATATGTAATCGTTTCTTTTTTATGTCCTGAACCGTTTTACTGTTAAACTTCATTTAATCCCAACGAAAGACCTGGGGCAAATGAATTGAGTTGACTCTCTGTAATGCCGACTCCGAGGTGACCTGTCGCCTTTCCCTTTGTTCTTGACCCCACCCAACGAGTCTAAATCGAGCCACCCTATGCCTTGATACAAAAACTGACTGCTGGGTGGTGGGGTAGAGACTTGTTAATGTAGCTTCACTCCCACTGCGTATTATCGTCGTGGTCATAAATGCGTAATCCGGGGCAAACCAATGCCATTTCAGCGCTGCTCCACCGATGCATTTGCAAGGCGATCAGTTTAGATAGTGTGGTATTGGCCCAGCAAGAACTCTGTGGGGTGCCAGCTGCGATCCCTTGCCCACAAGATGGCGGCCCAGTAGGGACTGATTGTTCCCCTTTAATTGAGACAAATGGCCTGTGTTTGTTTGAGCCAACCAGAGGAAGGAGGATATTTGCCGTAACACAACATGTTATCCGACGTCAATATGTAGAGGGTAAACATGGCGAAGGGTGGGTAGGGTGAAGATACTCGGTGTGCTATGGGGGCTGGGGGTGGGTGAGAAGGAAAATGAAATACAAAAACTGAAAGGGACGGAGATGGGGCGAAGAGGGAGAGGGAGATTTAATTGGAGAGAACGGTAAATAGGATTTCGCTTTGTTTGTTTTTTCTTCTTCGTTGTTATATTTTCTTTCTTTTTTTTCTTCTCTTTCTTTTTCAGTCATTATCTTTCTCGCGCTGTTTCATCTCTCTCTCTTCTTTCTTGTTTTCATTCATTTTGTTTCATTCTTTCGTTCGTTCATATTTACGCCCTATCTTTTTTTGGAGGCATTTTCGTTTTGTTCTTTCTATTGTGGGTTAATTTGTTCTTTGTTTCTTTTTCTTTGTTTCTTTTTTTTCTTTTCTTTTCTTTCTTTCTTTCTTTCTTTCTTTCTTTCTTTCTATCGTGGCTTAATTATTTGTTTCTTTTGCAGTTATTATCTTTCTTTCGTTCCTCCATTTTCTCTTTGAATCGCTTTTCTTGTTTAGCTTCATTTTGTTTCATTCTTTCTTTCATTCTTACTTACGCTCTATCTTTCTTTGTTGGTGGGTTGTCTTTTCATTCATTCTTGTATTCTTTCTTTCTTTTTTCCTTCCTTCCTTTCTTCCTTCCTTCCTTCCTTCCTTCCTAATTCATTTTTATTCGCTTACATTTTTTCCTTCCTTTCAGTTTATGTATTTTTCTTCGATTATTTCCCTTTCCGGTCAATTTTCATTCTTTTTCTTTTTTTTTTTGTTATTAACAGTTTATTTTTTTTAATTTTCTTCTCAGGACTTGTCTTACCGCATTTTTCTTTCCCCCGGTTGATTGCTTTACATTCCTTTAAAATTTTTAAATTACTGGATTAAGAATTGATTTTCTTTCTCTCTTTCTTTTTTCTTTCTTTCTTTCTTTCTTTCTTTCTTTCTTTCTTTCTTTCTTTCTTTTATTCGTTCGTTCATTATTTTACTTTCTTTCTTTTTTCTTTCTTTTTTCTTTCTCTCTTTCTTTCTTTCTTTTATTCGTTCGTTCATTATTTTACTTTCTTTTTTCTTTCTTTTTTCTTTCTTTCCTTCTTTTTCTTTTTTCTTCTTTCTTTCTTTCTTTCGTTCATTATTTTACTTTTTTCTTTCTTTCTTTTTTCCTTTTTTTGTTTGTTTCTTTCTTTTCTTTGTTTCTTTGTTTCTTTCGTTCGTTCTTTCTTTCGTTTTTTATTGTACTTTTTCTTTCTTTTTTCTTTCTTTTTCTTTCTTTATTATACTCACTTTATTCTTTTTTTGATTCACTTTCTATTATTCCATTCCTTTTTGTTGCTCCCTTCTTTATTTCTCATTCGTACTGTTTTCTCTTTTTCGTTGTTTCGTTCATACATTACAATATTCATTTCTTTATTTCATTTCTTCTTCTCTTGTTGTCGCGTTCATTCTTTTTTTTTCGGTCTTTCTGTTTTTTCTTTTCTCCTTTCTTTTTTCGTTCCTGTTTTTCTTAAACTGTTCTTTCTTTTTTAGATTTCATATTTTTTCAGTCTAAAAGTTTTGGCGTACGTTTCGCGCCATTTTGTTGCTTTTACTTTGAATTGTGCATTTCTGACCGCATTTTTTTTCTTCTTTCTTCTTATAGGATTCGCCTTCTTTTCTTTTTCACCGTCTGATTTGGTATTTCTCTCTTCCTATTTCACTCGTCCAAAGATGTCAGTGCCTAATGCCCTGCACTCCCCACCAGTTTTCGTTAATTTCTTTCTCAATCCACTTTCATATTTTAGGTTACTCACCAAAACAATATCTGGAGGACACCTTTACCTTGAATTATTATTATTATTATTATTATTATTATTATTATTATTATTATTATTATTTCAGTTTTATTTCCCTATCTTCTTTGTAAAATTCCCAGCCTTCTTGTTTTTCTTTCAGATCCTCCTTCTTCTTCTTCTTCTTCTTCTTCTTCTTCTTCTTCTTCTTCTTCTTCTTCTTCTTCTTCTTCTTCTTCTTCTTCATAAGATTCTCACCCTTCTTCTTTCAGTTTTTATTCTTATACTTCTTCGTAAAATGCCAAAACTTCTTCTTCGTAAGATTACCGTCCTTCTTCTTCATTCAGTTTTTTTTCTCTTTTTTTCTTTAAAGTCTTTTGTTCTGTTCTTCTTTTTTTTCAGTTTTCTTTCCTCGTCTTCTTCTTCTTCGTAAGATTACGGCCCTTCTTCTTCTGCTTTCAGTTTTCTTTCACTTTCTTCTTCTTCATTCAAATTTTGTTCTCTTCTTCTTTCAGTTTTTTTGCCCTCTTCTTTTTTTCAGTTTTCTTTCTTCATCTTCTTCCTAAAATTCCCACTCTTCTTCTTCTTCTTTCAATTTTTTTTATTAGGTTGGTGCAAAAATAATGTCGGTTTTTGACGTTAAAAAATACATCAAAAACATACATTATTTTTGCACCAACCTAATACCTCTCTTTTTTTTCCTTTCAGTTTTCTTTCCCTATGTTCTTCGTAAAATTCCCAGTCTTCTTGTTCTTCTTGTCCTTCTTTCGATTTTCTTTCTGTTTTCTTTCAGATCCTTATTCTTCTTCATCTTCTTCTTCTTAAAATTCCCACTCTTCTTCTTGTTCTTCGTCTTTCAGTTTTCTTTCAGATTCTTCTTCTTCTTCTTCTCTTTAATAATTCACTTTCAATCAATCGACCCATTTTACCGCACAATCCAAAGCAACAACAACAACAATAATAAGAAGAAGAAGAAATAAATTATCAAGACATAAACGTTTGCTTTCGTATATTGTCTTATTATTTTTAATCCTTTCCGAATTTTATTTAAAACTTTACCGAACCAATTCCCTTTTACCAACAAATAAATGATTCAGAAAAAAAGGATTTATCCCCCACCCACCCCACAAAAATCAAAATAAATAAATAAAATAAGACATAATGAAATAAAAATAACAATAAAAACAACAATAAATGAAAAAAAAAAAAAAAACGGAGCAAGTGAAGCGAATAAATATGGCCGTCAGTTGACGACGCGAACTTGCAACGGTTACATGGTTGGCGAATGGGGCTGGGAACGAGACCGCGGCTTAAACAATGGTAGCTTCTGGCTTGGGGAAAAAAGCTTCTTTGATTGAATTATGTGTGGTGCATTACTACAACGGAGATAACAGGACGAGAAAGTAAAAAGAGTGAAACGAGGCGAAAAAAATAACCAAATGAAGAAGAAAAACGCGCGAAAAAGGCCCCAACTGGCCCTTATTAATTCTGTATAGAAGCACGAAGTTGTGTGAACATGTGTATGTCGGTACCTATATTTCTGTATGTGTTCATAAATATCGCTCTAGTATGTGTGCGATATTTTGTTTTAATGTTCCTCAGTGTATTGAACTGAATATGTGCAGTCATATTCTTGTGTGCGTGTGCGGACGCGTTTTGTGTTTGTGAATATGGCCTTATCATTAGTAGTGTTGTGTGAATTTTATACATATAGCAAAGTCTCCTGGTTGGTTTTCGTAGTTAAGCAACGTCATGTGATAGTATTGAATGAGTGATAATTAATGATAGGATAACTGTGTCTGTAAAGTATGAAAAAAAGATGTATATTCACTAAGTTCATCCTTGTGCAAATTAATTGAAACATAACGAATAATTCCGTTATTATTTTATCTTTATTCTTATTTTTCCAGTGAAACATGACCAAGTGCACATTATTGTACTTCGTATGTCCATTTCACGAAGTCGTTTCTTGCAGATTGACCACAGATTCTCGATTGGATTTAAATCAAGAGAGTTTACAGGTCAGTCTACAGTACTTTGATTTACTCAATGGTAAGGTTTGCCAGTGTGTTCGTGCAGCGTTACAATTTCTGTAAGCTTCTTTGGAGTAATGTCTATCGCGGCCAATTGCCGTAGGACAACTAATCGACAGCCGAGACAATAGTGCCTGAGCGTAATAAAAATCTGATACAATCACGGATGACGCAATATTTTTCAAGGCCAAACAAATTTCATCGTACACCAGATTCATATTACTGCACACCACTGCAAATGACCTAATCTGAAGAAAAAATAGAAATCGATTACACCGTGTCACTCCCGTGGGTCTAAAACTGACCGTATGGTGAAAGAAAGGAAACTAAGGCGGTTGTTTCAATCAATTTGCACAACGGTGTAAAGCCATTACATAACAGTTCAGCATTCTTTTTTTTAATACAAAGAAAAGATTGTTGAATTCTAATATAATATCTGTGCCTTTGAAATATTAAGCCAAGAGGTTGGAAAATGTTTCCACAAGTCGAAGAAAAGATTTTGAACTTCTGTTTTATAATTAATCTCTAAAATAGCAGCAGATGCTGGGCAATCTCTTCGCAAAAGTAGAAGTGACTTAAAGCAACAGAGATGCAGTTCTACAGAAGAATGTTGCGAATACCATAGATGAAGAATGTGAGCAACGAGGAGGTTTTAAGGAAAATAGGAACTATAAGGAAACTAATACTTACAAGTAGAACGAGACAGCTGAAACCCGAAAGCGCGTTGGAAAAGCAAAAGATACCTTCCAGAAAATAAGCAAAGTATAAAATGTCAGTAAAAAATAATTATCAGAAAAAAAAAGAAAAAAAAAAAAAAAAAGAAAATGTGATCTACGTTTTTTTTTTTTTGAGTAATTTCACCTCAAGCAAGGTAATAAAACCACTAAGACGATAGGGGTTACTGGGTCTGATAGAATATACGAAACAAATCATTATTAAGGAGAGAGTAATAAAAGAGCAGGAATTAAGAAGATTGAAGCTAACGATTGACCATGCATTTAAATCTTTGACGATCAAAGTCAACTGTAAAGCAAGCAGCTAGTTCCGAAAGTGGGGATTGCAAGAGAAGAAACTGTTAGCATAGAACCTACGGTTACATCTAGCTATTTTAATAGTAGAGCAATGAGACCTATCCGCCAGTCTAGTACTGCGCTTAAATTAATCTAATCCTCCCATATGGTAGGGAATACTGGGCAATCTCGTCACAGATGAAGAAGAGACTCGATGTGGTTCTGTCGACAAATGCCGAAAATATGTGATCAACGAAGAAATTTTAAGGAAAACAACACTTGAAAGGAAACTGATACTTACAATGAGAACGAGTCAGAAGTACGAAGGTCTATAGAAATAGTGAAAATGCCTTCCAGAAACTGAGCAAAGTATTAATAGGAAAATTTCATTAGAAACAAAAAAAGAAAAAAAAAAGAAAAAGTGATTTGAATTGCTTTGCGATATCTAATCCCCAATATGGAATTGAATACTGGACAATCTTTTCAAAGATGAAGAAGTGACTTGAAACGAGAGAGGAGTGGGGTGGGGTTCGGTCGACGAATGCTGAAAATGCCATGTGAGGAAGAAAGAAGTTTTACGTAAAATAAGAATTAAAAAGTAAGTGATACTTACGATAGACAGTTGAAATTTCTGGGACGCATGATGAAGAAAGAAGGCTTGGAGAATTTTACACTCAGAGGAAATACTGAAGACAAGAAACAATGAATAACTTACATAATGATTTTCTGTGACTGGATGGCAGAACAAAGAAAAAGAAAGATTGTGAATGGTAAAGAATAACTTACAGCGACAAAAGACGATCCCCATGTGTGCCATGTTTGGGAAGTGCCTGAAAAGCACACAACGGGTTGGCCTAAACCTTGTTAGTTAAATACATAGAAATGTACGGAATACGTCGATGGTTCTGCTGGCACGAAGTTAACGAGAGTTTTAGCGTACTAGACTTATTTGACTACTCATTACGCTAAATTATCAGTTTCTCAGGAATTTTAATTTCTTCTCATTCGGTGGAAATCATGGATTAGCTTTGTGGGTGAAAAAGATAGTAGGCGTTTCCAACAGGCATAGTTAGTCCATAAGACATGCAGGTGTACTCGGAAACGAGCAACCATAATTTCTCCTTGTCTTTCTCTTTCTCTCTCTCTCTCTCTCTATATATATATATATATATATATATATATATATATATTAATGTTCACCCAGTACAAAGCTCAAGAGTCACTCAAGGTAGTGGGTTACTGTATGGTGTTGTATGAGCATAAGTGAAGTTCAAGGGGTTATGCAGGGAAGAATTAAGCATGTACTTGAAGAGGTCAAGATTATAGTGACTGGGAAACCTGCCGAGAGTCTGCTCCACAAAGTAGCAGTTCTGGGGAAGAAGCTGTCCAAATGGAACTTACTTCTTATTAATAGACTAATAAGGGAATGAGGATGATTCACTCTTGCGCACGTGTCACAGCGGGTCCCAGTTGTAAAGGTCACGGATGGTGTACTTACATCTTCTAATGTAACAGTGTATAATATATATATATATATATATATATATATATATATATGTGTGTGTGTGTGTGTGTGTATGTGTGTGTGTGTGTGTGTGTGTGTGTAAAGATTCAGATATAAATGAATAGAGCTTGGAAGACAATATTGATAAAAGAATAATAAAAGGTTTTCCGCTTGTCATTTCTCTTATATGACAAATGCGAATATCAGTGCCATACCTTTTTAACTTTACACCTAGAGGCCGTAACCCAGTCAGAACGAGACAGAAGTACGAAGGTCTATAAGGTCTATAGGAATAGTGAAAGTGCAAAAAAAAAAAAAAAAAAAAATTCATACCATTTTGGAATCAGGCCGGATCCAGACCCGCAATCCTGAAATTTGGGATACGCAATTTTTCTCGTTTTTTATTTATTTCTTGTTTTAATATCCATTTTTTTATTTGTTGAGTGTTTAAATATTTTTAAAATTATATATATATATATATATATATATATATATATTAATTTAATTGATATACATGCATAGATAGGTAGATAGATAGACTAGCTTAAAAGCCGCCCTATGAGCTAGCACCTGCGGTGGGCTCTTGATTGGACCTTCCTCACAGTAGGTAGGGAGGAGTAAATGCGATAGGCAACAATAAACCACACAATAACTAAAAAATGTTAGCTGCATTTAAGTCCTGCATTAATATTTAAGCTTACCTTTTAAAAGTTCAACGATAATTCTTCTGCAGCCACTTAATCTAAAGATAATTTGATGTACGTAGGTCCTTACTTTTCGTACAAATAATTATTTATACTTCATGGGTGAATTTCGCTCGATTTCGCAATTAATTCCGATTGTTCCCAAATTTATTTTCAAATTATAAAAACTGTTATCGTACAAAAAATCGCCGAAAACAATTGCAGTAATGAAAAATTGTGAATCCATCAGTCAGCAGACGAATATACGTATCACAGCTCATGATTGTGACTAGACATCGGATTGCTTCAAGCCAAGATCGAAATCTGATTGATTTGGCATCAGTCAGAGATTTTTCCCTCTAACCTATCAGCTCCCGGTAGAGAAGAAGGTGAATTTTTACGTATTTATTTTTGAATAAACACGCCAGTGACTTAGAGTGCTCGATTTATAGAAGAGCGTTGCATTATCAGCAGTAGCAGTCACTGTTTACAAATTCGCGCTTTTCCCCTATAGTGCTCGATCGAATTTTATTTTTCGGGGCGTATATATATATATATGCGCTAAATTCTCCCGTCGTAATCGACATATGAGGGTCCTAGGAACCAACATTTGATTTAATTAAGACGGTGAAGGCTTTGTGCAGAACCAACCACATTTTTGAAGAGCCGAATACAAAGACCGGGTGCTCCACGTGCCAAAAGTTCTCCAAATGAAGGTTTTGTCCTGCTCCTAGACCAGTCGCCATTTCTCCTGTAGAACCCAGTCTGCCCTACTATTTGACCATAGCTGGCGGTAGAAAAAAAAGATTCAAACCTTTCCCAAGGGCATTAGAACGTAAGTAAATGTAATGGATTCGACTGGAATTCCTGAATCCGAGCCATTATCCATTACTCCACCGTGCCTGCTATAGGATATAAATATATATATATATATATATATATGTATATATATATAATGTGTGCGCGCGCGTGTGTGTGTGTTTGTGTGTGTGTGTGTCAGTGTGTGTGTGTGTGACTGTGTGTACTTAGGCAGCAATGCTTCTTTCATGCACAATCAAAATTCGTAAATAATTATATAGGCCACACTACAACATGCTTGGCACGCAGACTCACTCTACATCTTTCTGACCATAGCTCAATTAGATCTCATTTAAATACTACCAGACACTATTCGTAACATACTTGTTGATAACACTAATATAATAGCATCATCTACATGCCAAAAAAAAAAAAAGGATAAAAATAATGAAAGCCTTATTAATAAAGACAAACAAACAACACTTAATAATATTAACTTTGAACATGGACACAATATCTTGACCGAGTTTTGAAAAATGAAAACATTTTATAAAACATACATACAACAAACTAATTCTAATTAAACAGTTAAAATATTTAATCCTTGAAAATGGGTAAATGTATTGTCGAAAGCGCTCGGATAAAAAGAACATTCGGACAGTTTTTATATAATTTATCATACGAAAAAAATTATTTGATGGCATGAGAAATTATATAAAAAACTAAATAAAAGCACCTTGTCTGTCATATTCAATAAAATGTGCATATATATATATATATATATATATATATATATATATATATATATATATATATATATATATATACTTAGCTCTCTGATTCCTCAATCCGAAACGAACCGTAATGTATTACTCTGCTGTACCTCCATGTGTGTGTGTGTGTATATATATATATATATATATATATATATATATATATTAGGTTGGTGCAAAAATAATGACGTAATAATGTCGTTTTTTGACGTTAAAAATACGTCAAAAAACGACATTATTACGTCATTATTTTTGCACCTTAATATATATATAGGCAGCATATTTTCATTCAAGAGTGTTTGGTGGAATAATAGTATGTCTATTGATTTTTATTTGAAATCTAATTCACAGATTATTTTTTTAATGTTGCCATTAAACACATTTATGAAGGTGCCGTAGTTTTTATAATTCCTTTTATTTTCTTAAGACTATTCGACCAAATATGATTGACTTAAGACATACTGCCTAAATATACCTATTTTAAATTACATGATCCAGCAAATGATCCTAATACCAACACCTGGCAATTTAAATGTCGCCTCGTGAAGAGGCAGATTGAAACAGCAAAAGACAACTTAAAAACTCTTAGTAAAAGAGCACAAGAGACATTAGTTTTTTGTCTTGGCAATTCACCCCTGAAGATGAACATGGATGAGATTGAAAGTACGAGGGAAAATGAAAGGAACGAGAAAAACTACGGCGACTTCCTTAATGTGTTTAATGACAACATGATGAAATTGATCCGTGAATTTGTAAAGATTAAAATAACAAAATCAATGGCTTTATTGCTATTTCCATGGAAATTTTACTGACGAACTACATTCCTTAGTTCCACCAGTTCTAACCTTCACAGTAAAGACCTGCTATACCACGTCCATTGTAGTGAACCATCCTTATTCCCTTCATATTCCATTGATAGGATCTAGGTTCCATTTGAGCAGCTTCTTCCCACGAACCACGGCTGTGTGGAGCCAACTGCCAAGATTAGACTTCCCCGATCACTAAAATCTTCTTCAGATATTCCGATAAACTGTACCTCTTACTCTGTAACCTTCTACCTCAAGTGTCTCTTGGGCCTAGTATAGAATGAAGATTATTGTAAAAGAAAAGTCAACCGGAAATCACTTTTTTCCCAAGAAGTAATAATAATCTACAGACAATGAAAGAAAAAGAAAGTTGTGGAGAGCCATGATTGCTGATGTCCTGGAAGTACATGCTATAAAAATAACAACATTTCACTTCATGTTTACTATTTCATTCTTCTTATGGACTTAATTTATACAATCATTGTCTTGTTAGATCGAAATTAAGCAAATTAACCGTGTCAGGTCGGAAAATTTCGTTTTTTTTTTGATCACGCGAGATGTTGCGCGCTCTCCCGGAAACTGTATCTAATTTCTATTAGCCATATAGCGTTTTTTATATATTAAGATTTTATTTGAAGTTAGAGAGAGAGATAGAAAGTTTTGGAGAATCATGATCGAACATGAAGAGACACCGTATTAGATGATGAGGATGATGAAGAATTCATATTTGGATTTCCAAATCATTTGTCACTTCTTGCCACACATATCTATCTCAACCTGTTCATAATTACGCATATGTCCTACTGTTCCTATTTACTCTAGTCATAGGATAAAAAAGACCTTACTCTTTGTCCTATAGGTAGAAAGTGAGTAACTACCGATACCGAGGTTCGATCATGACACTCTGGACTTATGAAAATGTTTTCCGCCAGGTGTATAAATAGCGATGTCAGGCTACTGACTGAAGTGATGATTGAGTGACTATTGAGTGGAACGATCCAGTCGAATTAGTGTGAATTATTGTGCGTCGACGATTTGGGTTTTGATTTCGGATTTACCGGATGTTAAGCCGAGCCGCGCTACTAACAAGGTATTCAGTGAAATGGTTAATTATCTTTGGTTGACTTTTACTTCTTTGTTCTTGTTAAGTATTTATTTTCGTTTGTAATTAAATATTGTTTTATCTTAACACTGAAGTCTTGAGTTATACTTAATTATTAACGGCCACCATACGTCACAAAACAAATATTATAGTTTTGACAGCAGAATCAGAAAATTAGCTGAAAAACTCTTAAATTATTTAGCTGAGTTATAAATAATTTCTGTTTAGGTTCATTAACTTAAAAAAAAATTACAATTACATTTTATTCAGTGAGCTCTTCGACGTTTTGCAATGATTAACAAGCTTACCTTGCTAGATTAATCATCTGAAACATCTCTTCTCTCCACAAGCTATGGGTTAAATAGCAGGACAAAATGGGTCCTATAGCCTTACTTAGCAACAAGTCTACCGCAGAAAGAAACATCAGCCGGTCTATTTGCTTTGGAACATTTTCAATCGAAGTGCATCTAGTTCGAGGCTAAACTATTGGCCATTTCAACCCTCATAATAGTTTCAAAAAGACGTTTTGCATTGTGTTCGAGCCTCATTGGGTACCTTGTATTTGTACCAAAAAGGACGTTAAGTCAGAAGATTACTCAATCGACCTAACGCAAGATAATTAGACCTCATTTCTTACGACATACTAAGTTTCGCTCAAGCTTAACAAACAGCCGCAAAAATAGGATGTGCGGGTGGTGTAATGGATATCTTAGCGCTTTCGACTTTCTTACGTCATTATTCATGAGTTTGTTGATTGTAGATTGAAAAGAAGGCATTTCATAGTAGGCGTTATGTTTCTTGTTACATCAGAAGCCATAATCATAAAAAGCAACTTAGAAACATACATATTAAGTGTATCTAACAGTGAACAACTAAAAAAAAAAAAATAAAACAATCAAGTTAACGCGTGAAGATGCGATATTTGGAAAAAAAGACGGTCAAGACGCGCCAATCTGATTCGCAATGAGTTGATATCTCAAAACTACCAAATTTAGTTCAAACCAGTTCAGACATTTAAAATTAAAACCCGTCATACCATCTACACAGGGGCGAACAATTCCTATTTCCGTATGATTCCATTGATAAGAAGGAAGTTCAATTCGGACTGCTTCTCCCCAAGAGCCGTTACTATATAGAACAGACTCCCGAGTGAATACTTTCCTGAACATTAAAATCTTACATCTTCAAGTCAACCCTTACCTATCGTCGTAATCTGCGCTTATTTCCCTCTTCTCCTTCCTACATCCATACCACAACCTCATTTAGGAACCCTCTAGCCTGAGTGGCTCTTGGGTTTTGGGTGAACATTTAATAATATATATACCGAGTGTAACAGCAGAATTGTCCAAATTGATGCGATAATTGTCCATCCCACAAAATGTTTAATATCTAAAAAACACTAAACCAATTATATTTCTTTTTTGCAGGTTTTCAGATAAGACGTTTAGCCATATTGACACCATTTGTAAGAATCACTGAAAAAGCTTTTGGGTTATTCAGCTAAAAAAAGAAGAGGTTAAAATCGTTTTGTGTCAGCCCCACCGTGTCTTCCCAACTGAGCAATCGTGAGAGGAAAAAGATAATTCAAGTCTTCAGTAATGGTAGCAACATTCATACTCTGGTTTCCATCTTCAAAGTCCATTCAAGAACCTTCAAGGGAATGGTGAAGAAGTTTTAAAAGAGGGAACAGTAGAGAAGAAAACTGGATCAGGAAGTCACAACACGAAGAGGGATCATCATTTCAGCGTAGATCTAAATATATTCTTATTGTTCAAATTAGAGTCCAATAGTGTTATAAAAACCTCGGAGAATTGCAGTAAGATATCTTTAATCATTTCTAAGATACAACAGTTCAAAGATTAATCTAACAATTGGACAATTTTGCTGTTGTACGATTTGGACAATTTTGCTGTTACACCCGGTATAATTATTAATAGTGAAAATGCAATATCTATGTGGCTAATTTCCCTATTTCTACGAGTCATTTTCTGCTGAGACTCATCATGTCGTATACAGGGAGCCGAATCATCTTCATTTCCTTTGTATTCCATTCGTAAAGAGGAAGTTCCATTCGGATGGATTATTCCCAAGAGCTGTTACTTTATGGAACAAACTCCCGAATCTTAATCTCTTCAAGTTTAACGTCTACATTTAAGTTTGAATATTTGATAGAAAAAGAAAAGAAAAACCCAACACCGATTTCTAGACGTATTCCTACTGAAGTGAAGTGGGTTGTGCCAATAACATTTTGCCCTTTCCAATTAAGTTAACAATCTAACTAATTCAACGTCTTCAACTGTGAAGATGCTATCAGCGTTACGGTGAGGTTTTTTCCAAATAGACGCCGTTGTGCTTGATTTGTTTGTTTTATCACTGGAATTACATTTCGACATCAACCTCCTCATCTATTATCAAATAGACAAAGTTCGACAATTATTTTAAGACATTTTTTATGTTTATACAATCTTTTTATAGATACAAATATTTAAGTAAATGCTCTGTTTAAAGGCAGTAAATTCGACCTTGCTAACCGAGCGCTCCTCTGTGGCCAAATCGGTTAAAGGCACATCAGGCTATATGACGGTTCCGTATAGGATATAGATTCGATTCCTGTCGGAGGACAAATATTTTCTATAAAAATTTCTCGGACATTCAGGTGGGTAAATGTTAATACTGTTTATTATAAACAGAGCATTTACTGAAATATTTGTGTCTATAAAAAAAAGGTATAATCATTAAAATGTTTTAAAATAATCGTCATCTATGTCGAAGTGCTTTCTAGAAAAATGTTTGAAGGACCCAAACAGATGATAATATGAAGGAGAGGATAGGATTTTTTTACAATAATGATAGCCTCTCGTGGTAGAGGGTAGCAGAGTAAGAGGCACAGTTTATGGTGATATTTTGGAAAATAACGGTTAATCCTAGGTAAAAAGGTTAAGATTATAGTGATTTTTTAAGTATATCACCCCAAGCAAGCCTGGAGTTCCACTAGTAAGCAAGGGATTACAGAGAATGAGAGCAAGAGTAAAGAGGGATGTTTCAGGAAAGGATATAGAGAAGGACGTGACACTCTGGTCTTATGAATATATTTTTTCCGCCAGGTGTATAAATAGCGGTGTCAGGCTACTGACTACAGTGATTATTGAGTGAAACTATCCAGTCGAATTAGTGTGAATTATTGTGCGTCGAAAAAAACAAATGGGAAACGTTTATCGATCTAACATATTTCCCTTTTATTAAAGTTTCACGAGAGAATGAGACATGGACAAAAAAAAGAATACCAAAATTGCTTTCTACTTTTTCGCCATATTGCATTCTCTGAAGAAGATTTGATAAAAGTATCATATAGAAAGAAAATGAGTGACTACCGACACCGAGGTTCGAGCATGACACTCTGGACTTATGAATATATGTTTTCCGCCAGGTGTATAAATAGCGGTGTCAGGCTAGTGACTGAGATGATTATTGAGTGTCTATTGAATGGAACTATCCAGTCGAATTAGCGTGAATTATTGTGCATCGATGATTTGGGTTTTGATTTAGGATTTACCGGACGTTAAGCCGAGCCGCGCTAGTAACAAAGTATTTGCTGAAATGATTATCTTTGCTTGACTTTTACTTCTTTGTTCTTGTTAAGTATTTATTTGCGGTTGTAATTAAATACTGTTTTATCTTAACTTTGAAGTCTTGAGTTATACTTAATTATTAACGACCACCGTACGTCACAAAAAGTATAGGAAGTTGTGGAGAGTCATGATCAGTTAAGTTCTGAAGGGACCTGATACAAAAGATTAAAAAGTCGGAGTAAAAAATAGTGGATCAGTTGAAATTTCTTGAGAGCAAAATAATAATAAAAGAAGGCCTGGAGAATATAACACTCACAGGACATATTGAAGGCAAGAGATAAAATGAAAAAAAAAACGGGTTACCTAACTAAAAAGCTGGTGTAAATGGATAAAAGAACAGGGACTAGGCGGGATAGTTAGACAATAAACATTGTTTAGAGCTACTAACAATAGAAAGTCGTGGAGAACCATGATCCCTGAAGAGACACTACACATAAAAAAGAAGGCATTAGACAAATAAAATGAAGATCAGTCGAAATTATCTCTATCTATAAAAGCAGGATGTGTGTGTGTAACGAATGCACGGCTGCAATTTTCGACGGATTTGCATCAAAATTTACATGCACATGCTCCAAGTTAGCGGGAAGGCCAACACCGACTTTGCATTCCCCAACTCCCATCGATAGTGGAAATAATCGATTTTTTCATGCTTCTACGCCAGTTTTCATGTAGTTTGCGGCCATTTTTTACTGGCCAGAGTGAGAGCCAATAGCTGGCTGCCACGAATAGACAGGAAGATTCTATTGCCAGCGTGAGAGCCAACAGCTGACTGACACGAATGTTAACTAGCATGCTAGCATGCAAAAAAAAAAAAAAAAATCGATAGCTGCATTCGTCACAAGTGGGAAAAATTTAAATCTGCATGGCACTTTACTCCAATTGGCTCATTCGCTTGCTTAAACTCAACGTTGATTCTGATTCCGCAGAACTGGGTTGGGCGTGAAAAAGTATTTGTTGTTAACATTCTTTTTTCATTCGGTTTTTCCAGTTACGAGTCCTTTTTTAAAGCTGATCGTTTTGTGTTCATTTTGTTTAGTTCTTTTTTCGTAACAGATTTAATGTTTAGTATAGAGTTTAGAAAAAATTCGCAGTGTGAGATAGGCAAGAAGTAAGGCATGTAGCAACATCAGCACGGCAAAGGGCACTCCTTTAAAGGCAAGGAAGGGCAAAAATATTTTAAGTCAAGTGATAGCGATTGCTGTATGAGTCGTACGATTTTTGAATCAAGCACGGGCAACGCCGGGCCATGCTGTTAGTTGGGCATATAACGAGGAAAGAAAATTTGGAGATTTTGATACTTACAGGGCATATTAAAAACAAGATAGTAGGTAAATAAACGAGTAGCCAATTCAGCAAGTTTGTGTAAATGGATGACAGAACAAGGACTGAGATAATAATAAGACAAACATTGATTAGCGGAACGAATGATAGGAAGTCTTAAAAAGCCATGATTGCTTATGTCTGAAGGGGTACGGCATATAAAGGAAGAATTTTGCCTGTTCAGTACGATGTGTACCTGCAGCGTACCTAGAACATAGCTGCCATTAACTTATTAGCTGACGGCTGAATTTTAGATCCGGAAGCCGAGCGTTCACAATAGATGTTTCCAGGATATCGAATAAGCTTTTTCTCCGAGCATCCAAGTGTCATGACCTGTAGTCGTGTGTTTCAGAAAGTGGCTTTCGGCTTCTCTTTACCGTCGTAAAAGCTGAAAAGAAATATCCATAAACTGGAAATTGTGTTTTTCTGTCAGTTGCTTTGGGACACAGTAGATTTTTATCTGTAGAATGGAAAAAAAAATTACACTTCGTAACTTATAAGTTTGTTCTCTGTTTTATGTTAGGAGACATCTTTGTTGTGACGTCAGGTACTCATGCACACAATACTCAGATATTTCTAGTTCTTAAAAACATATTTTATACAAACTCTTTCTTTGTGCTTACAATTTTATCAATATGATAATTACAGTTTTAACAATACGATTCTATGCCTATCTGTACAAACACCCCCCACATATATATATATATATATATATATATATATATATGTATAGAGAGAGAGAGAGAGAGAGAGAGAGAGAGAGAGAGAGAGAGAGAGCGCGCGCGCGCGAGAGAGAGGGTGTCCATAAAGTTCGTGTGCACTTTAAAAATTCATAACTATTTGTTTTTGCGATAGAAATAATTTGTAAAAAGGATTAGAAAGAAGTAAATCTATATTTTTTAAGGTTTTATTGAAATTTTATTTAAGTTTCCACATGTCCTACATCATTAGCAATACAAAGGGTAATATGATTTTGCAGTTCACGGAAAGCATTTGCCAACTGATTTACAGTAATGCCTGAAATCACATTAGTTATTTTAGCTATACTGAAAACTAGCATTTTTTACAGATTATTTCTATCGCAAATACAAATAAAGTTATAATTTTTTGTAAATGCACACGACCTTTATGGATACCCTGTATATATGTTCCTGAAAAATTTGTTTTGGTTGATCGCCCTGAGGAGTTTTGGAGTTTGTAAACAGTGACTATTACAGCTAATAATGCAATACTCTTCAGTAAAGCGAATTGAGTTCTCTCAGTCACTGTGTGTTTATCTAAAAATAGATACGCTTAAATTCACCTTCGTCCCTGCCGTGCACCAACGGCTTAGGGCTAGAATCTCAGACTGACGCCAATTCAGCCGGGTTTCGAATCTAGTCTAGCCACACTGACGAGCCGTGATACTGCGAAACAGTCTGTCTGTGGACAACAATATCCTCCTAATTTCTATCATATATATATATATACGTTTTTGTATATATATATAAATGAAGACAAACAAAAAGATATATGTATATACATACAAATACGATGTAAAAGCATGCACAATTACACACACATACGCACACACACACACACACACACACACACACACATATATATATATATTAAGAAATGGACAAAGTCCGACGATTTATTAAAGACATTTTTATGTTTAACATTCTTTTTTTTATAGATACAAGTATTTAAGTAAATGCTCTGTTTATAATAAACAGTATTAATAACATTTATCGGCCTGAATGTCCGAGACATTTTCATAAAAAATAGGCCTGACGATTGCATATAGCATGAAACATACTGTTTCCTCTAATTGTTGACTTCTATGTTCACTTTTATATATATATATATATATATATATATATATATATATATATATATATATATATATATATATATGATAGAAATTAGGAGGATTTGCGATAATTATAATTAAGTGATTGATCTAGAAACCTCAACAGAATGCAGAAAGCACTGGACGCCCGTTTCGTCCTATATTTGGGACTCATCAGCAGTGCGCATACACTACCGAGAATTGAAATTGCGCCAGAAAATCTTTCTCGCCTTCAAATCTACAAATCAACCATTCGCCGTTGCATGGAGTATTGCTGGTGCCCCTTCTGTTTGCCTCGCGGTTCTTGATAAAATCAAGAGACGGATATGCGATGTAATTGGCCCTGATCTGGCATCTCGACTGCAGTCGCTCTCATACAGACGTGCTGTTGCCTCCTGGTGTCTTTTTTTCCAAATACTTTCACGGCATCTGCTCCGATGAGCTGCTTCCCATACTTCATGAATTTAAGCATTCAACTAGGCTGGCATCTCGCTCTCACCCTTTCACTGTCGAAACTCCTAAATGTAGCCGTCTCTTCTACTCCAATAGCTTTATGTCGCGCACTTCTCGCCTGTGCAACTCCCTCCCCTTTCTTGTTTCCCTGATAGCTATAATCTCCAACTACTCAAATGTAACAATCAACGTCTCCAGATGCCCTGATCTATCTTGTAACCGTCACTTTATCCTTTCCTCTACCACTCCTCTTTGTGCTCGCTCACAGTTTCTGTAACCCCTTGCGTGTTTATATTTCCACGTGTTGACGCTTTTGTTTTGAACAAATGAAAAAATCAAGGGCCGTAACTGTGTTTATATGTCGCTTATAGTAAGGAAAATGTTGTAGAATCTATTTCGAGAGACGTGCCTTTGGTTTATGCAAGGAATTGAGTATTGATTTAAACTTGCTGATAAAAAATGTTTCTTTATTAATACTTTTTTGTTCGGTAGTTTTGTAGTAGCATTGGTAGAATGGGAAGATACTGGAACTTGGCAGATTTCGTCCTCCGTATTCCTCTACATGTTGGCTAAGGGTAGACGGAACCCTTGGGGAGCCGTCGGTAGTAGTGCTAGCACGAAGTCACAAGTCATCTTGGCCGAGGGTTTGAGCGTGCTGGCCTCCTTCAGACTGTTGATCACGCTAGATAACGCACTCTTTCCCAGAAACTGTACCAAAGGTCTGTTCAGCATAGTTGCAGTATAAACCACAGGTGGGCTTTGTGGGCGTTGAATAAACACAAATACGCCTGAACAAGCGTCTGCAATGGAGATTAGCTACACACACTGGCATCCTCAGATACGAGAGGCCAGCCATTTTATATATATATATATATATATATATATATATATATATATATATGTGTGTGTGTGTGTGTGTGTGCGTGTGTGTGTGTGCGCATATATATATATATATATATATATATATATATATATATATATAGTTTTAAGTTATGCTATATTCATGGGTAAAAGTGCTCAATATCAGAGAGTGTATGTAAATATAAAGGTGGACACTAGTGTCAACACCAGACAGCGACAATCTGTTTCATGCTTCAACGCAATATTTAGACCTGACGATTGCGTTCAAAAATGAGGCAGACTGTCGTCGCATGGTGTTGACTTCGGTGTACACTGAATATATATATATATATATATATATATATATATATATATATATATAGATATAGATATATAGATAGATATATAGGGACTCGATGTAGAGCTACAAACTGTTTTTTAGATGAGAAAGTTTTCAAAGATCTAATAGATATTCAAAACCAGATAAAAGTCCAAGATTCGGAATGTTGGCTGCCTCGCCTTCTTGTTGGCTGCCTGGCTATCTATCTTTTTGGGTCTGTTTCTATCTATCTATCTATCTATCTATCTATCTATCTATTTCAGTCTCTTCGCATCGATCTCAGTCTTTTCTTATCTATCTATCTGGGCTTGTTTGTTTGTCTATTTGTTTATTTGTTTGTTTGTTTCTTTCTTTCTTAGCCTGTTTCTATCTATCTATCTATCTATCTATCTATCTATCTATCTATCTATCTATCTATCCGACCACCTATATTTATTTGTAATTTTCAATGCATAAACCTCCATTAAAAATTGCAAATAAATATAGACGTCGTTCGTGTATATATATATATATATATAAATAGATATAGATATAGATATATAATTTATTCGAAAATCATAACGTAAATGTTATAAAATCCCTAAAAAAATAGGCATTTTGTTTCAACACTTCTCTTGTCTTATCAAGTGATAGTTTTGAATCCTAATTTGACATCAGAAGTGTTGAAACGAGAAGACTACTTTATTGTGATTTTATAACATATGTATGTTATAATTTTCGAATAAATTATATTTGCTCTACTCTGTATTGAGCACTCTACTAAGAATAGTATTTTTGGGTTATTGGAATTTATTCCGTCTACACCCATCCTATATATATATATATATATATATATATATATATATATATATATATATATATATATATACGATTTGACCTCATGCTGATATCAGCGAATCTTCATGCTTTGTTTTGTGGTGTATTTCATATCTAAGCCTGTAGTCAGCTTTCAAGAATAACACCATGATTTTACAGTCCGATATTTCAGGAAGGTATACATTTTCCTTTTGATTAACTGGGGCGCCGTAAACCTTTTAATGTCGATCTAGGCTGAACTTTGTTGGGTTCTATATATTTACATTTACATATTTCTCACCTGACTGTTCGAGCTTAGGTGAAAGATAAACATTTTGAATGCTGCTTTTTAAGAAAGACCGTCCTGTAATCACCCATTCTATTTGATTGGCGCAAGACAATCTTTCTACTTCTGGTTCCATCCATTTCATCTTGTATTAAATTAAGGTAATTATCGATAAAACAAAATAAATGCGCTATATTTGTTTTTTGCTGGGGTTGGGGTATCGTTTTTTTTTTAATAAATAAATTTATTAGGTTGGTGCAAAATTAATGACGTAATAATATCGTTTTTTTGACGTTTTTTTAACGTCAAAAAACGACATTATTACATCATTATTTTTGCACCAACCTAATAATATTTCTTTTAAACTTGGAAAAGTGATCGCTTTTTTAGCAAATAGTCTCCCCCCTCTAATCAAACCCGGTTACAACTGCTCGTCTCCGACTGAATAAAAGAACTTTGACTATTTCAAAATAATTATTAGTACACTGTTCAATTTCTTATTTACAGGTTTTCTTTTTCTCTTCACCTGCCATTTTTATTTTTTATTCACCCTTCAATCCTTTTACTGTTCACCTCACATAATTAGCAGTTTTCTTTTCTGTTAAGCCTTCTACCACGGACCCCTTTTCCTCATCGCTTGTCTTGTTTCCATCTATACCATTGTTGTTGCGTCGGCGCGACATTCTCACCATTGATTGGATAAAAACTGATAGATACATAATGGCGTCTCTCTGGCTTTTTCCTTTCTTTTATATATTTCTTTTCTTTTCTTTATTTTAAATAATTTTCCCCGACCCTTGTAATGGCCAAGTTCATTATAAGCCTTGGATCTCCTGGGACTGCAAGAGGACCCCTCCACGCCACTCGATTAAAAAATCCCTGCTCGTCGTCTATTGGCTGTCGACTGATGGCCATTCAGTTGTTCACCCCTTGTTAGCGCAAATCAGATTAGCAATGTCCCCTACCTTTCGTTTTATCCTATCAACGACTGTTTTTCTTGTTGGCGCTCAAGTACGGCCTTATGACGAATCGTTACAGTGTATCGGCTGCAGGGGACAATACGCGTGTCATAGTCCCTCCTTAAAAATAGCGTCACCACACCCAACATTTGACAAGTAACAAAAGCGCATGTACACGTGCACATACGTAGACACTGTCATTTGTACTGAACACATATACATACACACACACACTCATGCCACTCATATATATATATATATTTCTATGCGTGTTAGTAGGATATAAAAGCCGAATAAAAGCGCGTAAATAAGAAAAAAAGCTTTTTGTTGACAATATTTTATTTTAAATATAAAAAATATACAGTTTTACCTTTCATTCTGACCTGAAGATGAAAACTTAACACACATAGGCAAAATATATATTTGATTAAACACGACTGACAAGGTCCAGCTGGACTTTGTCAGTCGCCTTAAATAAAACTTTTAGAAAAGAGATATTCAAATACACAATTATATATATATATATATATATATATATATATTTAAATACACAATTACATATATATATTCAAATACATAATTATATATACATATATATATATATATATATATATATATATATATATATTTAAATACACAATTATATATATATATATATTCAAATGCACAATATTATATATCTATATGTATATATATATTTAAATAGAGAAATATATATATATATGCGTATATCTATATCTGTACCTATACCTATATATATATATATATATATATATAGGAAAATGAAATAACTAAATATAAACAACCGTATATGCGCGTATTAGCTTGTACAAACAGGTAAGCAAATAAATAATTACCAAATTTTGCCAAGAGGTGTAAACATAATAGTGCTCGATGTAGTTAGACAGAGCCAAGAAATATGTATTAATAAATATACATATACCTACGTTTGAATCATAGGAATCTATCTATCTATCTATCTATCTATCTATCTATCTATCTATCTATCTATCTATCTATCTATCTATCTATATATATATATATATATATATATAGCACTAGCTGTGTTCGGCTATCGTTCTGTTCACGCTCCTCCCCAGTCTTTTGAACAGGTGTAGAGTGTAGTTTTATCCCTTGTTTCCTGTTTAGGATTCGGTTTCTGGTTCCTTCTAAAAAATTTTTTTCATTCTCTTTCGCGCCCAGTAGCTCTTTGCGTCCTAGTGGCATTATCGCCTTGCTTGGGGTGAATTGATAAGAAAAACAATATATATCAGAATGTTCTGTCTATCCAAATTTTTATTAACTTTTACAATTTTTCGAATTAAATAAATTTACCAAAGTTCATATTTATTTTTATTTTATTTTATATTTTCCCCAGTACTTTCGAATGTTGTTACATTTGTTTTCATGGACTGGGTTTTCTGCTTGTTTATGTAACTGTTTCGAGTTAATTCCAGCGTTCCCACGTTGGAACTAATTTCAGGTCACTCAAGGTGACGTCATTGAAACGGCGGTATAGAATTATCTAACCTGGCCATTTGTCTCAAAAAGGACTTGCAATCAGTTGTGGACTGGGGCAGGAATTGGCTCGTTAACATTAATGCCTCAAAAACAAAACTGCTCTCTATTACTCACCAGAGACAACCATCCCTGCCCCCCATTGGAAGGCCTGACGCTCAATTCCATGAGAGCACCTCTTTGCGACTGCTCGGTCTCATATTGACTGCTGACATGAGATGGAACAAATACATTGAGTCAATAGCTTTGTCCATCGCAAGGAAAATCGGCTCCCTGTGCCGTGTCAGGAAATTTTTCTCGCCGGAGTCAATCCTTCAAATCTCCAAATCAACCATTCGCCCTTGCATGGAGTATTGCTGCCATATATGGTCTAGAGCCCATTCTAATTGTCTCAAGGTCCTTGATAAAATCCAAAGACGGATATGCAATGTAACTGGCCCTGATCTGGCATCCTGTCTGCAACCGCTCTCTCACAGACAAGCCGTTGGCCCCCTCTGTCTTTTTTACAAATACTTTCACGGTAACTGCTCCGATGAGCTGCTTTCGCTGGTTCCCAAACTTCATGAATTCAAGCGTTCTACTAGGTTGGCATCTCGCTCACACCCTTTCAATGTCGAAACTGTCAAATGTAGCCGTCTCTTCTACTCCAATAGCTTCATGCCTCGCACTTTTCCCCTGTGGAACTCCCTCCCCTCTTCCTGTTTCCCTGATAGATATAATCTCCAACTATTCAAATGTAATGTCAATCGACGTCTCCAGATGCCCTGATCTATCCCCTATCCTTCTCTTCAACCTTTGCTCTATCATTCTTTGCTCTCGTTCCAACTCTCTGTAACACCTTGCGCGCCAGGTGCTTCCCGCCTTACTTGGGATGGAATTGCTTAAAAAAAGAAAATAATTGTGTTACCTTCCAGCAAGAAAAAAAAGCAATTAGTTATATCGGTGTCATTCTGGAGAATAAGGGTTTTAAGGAAAACAGTCTTAAAAAGTGCACAATTAGGAAAAGTCTGTTAATTGCTCTCTCGAGTAGTTTTTAACATATTATTTATCATCTCTCAGTTGCGTTGCTGTCATTGGGCAAAATGCGCCCAGAGGCGACTCTGTCAAGGGACAGAGTTGCAACTGACGAAAATTATACTGAGAGGTGCCTAGGCCTGGGGAACAGCTGCCCGAAGCCGCGCCTTCTCATTGCACCAGAGAGACTGATCGGTGCTCGCACCGAGGCCAGAGCAACCGAACGGTTGCGAGGGCTGCGGAAAATTTCTGTTCCTAGCCCGGGTGTACGCGCTCGGGCTCTTCACATTAAACTAACCTTGTGTCACAACCTGACCTCGTGGGTGGGGGGTTGAGTAAATACAAATAGTAATATATATATATATATATTGTTTAAAACTTATCTGCTCAACTCAAAGTTTTGCAGCTGGTATCCGCACATAAGGAATTAATTTGCACACACACACACACACACACACACACACACACACACACACACACACACACACACACACACACACACATACTTAGTTGTATAGATATGAGTTTGTAACCCTGGGTTTCACGCTTTTGCGATCATCAAGTTGGTTTATTTTTTAAAATTAGATCTATTTATGCTTGTTTGACTATGTCTGGTGGTTGGAGGGGGAATCTAATTCTGTGTTTGTCTGGGGTGACTCTCTCATACGCACAGGCACATACATACAAGTGTACGCATTTCAATTCACACAAATACATTCATATAAACAATCCGAGGCTGGGCGCAGATATACATCCATGCATTCGGGTATACATACATACGCAGTTGTAATTCTATTTCGGTGTCGAGACCTTAGCTTTTTATGCGTAGCGATGTTCCTTCAACAGAGAGTAGGTAGCGCTGTTCTTGGCGCTTTTCAGATTTACAGCCTGCGCAGAGAACCTTACATTTATATATATATATATATATATATATATATATATATATATATATATATATATATATATATATGTGTGTAAGGAAATATATGGATATAGATCCGACAGTATGAAGAAAAATATACGCAAAAAAAAACAAACAAAAATCCTAATATGCAATTATGCTGTTTTAATGTTAATATAATACGTTAATAATATGTTAATAATATACTCAAATTTTAGGAATACGTTTTCACAACATCGCCCACGTGACGACGACGTGTTCATATTTAAACGGAACGCTGATCTTATAAAAGATTTCAGTTATGTGTTTGGATTGGTCTTGCTCTTATGTCCATCGTCTTTTTCATGTTGAATTGAATATGGTCTAATGTTAATTATGTTTTATGAATATGACCTGAAGATGGTCTATTAGACCGAAACGTCCGACGTTGACATTATATTACCATTAAAACAGCATAATTGCATATTAGTATTTTTGTTTGTTTTTTCCGTATATTTTTCTTCATATATATATATATATATATATATATATATATATATAATCAATTCACTCCAAGCAAAGCGATAATGCTACGAAGACGCATGGGATTACTGGGAGTGAAAGAATTTGAAATGACTTTAATAGGAACCGGAAACCCAATCCTAACAGGAAACATGCGATAAACACACACACACACACACACACACACAGATACACATACAGGGTGTTCCATAATGATGGGACACATTTTAAATGCAGGTATCTTGGATTATAAAAATTCCATAGCGTACCAAATAAGTTTATTACATAACTGATATAAAGGGTGTTCCAATAATTTGGACCAATCTTAAATGTGAATTACGTTTAAGCATCTAATGATTTTTTTGTTTTTCTTTCAGATTTAACAACTTAAATCTTTGGCAATTTCAACCATGGAAAGATTAACAATCAAACAACGTGTTAAAGTTTCAAGAGTGCAATTGGGAAAATTGTTCGTAAATTCAAACAAACTGGGTCGGTGGCAGATGTGAGAACATCATCGTGTGCTTGTTTACGCCCTTCAGCTGAAAACATTGCTGCAGTGCACGAGAATGTGGCCGAAAAATCCAGACACCTCTATTCGTCATCGCGCGGAAGAATTGAACCTCTCCACGACAACGTTACATCGTTTTCAATTGCACTCTCGGTTGGTCGCTATGTTGACTAAAAATGCATTTCTGCTTGAACGTCCATTTTCGTAATAGGCTTCGATAACTTTAACACGCTGTTTGATTGTTAATCTTTCCATGGTTTAAATTGCCAAAGATTAAAGTTGTTAAATCTGAAAGAAAAAGAAAAAAACCATTAGACGCTTAAACTTAATTCCCATTTAAAATTGGTCCAAGTTATTGGAACACCCTTTAGAAGAGTTCAACATATTATCTAAGGTTTCAATAGTGCATCCCTGAGATGGTCACCACCACGAAGTGAACACGGACGAGTTCGCGCTCTCATTTCAAACACTGGCATTATGATGGTCAACCTTCACCAAAACAGATATCAGATACTTGTAGGAAATAGCAAAACCATAGATAATATGTTGAACTATAGTATATCAAATCAATTATGTAACAAATATATTTGCCACTCTAAGTCATTTTATAATCCAACATATCTGCTGTATCGTATAATTATATATATATATATATATATATATATATATATATATATATATATATATATATATATATATATATATAACAGGCTCAAACAGTGATATTCCACGGTTATAATTTGTTACATTGGAATCGTAATCACAATCCAATTCATCAGATCTACAAATTCAAAAAGAAATTTGAAAATATTCACATTTCCAAGAATTCTTCCTGAGATCAGTTCTTTTATTGTCCTTTCTTCTCACTAAAGATATCTCATTCGCGCTCACTTATCCCTTGCTAGGGGTGAAATGATCGTATAAATATATGTGTGTTACATAATTTCTCTCCATATATATATATATATATATATATATATAAATATATATATATATATATATATATATATATATATATATATATATATATATATATATCGCTCTCTCTCTCTCTCTCTCCATATATATATATATATATATATATATATATATATAATATAATATAATATAAAGGCTCAAACACTAATATTCCATGGTTATAATTTATGACATTGGAATCGTAATCACGACCCAATTCATCAGATCTACAGATTCATTCGTTTTTTTTTTGAATTTGTAGGTCTGATGAATTGGATCGGGATTACATGGAATATTATAACCATGGAATATTAGCGTTTGACCCTTTTATATATATATATATATATATATATATATATATATATATATATATATGATAGAAATTAGGAGGATTTGCGATAATTATAAGTAAGAAATTCATCGAGTCTAGAAGAAACCTCAACAGAATGCAGAAAGCACAGGACGGCCGTTTCATTTTATATTTGAGACTCATCAGCAGTGCCCATCCACTGCCGAGAATTGAAACCTGGACAGTTTCTTCTAGACTCGATGAATTACTTAATTATAATTATTTCAAATCCTCCTAATTTCTATCATATCCTTGATTGAACAAGTTTCTAATGCCCAATTTATCAGATCTACAAATTCCAATGTAATAAATTATAATCATGGAATATTAGTGTTTGAGCCTTTTATATTATATTCTTGCTCTGTCCTGGACATTGAGCTCTACCTGGATTCTATCCTCTTGGAAATTTATATATATATATATATATAATGACCACTGATATTATCAATATATATATATATATATATATATATATATATATATATATATATATATATATATATATATATTAAATTGTGTGTATTTAGGCAGCATCTTTCATTCATACACGTTTCATTAAATGATATAGACAAGTGTTGTCTATTTATTTAAAATAAATAGACAACACTTGTCTATATTATTTAATGAAACGTGCATGTATATATATATATATATATATATATATATATATATATATATATATATATATATATATATGGGATAACGATATATAAATTTTTATAAATCAAGGACAATTTTGGGAAAAAATGTATGACAAAGTGGAAAACAGTTTTCGTGTTACGCGTTTAAGACTTCATCGGCACTGAGTTTGTTTATGTTGGTACGACTGCGCATGCGTACCCCTGGTTCGTACGCATGTGCAGTCGCACCAGCATAAAGAAACACAGTCCGATGAAAGTCCTAAAGGACGAAACGCGTCAGACGAAAAATATTTCCACCATATCGTGCTTATATATATATATATATATATATATATATATATATATATATATATATATACAAAATTACTTAACTGTAAATATCCATATTTAATGTTGTTTACCTGACTACCAACCCACCTGGCTTCTCTTGACCTGGGACCCCATCTTCATCGTGTAGAAACATAAAATTCTCGATACCCAAGATGGCGCAATGAGTTGCGTTTCGGGAGGTTAGCATCAGCCATGTTGATGGAAGCCAAAAAAACGGGTCCTCTATGATGATTAAAAGAGAGAAGTATCGTTTTTGAGGCGTTCCAAGCCATTTCTTGCCTTAGTTGGCAACTTAGTGGAAGTTGTTTCTGAGAACGGCTGACCGTTTTATTTTGTTGGACGCGTCAGAATTACTATTAAGACAGGAGTAAATAGTTATGTCATAAATATCGAGTTGAGAACTGGTGACATCGGGAATGATATTGATGATGCTCATAAACGATGTAGAGCCCCTGGTGTACCTTGGCATTAATGTAAAAGGATCTAGCAGTGTGGCTGTTCAATACCATTTTCATTATACAATATGTTAAGAAAGATTGGATAAAACCAAATATTCGTCAAGAGACGCCCTAGCATTGGAGTTTTTACTTTATACTTTATTTTACTATCATATATTTACCAGTATAATTTGACTTTATATTTTGTACTTTATACGTTATTTTACCAGCATATATTTACCAGTATATATTGACTTTATATTTTGTACTTTATACGTTATTTTACCAGGATATATTTACCAGCATGTATTGACTTTATATTTTGTACTTTATACGTTATTTTACCAGCATATATTTACCAGCATGTATTGACTTTATATTTTAATACTTTATACTTTATTTTACCATGATATATATTCCAGTATATATTGACTTTATATTTTGTACTTTATACGTTATTTCACCAGCATATATTTACTAGAAATTATTGACTTCATATTTTGTACTTTAAATGTTATTTTACCAGCATATAATTACCAGCATGTATTTACTTTATATTTTGTACTTTATATGCCATTTTACCAGCATATATTTACCAGCATATATTGACTTTATATTTTGTACGTTTTACTTTATTTTACCATCATATATTTACCAGTATATATTTACTTTATATTTTGTACTTTACACGTTATTTTACCAGCATATATTTACCAGCATGTATTGACGTTATATTTTGTACTTTATACGTTATTTAAAAATCATATATTTACCAGTATATATTGACTTTATATTTTGTACTTTATACGTTATTTCACCAGCATGTATTTACTAGCATGTATTGACTTTATATTTTGTACTTTATACGTTATTTTACCAGCATATATTTACCAGCATATATCGACTTTATATTTTAATACTTTGTACTTTATTTTAATATCATATATTTACCAGTACATATTGACTTTATATATTGACTTTATATTTACCAGCTTATATTTACTAGCATATATTGACTTTATATTTTGTACTTTATACGTTATTTTACCAGCATATATTTACCAGTATATATTGACTTTATATTTTGTACTTTATACGTTATTTTACCAGGATATATTTACCAGTATATATTGACTTTATATTTTGCACTTTATACTTTATTTTACCTTCATATATTCACCGGTATATATTGACTTTATATTTTGTACTTTATACTTTATTTTACCACATATATTTACTAGCATGTATTGACTTTATATTTTGTACTTTATACGTTATTTTACCAGCATATATTTACCATCATATATGGACTTTATATTTTGTACTTTATACCTTATTTTACTAGCATATATTTACCAGCATATATGGACTTTATATTTTGTACTTTATATGCCATTTTACCAGCATATATTTACCAGCATATATGGACTTTATATTTTGTACTTTATACGTTATTTTACCAGCATATATTTACCAGCATGTATTGACTTTATATTTTGTACTTTATAAGTTATTTTACCAGCATATATTTACCAGCATATATCGACTTTATATGTTGTACTTTATACGTTATTTTACCAGCATATATTTACCAGCATGTATTGACTTTATATTTTGTACTTTATAAGTTATTTTACCAGCATATATTTACCAGCATATATCGACTTTATATGTTGTACTTTATACTTTTTTTTACCAGCATATATTTACCAGCATGTATTGACTTTATATTTTGTACTTTATACTTTATTTTACCAGCATATATTTACCAGCATGTATTGACTTTATATTTTGTACTTTATAAGTTATTTTACCAGCATATATTTACCAGCATATATCGACTTTATATGTTGTACTTTATACTTTTTTTTACCAGCATATATTTACCAGCATGTATTGAATTTTCGCAGCCGTTTCGTCAATGTTGTGTCTTTATTGCAATGTTTCAGCCGATGTGCTCTCCAACCTTTTTTTGCTCTGTGCAAATAGAGACAAAAGATGCAGTATATTCTACCATTTGCTGAAGAAATGACAATGGTCAAACTAACATTTTTAGTAAATACCAAGAAAAGAAACATATAAGTTGGCAAAGAAATACATTTCTATAGTAATTTTAACCCCTTCCTCGGCGTAGATGTGTCGATACGTTTTTACTGATATTGTGTTATCAGACACTGACGGATAAACACGTCCAAAATATATCGTCAAAAACCAGACGTGTTTATACGTCAATCTTGATTCTTTTTATAACCTCCTGAGCTTGAAACGAGTCCAATTGTCGACTCGTACGTCTGGTTGAGGTGTTAGCCACCGTTCGGGTACTTCAAGGGGGCCTCAGTTTCTTAGTTACTATATTAAAAACAAATAAAAATATGTCTGAAAATGAAACGTTTTTCACAAAATAATTGACGAGGAAGGGATTAGTGACGAATCTAGTCTATTTGCCTTTATTTGGTTCGGGGATATGCAAGGCCGGCGATAAAGTTTAAACTTTGGTACGGCCCCCCACTTCTACTACGTTCAATTTCAAAGTTTCCCAACATGGGGGCCATAAACCCTCGAAGGAAAATTGGTGGGAGGAGGGCAGCGCTTTTTAAATTACCAAAAATAAGGGAATTATCCAATTTAAATGAAAATTACAGTACATATTCATTAATTATTTACTTTTATAATGAATAGTTTTTTATTTAAAAAATCTGAGAAAATGTAAAGTGTAACACGGATATAAGAGAGTTGTCGGAACCGGAGAAGAAGTATCTTATATCCGGGTTTCTCTTATATCCAGGTTTGGTCTATTTTGTTTAGGTAAGTATGGCTCTAATTTGGGACCAGAGAAAATCTCTCTTATATCCGAGTTTCTCTTATATCTGTGTCTCTTATATCCGGGTTACACTGTATTACTATTAACAAAGAAAATATCAGAGAGGAATAAAAAAAAGGATTTTAATGAGATTACCTTCTTAATTGATTTAAAAGAACTGTTCAGCAAGAAAATTACAATTTAAAAAAATAAGCGCTACTAAAATTAGCACTTCCTCGCCTCTCCCAAGTAGTCATTGGGCCCCCACGAGGTTGAGAGGTTCGTAGTAGTAAGCACTGACTCTGTCGATTATTACAATTGATGTTTGACAGTAGAATTTAGTTAGAAAAAGAGTACAAAAAACCCCTCAAAAAACACTGCTGATACTGGGCCTTTTGGGGCTCGAAACTCATCGGGGATTCCTGCGTAGTATGCACCATACCGACCATGCAGATACACGATGTTTATTATTAGTTGATGACTGACAATGTTACGTCAGTTTAAAAATAATAATAATAAAAAATGGTGGATGGTCATAAAAAAGTGCTGAAAAACAAATGGCGGCGGCTACAACGTGCCCCCCCACACATTCGGGGGTAAGACACGCCAGTTCTGGTGATATGTAAATATTGGTCTTTTATAGTTGAGTTTATAATAATTTACTTAGTTCGGGAAAAGGTCTTTTCAAAAACATAATTACCAAATGGACAACAACATTAATTTCATCAAAGAATATTCAAGAAATGCTGTTTTGTTTACCAAGATCATATGGTTAGCTTGTTTTTAAAAGTCATATATATTTGTCAGTTCTACTGCACATAGAAACACTTACACTGCAAAAGAATAAAATAAAGTAAAAAGAAAAACTGAAACAAAACAAAACAAAATCTAACAAAAAAAAAAGAACACTACAATACGCCATTGTTAGAAAGACTTATGAATACAAGGTGCATTCCATCTTGAAAGTATTAAAATAAAGTTATTTTTATATTGTTATCTTTTTTTTAAGTAGTTTTTTAGTTTTCGAATTTTTTTCTTTTGCTTGACTTCTAAAAATAGTTTCAATTTTGTTGATTTTTGCATTCGGAGGTTCATGCATTCAACTTTTATCGATTTGAAAACTTATATATATATATATATATATATATATATATATATATATATATATATATATATATATATTTGGCTTTTCTTTTTTGCTGATTCTTATTTTAAAACGAGCCATCTGCATATTTTTAAGTTCTTTCTTCGCGTCCTTCTATAACTTTTCTATGATCTCTTTTTTCGTAAGATTTTTCTTTTTCTTTTTATAAATTCTTCTTCTACTTCTTCTTCTACTTCTTCTGTGTTTGTTTTTGTTGTTGCTTTTGTTGTTGTTTTTGTTGTTCTTCTTTTGTTTTGCAATTTTATTATTGTTGCTCTTCTTCTTTTCCTCCATTTATTTTTATGAAATTCTTCTTCTTTTTCTTATTATTGTTGTTGGTCTTCTTTTTCTTGTTCTTGTTGTTCTTCTTCTTTACCCGACAGCTCCGACGTAGGAAATTATTTTTTCGCCTCTTTTAATCCAATCTAGCATCTGGACGAGAATTCTGTCCTCACACTTACTTCTCCGTCAGTATGAAAATCACTTTTATTCACATAATAGATTCTTAGAATTGAAAATGCATTTTCTCATACTCCACAAACCTCTTGGTATTATTCATTGCCTTTGAAACATTATAGCTCTCGAGTGCAAAAAACACGAAAAGGAGCGCGGAAACAGATTTTTTTTAACGCTTTTCATTTGATTTCTTTTAACAAACTCGCGTACAATTTCTTAGAGATTCCACTCGAACGAACGAGACTGTATTACATTTTTTGGAGACATAAAACTAGAACATATATATATATATATATATATATATATATATATATATATATATATATATATATATATGGCTTCCCATACCTAATACTTCTCGTTTTCACTCTCACGTGGACGTGACGTCATGAGCTGCGGTGCGATTTTCGTTTTCAGTAGGTATTAGTAATTTTACAATAAGAATGAATTTTTATAATTTCATAGTGTTTTTGTTCTTTTTGGCGAGTCACTGTTTGCCCATAGCTGGGATCCTAACAGATGCGACCACCCCAGGTTTGGGTGAACCTGGGAACCACAGAAATTAAGAGGTGGTTCCACGCTCCTCAAAATTCCAATATTCCACTAAGAGGCCTTGCTGCCGGATTTAGTTTCTCGTCATACCCAGGACTTGATTTAGTTAGGAAAGATATTCGAATATTTAAACGGAACAAACTTATTGCACACAGAAATAGAATTGAGTGTAAAACAAGGATGAGTTCCTCATTAAATTTATTTAACCATAACATTGAGTCAATTCTAAGAGATCTTCGAGTCCTATCGGGATTTTTTTTTATTCGTGGGCACACTCTTAACAACATAAGACCCACATATGATACTGTGTTGATAGTTAAAGTAAACAGTAGCTTCTTCTAGAGATGTTACTGTAGGAAAGCGGGAAGAAAGGAATAATTATCAATTGTAAGAAGACAGAAGGCATGCTCGTTATCAGGCGGAACAGCCCACGACACGAACTACGAACGAGATACGTCGAAGTCAAGAAATCCCAGCAATTTAAATGAGAATTGTTGTAACAGATAATGGAAAATATGACACCGAGATCCGAATGCACATTGAAATAGACAAAGATGTCTTCCAAAAGCTAAACAAAGTATTAAGAAAAACGAAAAATTAGTCTGAAACAAAGAAAAGAGTCCTCAACTGCTATGTATAGTATAGCTGGCAACTCTTATTCGAGGATACCCGTCTACTAGGGCAGGCTAGCCAATCCCTATTGCAGACGCTTGCTCAGGCGCATTTGCGTTTATTCAACACTCACAGAGCCCACCTGTGGTTCATACTGCAACTATGCTGAGAAGACCTTAGTAACAGTTTCTGGGAAAGAGCGTGTTATCTAGCGTGATCAACAATTTGAACAAGGCCAGCACGCTCAAGTCCTCGGCCACGATGACTTATGACTTTGTGCTAGCACAGTTAACAACGGCCTCCAACGGGTCCGTCTACCCAATTTCACTCACAAGGCTTGGGTCAATCCGTCGTATGGTTTTCAGGCCATTTCCAAAGCTACTGCATGCTGGGGTCGATCTCTCGAGTCCGATAACATCGGGAATTTTCCTTCCTGACAAAGAGACTATGGTGAGATTCGAACTCGGTTCACAGAATATGAACGTTGTAAGCACTCGGCCACGCGGCCATTACTCAACTGCTATGTAATATCAATGTAAAATACCATGAATGAAGCATCCGATTAAAAGTTTTACGGAAAAAGAAAATACAATATACACTTGTAGTTAGAATCAAAAAAAGACACCGGTAAATGGTACCCCGTAAATGAGGAAAGAAGGCTTGGAGAAATTGAAATTCATAGGATATCCTGAAGGCAACGAAGGCAGAGAGAAGTATGGAGCAATCTGCCTAACACGCCTGCATAAATGAGTGGCAGTGGGAGAGAGATGGATAGTAAGGAGACAAACGTTGCTTAGTTACAAAGTACAGGAAGCTGTAGAGAGGCATGTTTTGAAGGGACAGGACAGCTAAAGGAAGAAGAATGGTGGACGGAATGCATATATTCTCCAAGAAGCTGCAATCCTTTCGTTGTAATGATTTTCTAAGCGCAGCTTAGATGTGGCACAAGGCCGAAAGTATGGGGCACCCAATAAGGATCGAACTCACAACCCAGTCGTAATTGGTCTAGCGAGACAAGCTTGCTAACCATTACACCACCTCGAGGTACCCCAGTGATTTTTCAAGCGTAGCGGAAGTTGTGGCACAAGATCGAAAGTATGGGTCACACGGTAAGGATCGAACTCACTACTCAGTCGTAATTGTTCTAGGGAGACAAGCTTGCTAACCATTACACCGCCTCGAGGTACCAGAGTGATTTTCCAAGCGTAGCGTAGATGTGGCACAAGATCGAAAGTATGGGTCACACGGTAAGGATCGAACTCACAACCCAGTCGTAATTGTTCTCGCGAGACAAGATTGCTAACCATCACACCGCCTCGAGGTACACCAGTGATTTTTGAAGCATAGCGTAGATGTGGCACAAGATCGAAAGTATGGGTCACACGGTAAGGATCAAACTCACTACTCAGTCGTAATTGTTCTAGGGAGACAAGATTGCTAACCATCACACCGCCTCGAGGTACCCCAGTGATTTTTCAAGCGTAGTGGAAGATGTGGCACAAGATCGAAAGTATGGGTCACACGGTAAGGATCGAACTCACAACCCAATCGTAATTGTTCTAGTATGGGTCACACGGTAAGGATCGAACTCACTACTCAGTCGTAATTGTTCTAGCGTGACAAGCTTGCTAACCATTACACCGCCTCGAGGTACCCCAGTGATTTTCAAAGCGTAGCGTAGATGTGGCACAAGATCGAAAGTATGGGTCACACGGTAAGGATCGAACTCACAACCCTGTCGTAATTATTCTAGCGAGACAAGCTTGCTAACCATTACACCGTCTCGAGGTGCCCCAGTGATTTTCCAAGCGTATCTTAGATGTGGCACAAGGCCGAAAGTATGGGCACCCAGTGAGGATCAAACTCACTACCCAGTTGTAATTGTTCTAGCGAGACAAACTAGCTAACCATTACACCGTCTGGAAGAGCCCCCCCCCAATCCTTTCGTTGTAAACCGGCTATAGATTTTCTTTTGTGTTTAAGATATTGTGATGTGAGTGTGAACTAAATCATATATCTAAAGGAAAAATGATATCAAAGGAATAAAACAGGAGGAAATAAAATCAAAAAAAGAAACAAAAATAAAAATAAAAATACGACACTTAGTTTTGAAGGACATGCGTTTAAGAGCTTAGCAGCCGGACGGAAATCCCCAGGGCGATTTGCTTTGAAACATTTTCAATCGAAGTGCATCTAGTTCGAGGCTAAACTATTGGCCATTTCAACCTTCATAACAGTTTCAAAAAGACGTTTTGCACTGTGTTCGAGCCTCATTGGGTACCTTGTATTTGTACCAAAAATTACGTTAAGTTTGTAAAATTACTCAATCGACGTAACGCAAGATAACTACACCTCATGTCTTACTACGTTTCGCTCAAGTTTAACAAACATAGCCGCAAAAATAGGATGTGCGTGTTGTGTAATAGATATCGGAATTAGAAATCGGAGGGCCGAGTTCAAATTCAAGTCATTATGTTTTAAAAAAAAAATTACAATTACATTTTATACAGTTTCAGCTCTTCGACGTGTTGCAATGATTAACAAACTTACCTTGCTAGATTAATAACGACTGAAACATCTCTTCTCCCCCGCAGCTATGGGTTGAATAGCAGGGCAGACTTGGTTGGTAAACTGTCCACCACAGTAAGAAACAATTTGCTTTGAAGCATCATTAAACGAACTGTATGTAGTTCGTGGCTAAACTATTGGTCTTTCAACCCTTACAATAGTTTTCAAAACGACATTGTGTTCGAGCGTCATTGAGTAACTTGTATTTTTTTTACTAAAACGTACATTGATTAAGTTAGTAAGTTACTCAATCGACCTGGGTTATAATAATCTTGCGGACCATAACTATATTTCATAATTTACGACATACTAATTTCGGTCAAGTTTAACAAACGTACTTGCAAAAATACTATGTGTGGATCAATGTAATGTATCGGTTGAAATGGAGAAATCGGAGAGCTGAGTTTGAATTCCATTAAGGCTCGTTATATTTCCTTACGCGCAAATGTCCTTGCGAAATATATAAATCCATCTCGTCTCCTTCCAGCTATGGTTTGAAGAGCAGAGCAGAGCAGAGCAGATTGAGTCCTATAGCCTTGGTTGGCAACCAGTCTACTGCAGAAAGAAACGGTAGACTACTACTGGAAAATCTTTTGTCTAGTCATGAATCGAAAGTGAATATGATCACCAAACCGTGTATCACGTATGGAACTTAACTGACTGACACATCCCACCCCCAAGAAAAAACAAAAAACAAAAAAAAAAAACGCTGTGTCAAAAGGACGTTTTTTCCATTGACACCGTTATTCCAGGCTACGCTCTCGGGAATTTGTGTTGTTTTAAAAAGCTCTTTTAATTAAGAATTTTAACATAAATGTTTGAAACTGTTTTTTTCTCTTTTTTTTTCTCGTGAGTTAACTACGAAAATATTAAACATCATTTAATTATTAGATTGTTTATTTAAAAGAATAATTTCATATATACAAGATTATGAAAAATAAGTGAACCAACTACAATATATTACCTACTATATAAAAATATAACATTAAAAATTAACTCGTTAACACCACTAGAATGCTGGGGTTTACAGTAAATGAAACTGAAAGGGAAAGTGAAAATAAAAGTGACGCCTGAGAATGGAGAAGATTGAGGAAACCACAAAAAAGGAATAGAGCCCAAGAAAACAGAAGAAGGCGATTGACGTGGCATTTAGATTTTTGAAGATTGTAATTATCAGGGAAGCCAGAAATCGGGTGTTCCACAGGTGGGAAGTACAAGAAAAAGAAACTGCTGGGGTAGAAGTAGAGATTGCATTTAACTGTTTCATCAGTACAACAGCGGGAACTAGCTGCCAATCTAGTAGCACGCTTAAATTCCTGTAGTCTGTTCGGATGAGTTTTTTTCCTGGTGACCCACCAAGAAAAAAAAAACTCATCAGAACAGTTGCCGCGAAATTCTATGTAGAAAAGATAAAGAGAAGCCACGTCACGTTTGTGAGAAAGTGACTGTAGTCGAGATGCCAGGTCAGGATTGATTACATCACAGACCCCCCCCCCTTTGCATTTTGTCAAGAATCCCGAGATGTACAGCAGGAGCCCCAGACCAGATATGGCAACAGTATTCAATGCACGGATGAATGGTAGATTTATAAATGTACAAGATGGATTCTGACGAGAAAACGTTTCTGGCATGACACAATGAACCAACTTTCCTAGCAGTGGATGCAGCTATTGATTCGATGTAGGTCGCTCTACTTCATGTCACTGTAACACGTGAGCCCAAGTAGGCGTAGAATGTTGCTCTCCTGGAGTTTAGCATCAGCTAGCTCAACAGTGAGGCCTAGTTGCCAATCTAGTAGTACTCTTAAAGTCGTATAGTCGAGTTGCGAAGGAGGAAAGCTCAGTAGAACAATCGCCATGAAAATATGTGTAGTAAAGACAGGAAAACAAGCAAATGACTGCAGTCGAGATGCCAGGTCAGGATCGATTACATTGCAGATCCTTCTTTAGATTTGTCTCGCGAGGTGTACAGCAGGAGCACCAGACCAGATATAGCAACAGTATCCAATGCACGGACGAAGGGTAGATTTATAAATGTACAAGATGGATTCTGATGAAAGAAATTATCTGGCGTGACACAGCGAACCAACTTTCCTAGCAGTAGATGTGACAGGCCAATAAAAGTAATACACACTGTTTACAATAAAAATAGGTCGTCTATTTCAAACACGGGTATCCATTAAAAAATAACGTTTGACGTAATAAAAATGTCGGATTAAAAATAAATCCATTAATTCTTTAAAAATTACTTTTTGTATGTTTCGGCTACGAAACTGAGTCGATATCGGGCTTTCGCGAAAAAATATCTGGATTAGGAAGTGTGCTTTCCTTAACAGGGAAATTGTAGATTTGCTGGATTGTTACATTCTCTATAGCCGAACGGGAAAAGAAAATTCCAACCACCTGAAGAAGGCCGGAGCCTACAACGTCCGAAGTATCGTGAATATAACAACAAAGATGAGAACAATAGTCCGAAGAATGTAAATTGTGTAAATAAGCACAAGGAGAAAACTTGAAAATGGCTAATAGATTAGCAGAAAAAAGTCTAAAACAATTTTGCTCAGTGTATAATGCGCAGGTTTTATGACTCAAAATCATGCCCAAAATCTTCTGCGTCTTATACTTGAGTTTAGAAATCAATTCCGTTTTTTCCAAGATTAAAAACGCGAAAAATAGGTTCAAAATGAGTTTATTTTTTACTGGAGAGATATCTATCTATCTAATGGCGGATTGTAACAAAGGAAAATAAATCTTTCATAATGTTTTTCTAAGTCCCGTACGACACAGAATTTGTTTTCGGAAGGTTTGGAAAATCATATCATAATTAGCAAAAAAAAAAAAAAAAAAAAAAAAAAAAGAAAAAAAGAAAAATATAATAAAAATAAAACAATGATTGGTGGACTTAAACGGAATTAACGTATGAGAAAATATACACCGTAATCTCGTGTGTATAAGACGCAGTATACTTGAGTTTAGAACTCAATTTCATTTTTTCCAAGATTCAAAACAGGCAAAATCGGGTCAAAATGGATTTATTTGTTTACCTGAGAGATAATATCTATCTAATGGCGGATTGCAACAAAAGGGAAATAAATCTTTCATAATGTTTCTCTAAGCCCCGAACGGTTCCGTACATTTTTTAAAACTAGAAACAGTTCTTTTCAGGACTATACAAATAATTTCCAAAGAAATACCTCAGATTGTCACAAAAAATTAAAACTGAACAAACACGTTAATATTTATTGAATTTTATTTCGATTTTATTTTCTCAATCTGTATTGGTAATTCATACGTGGTATCCATCAACAATCATTATGACGTTGCAATAATACTTACGGATCACGAAAGTAAACAAAATGTCCCTTTTTTCTTTCCTTTTTTTTCACAAGTTTTGGTTATTTTCTTTGCTGTATGAGCTTTTTATCCCAAGATGTTTTGTGGCAAAAAGAAATTTGCTGAGCCAAAAAAGCTACCACTTACAAGTGACAGTTTGTCACTTCACCTTGACAGAGCAATTTTTTTTGCAGGGTGTGGAAACTAGGACTGGAACCAAATACAAAAAAGCTGAACCCAACAGAGCACGTCTGGGGAATGGGTGATGACGACAAACTCTAAATTCATTGGATGACAATGAAACCTGCACCAGATTCTTTACTGGAATGTATCTCATGCAACTGTAAATATGGGTCCTGCTCAACACGGCGTTGCCGCTGCCGTTCGAACAGTCTTAGATGCACAGATGTTTGTGGATGCGTGAATTGTGAAAATGCCATGACGGACGGCGAGAGGAGGATGACTGTGACTCTGATGGCGAAAGTGACAGTGACTGTCGTATTAGGACAATTGAGTTATTTTTGATTGCATGTGAATGTTGCTTTTTCCTATATCCGTTTTCTTCCTGCAGATTCAAGGTATTTTACTGACATTGGCCAGATAACTTAAATAACCACAAGATAGTTTTTTGATTAAACTGATTTAAAAATATAAAAAAATTCAAGTTTAGTTGATATAAGTCCCTACATATACAATGCACCAATAAGGCAAAAGTAAAAAAAAAAAAAAATTCTTAAATTACGAAAATTTACCAAAAATTTGGTCAGTAAATTATCAAGTGGTGATCCAAACTTGTATTCGACTCTTTATTGGTTTTACCTCATCAAGATGGGTTTGTCACAGCAAAAGATCCATAAAATTGGATGTACAGGCACTCAAAAATCTAATTTTAGAAGCACAAAGAGGTCTTTCAAAAATCAGTCAGTTATGTGCCATCCGTGAAACATAAATGACTGATGTTTGAAAGAAAAGAATACCATTTATCCATTTTAATGGGGAAAAAAGTATTCATACAATACAAAAAAAAGAATACATAAGCTTCATTTAATATTTTGTAGAACAGCCATTATTCACTTCAACTGCAACTAAACTCTTCTTCCAACTAAAGACGTCACAGATTTTTATTTTTTAGTCTCAATCAGTTATGTGCCATGCATGATACAGGCTTAGGCGTTAATGCATCTTTTTGATACATGACTGACGAGGCAGGTTTTTTTTACCGCAGTAGGTTGCCATTTCTTTCTGCGGTAGACCAGTTGCCATCCAAGGCTCTAGAACCTGGTCTGTCCTGCTATTTACCCATAGCTGGTGGAAGAAGAAGAGAATTCATACCTTTCCAAAGGGTATTAGCACGTAAGTGAATTCAATGGATTTGACTTGAATTCGAACTCGGCTCTCCGATTCCTCAATCTGAGGCGCTATCCATGACTCCACCGTGCATTCAAACGTCACTGGTCAGTATATTCTGGTCTGCAAGATACACGTAAATCAGTTCATAGATGAAGTCCAATAAGTGGTTTCAAAAACTAGAGATACTGCCCTATCATGTGGTATAAGTGAAAATTTGTTCCCCCGCATTGTCCGATTTTGGTCCCTCAGCTCTCTGACTATAGAATTCGGTCATGCATTGAGTACTGTTGCCATATCAGGGCTGGCGCCCCACGTGTTCATCTCGAGGTTCTCGACAAAATCCAAAGTAGGACCTACAATGTAATCGATCCTGACTTGGTATCTCGACTCCAGTCACATTTCACAGACGTGATATGCCTACACCTCCGTCTTTTCTACAAATATCTTCATGGCAACTGCTCTGACGAGTTTTCTTCCCTGGTGTCTGGACTACGTGAATTTAAGCGTGCTACTAGATTGGCATCTACATCCTATCCTTTTACCGTTGAAATAGTTCAATGAAACCGCCGCTTCTACGCCAAATGATCATTTTCTTGCACTTCCCACCTGTGCAACTCCTTTCCTCTTACTTGCTTCTCTGATAACTAAAATCTTCAAAAATTTAAATGCAGCGTCAATCGCTATCTTCTGCTGTCTTGAAACCCGTTCACCTTTTAACCTTTTAACCTTTCCTCATTCCCCCTATACACAGTTTTGCTCTCACCTTCACTCTACGTAACCTCCTATGAACTAGTGGCACTCTGGTCTTGCTTGGGATGAAATGATTAAAATAAAAAAGAATTTGATTTTTAAATGCATCTTATACCCCCTAGCGATCCATACACAAACGAATACAGTAATTTGCTTACTTAACATCAGGAAGAAGCAGTTAAAATTTCTGGGATACGTAATGAGAAAGGAGGTCTTGGAGAATCGGATAGTCATAAGTCGAATAGAGGGAAAGAGAGACAAGGGAAAGCAACGCATGACATACCGAGCAGGATTAAGCAAGTGGATGACAAAACGTGGTCTGGAGGAGGTGGCAGAGCGACGAAACTTATTGGGAGCTACAAGGGATAGGAGGAAGTGGAGAGCCATGATCGCCCACGTCCTGAAGGGATACGGCACATAAAGGTCGAATAGAGGGAAAGAGAGACAAGGGAAAGCAACATATGACTTACCTGGCGGGCTTAACCAAGCGAATGACAGAACGTGGTCTGAGAGGAGGTGGCAGAGCGACGAAACTTATTGGGAGCTACAAGAGATAGGAAGAAGTGGAGAGCCATGATCGCCTACGTCCTGAATTTTCTGGTATACGTAATGAGAAAGGGCAGCCTGGAGAATCTGATACTCACAGGTCGAATAGAGGGAAAGAGAGACATGGGAAAGCAACGCATGACATACCTAGCGGGCTTAAGCAAGTTGACGACAGAACGTGGTCTGGGGGAAGTAGCAAAGGGACAAAACTTATTGAGAGCTTCAAGGTATTGGAGGAAGTGGAGAGCCATGATCGCCCACGTCCTGAAGGGACACGTCACATAAAAAGAAAATAAATTTGCTTTGTTAATTTTATTGCTAAATTTTCATTTTAACCCAAAACGCTTTCCAATTTTAATTCCACTCTTCACCCCATTTTAAGAATCCTTGACCCTAGCCTTAACCATAACCCTTACGATTTCGTCTTTTTTCCTTTATATATTCTTTAAAACATAAATCCTTTTTTTTACTATTCTCTTAACTTCGAATTCTTGAAAACAATAAGCATTTCTGCCCTTTGATGCACAGAGAGACATCTTGTTTCCATTGCCTGCGGCCGACTATCATTTTTATAAGAGTCCTTTCTCTTGTATTGAGTAAGATCCCCTCTCCTCTCATCTGAAATAAAAGGCCCGGCTAGTTCCCCTAGATACTTTGCGGTTGACCTTCTTCATCTACGCTCTCCAATACGACCCGCTTTTGACGGTCATAACAAGCTCTGATCTTGAAAGCTGCACGCATCCAAGTAGACACGGTGGGGAGGTACTCACAGAGATAACCTGGAGTAGGGAGGAGAGCGGCAAAGAATAAGAATAATTTTGCACTGACCAGTCAGAATAACAAACCGATTGCGTATAACAAGAATCTTAAGCAAATCCGGTTGTTTGTGACGTCACATCCGCTAAGTGATTGTCGATGAATAATAAAGCTTTTTTTTTTTTTTCTTTCTTACTAATGTTGTCTTTAGTAGATATAAGTGTCTGAGTAGACATCTCTGCTTTTTAAACAGAATAATTCACGTCTACCAGTTTGGAGTTTTGAAAAGTGTTTAATAAAGAATTTGACCGCCCATAAACCAGTTGGGTTTCTTTTAAAAGCAGTTCATGATACAAAATGATGAGGTAGCAAAATTATCAGTTTTACTATGAAAAGAAGTGAAAGAAGGTTTATGGAAAAGAAAGGAATTCATAGATAACACATTGCGTGAACATTTGGAGTAATAGCTTAAAATAGGTGTGGTCTTTTTCAAAATTATAAGTATTATATTTGTTTTAGTGATTATGAATTAATAATAAGTAATTTTTTTTCAGCTCGAAAACGAATGAAAAGCCCTAAATACGTCTTAATTAAAAAATATATCCTGGTTGAAAGTATGAAAATAAATTATTTTACAGTCTCACTAGATATATATTTTACTTCT
>OZ010584.1:15549462-15551244 GCA_963932145.1 Acanthosepion lycidas
TATAGACAGATACTAATGATTCTTTTCATGGTAGACGCGAGCCCGTTGAATCCAGTTTCATGACTAAACAAACTGGTAATTACTAAGTTAGTATGACAAAAGGTCATCATTTTAGGGCATATGTTAAGGACAGAAACGACTTCAATAGTAATAGCGTGAAAAACGACCATATCTAAAAGTTAAACAGGGAGAGAAATACAAAAATATATATATATATAAAAAAATATTTTTCACCTTTTTTGTGCTTAAATTTGTTCCAGTTGAATTTAATATTTGAAATATATGCGTTTTTCCTAATTACCGTATTTGTCGGTCTATTGGATGCAGGTTCATCTGGAATTAGTGCACGCATGGTGCTTAGATCAGAAACTAGGACTCTTGGAAGTGAATATACATGATATCAATAAAAATATCCCTTAAAAATTAACCGACGCAAAATAAATTAAGAAACCTATGGAATTGCACATTATTTTGCAGACTGTTTTGTAGAAATAACTATTTTTTAAAATACATACATCTTTTCACATCTTTTTTACATCTTTTTTTTTGGAAACCGTATTACAATAAGAAAACCTTAATATTTAAATATATTAAACATACATTTGTTTTACATCTTTTCTTGTAAACAGTGATTACTTTGTGAACACCTAAATATTTAAATAAATTCAATATACATCTGTTTTATATCTTTTCTGATTAATAATTTTAAAATACATCTGTTTTACATCTTTTCTTGTAAACAGTAATTACTTTGCGAAGACCTAAATATTTAAATATATAAAACATACATCTGTTTTACATCTTTCTTGTAAACAGTAATTACTTTGCGAACACTTAAATATTTAAATATATTAAACATACATCTGTTTTAGATCTTTTCTTGTAAACAGTAATTACTTTGCGAACACCTAAATATTTAAATATATTAAACATACATCTGTTTTAGATCTTTTCTTGTAAACAGTAATTACTTTGCGAACACCTAAATATTTAAATATATTAAACATACATCTGTTTTACATCTTTTCTTGTAAACAGTAATTACTTTGCGAACACCTAAATATTTAAATATATAATACATACATTTGTTTTACATCTTTTCTTGTAAACAGTAATTACTTTGCGAACACCAAAATATTTAAATATATTAAACATACATTTGTTTTACATCTTTTCTTGTAAACAGTAATTACTTTGCGAACACCTAAATATTTTATATAAAACATACATGTTTTACATCTTTTCTTGTAAACAGTAATTACTTTGCGAACACCTAAATATTTAAATATATTAAACATACATTTGTTTTACATCTTTTCTTGTAAACAGTAATTACTTTGCGAACACTTAAATATTTAAATATATTAAACATACATCTGTTTTACATCTTTTCTTGTAAACAGTAATTACTTTGCGAACATTTAAATATTTAAATATATAAAACATACATCTGTTTTACATCTTTTCTTGCAAACAGTAATTACTTTTTGAGCACCTAAACATTTAAATAAATTCAACATACATCATTTTACGTCTTTTCTGATAAAACTTAATTACTTTGCGAACACGCTAATATAAATTGTTTAAATATTGGTGGTAGTCTCCATGTCGATTTCTTTAAATTTGAAAATATCGCTGAAGGGACATCGTTTTTAATAATGTTTAAAAGAATATTCAACTGTAAATCTATTAAAAATCAACTTTATTTTTATAGTTGTGGGTTAATAAACCGTTGTTGTTGGGATCGGACATTCTATTCAGTGCTCGATATTAGAAGAGAAA